>CM037860.1:35461998-36037537 GCA_021292105.1 Anadara kagoshimensis
AGATCATTATGCGTAATTCCGTTACCCTACTTGCATATAAAACAAACATTGCACTAAGGTATTTTAACAGCACATGTTACATAACTACTCGTGTATTTGTGGAATGATTTAGGACAATAACGTACATTTTAAACACGAACACATTGATTTCGGTATATTTTTTGTCTGTTTTAAGTACATACGTAATATTTTTAAGTTATTGATTGTAGCGTCATAAAAATGTTGTCCCCTATGTCCTCACCATCGGTTTTGAACAAACATCATATAGCTAAATAATCGCTAAAATGACTGAAAAGAACATATGCAGGACTAATGAATAATGTGTGTTCGTTTCACCAAAATGATGGCAGTGTGTGCATTAACAAGGACAAGATTAAACCACTTATAGTAAATCTTGTATCGATGAAGTATAAATCACGCCTTTTCACGCTTTATTTGTTACAGTTACACTAGTATTAAAATAGACTTGGTGTTTTATTTTGCCATTAGATCGTGAACGACCTTTATCACTGCACTGCATTTGTCAGGAATGCAATTCCTAAACTCTCCATTTCTTCACTTAATGCCTACACCCCCCACATGTGCACTTAATGGTCCACAATAAACAACTTCCGAGAAAAGCGCTTCGGTTTTTACTCTTGTGCTTTACATATTTTCTGTTATACAATGAAATGGTGTGTACGGTAATACAGCATTTAAAATTACAAAGTCTATGCGATGAAACAAAGAAGAAAATTGAAATGCTCTTTTCTTTACAAAGATTGATATAATTCTGGTAATTTCAGAAAATAAATTTATTTCCGTTTTCTTGCCAAAATTAGAAAAATCAACCAAAATTTTCAATTGCTTTAAGTCACAAACGTTCGACTTACGTTTTAAAGGCAGGTAACTCGTCGGGTACCTATATACTGTGTTTTTGGGTGCATTTTTTAAGTGGTTTGCACAAAACTACAAAGAAATCAGTTTTCCCAATTTACCAAAAATTATAAGAATCATGGTTATATGTGTATTTCACTTTAGTACATTGTTGTATTTACTTCATTGCTCAGAGTTAGAAAATATTAGTGTTGTATTACTTGTACACACCATTTTATTGTTTGTATGACAAGACATAAGTTAAAGAAGGCAAAGTTTTGTACTTTTGGCTGTGCTGACTAAATACTGACTGTTAATAGTAATCACTGGTATACACAGATCATTAATGCGTAATTCCGTTACCCTACTTGCATATAAACAAACATTGCACTAAGTTACTTTAACAGCACATGTTTACATAACTACTCGTGTATTTGTGGAATGATTTAGGACATATAACGTACATTTTAAACACGAAAACATTGATTTCGGTATATTTCTTGTCTGTTTTAAGTACATATGTAATATTTTTTAAGTTATTGATTGTAGCGTCATAAAAATGTTGTCCCTATGTCCTCATCATCGGTTTTGAACAAAACATCATATAGCTAAATAATCGCTAAAATGACGAAAAGAACATATGCAGGACTAATGAATAATGTGTAGTTCGTTCACCAAATGATGGCAGTGTGTGCATTAACAAGGACAAGATTAAACCACTTATAGTACAATATTGTATCGATGAAGGTATATAATCACGCCTTTTCACGCTTTATTTGTTACAGTTACACTAGTATTAAAATAGACTGGTGTTTCTTTTGCCATTAGATCGTGAACGACCTTTATCACTGCACTGCATTTGTCAGGAAATGCAATTCTAAACTCTCCATTTCTCACTTAATGCCTACACCCCCCACCATGTGCACTTAATGGTCACAATAAACAACTTCCGAGAAAAGCGCTTCGCTTTTTACTCTTGTGCTTTACATATTTTCTGTTATACAATGAATGGTGTGTACGGTAATACAGCATTTAAAATTACAAGTCTATGCGATGAAACAAAGAAGAATTGAAATGCTCTTTTCTTTACAAAGATTGATATAATTCTGGTAATTTCAGAAAATAATTTATTTCCGTTTTCTTGCCAAAAATTAGAAATCACCAAAATTTTCAATTGCTTTAAGTCACAACGTTCGACTTACGTTTTAAAGGCAGGTAACTCGTCGGGTACCTATATACTGTGTTTTGGGTGCATTTTTTAAGTGGTTTGCAACAAAACTATAAAGAAATCAGTTTTCCCAATTTACCAAAAATTATAAGAATCATGGTTATATGTGTATTTCACTTTAGTACATGGTTGTATTTACTTCATTGCTCAGAGTTTAGAAAATATTAGTGTTGTATTACTTGTACACACCATTTTATTGTTTGTATGACAAGACATAAGTTAAAGAAGGCAAAGTTTTGTACTTTTGGCTGTGCTGACTAAATACTGACTGTTAATAGTAATCACTGGTATACACAGATCATTAATGCGTAATTCCGTTACCCTACTTGCATATAAACAAACATTGCACTAAGGTATTTAACAGCACATTACATAACTACTCGTGTATTTGTGGAATGATTAGGACAATATAACGTACATTTTAACACGAACATTGATTTCGGTATATTTTTTGTCTGTTTTAAGTACATACGTAATATTTTTAAGTTATTGATTGTAGCGTCATAAAAATGTTGTCCCCTATGGTCCTCACCGGTTTTGAACAAAACATCATATAGCTAAATAATCGCTAAAATGACGAAAAGAACATATGCAGGACTAATGAATAATGTGTAGTTCGTTCACCAAAATGATGGCATGTGTGCATTAACAAGGACAAGATTAAACCACTTATAGTACAATATTGTATCGATGAAGGTATATAATCACGCTTTTCACGCTTTATTTGTTACACTAGTATTAAATAGACTTGGTGTTTACTTGCCATTAGATCGTGAACGACCTTTATCACTGCACTGCATTGTCAGGAAATGCAATTCTAAACTCTCCATTTCTCACTTATGCCTACACCCCCCCACATGTGCACTTAATCGTCACAAAAAACAACTTCCGAAAAAGCGCTTCGCTTTTTACTCTTGTGCTTTACATATTTTCTGTTATACAATGAAATGGTGTGTACGGTAATACAGCATTTAAAATTACAAAGTCTATGCGATGAAACAAAGAAGAAATTGAAATGCTCTTTTCTTTACAAAGATTGATATAATTCTGGTAATTTCAGAAAATAAATTTATTTCCGTTTCTTGCCAAAAATAGAAAATCAACCAAAATTTTCAATTGCTTTAAGTCACAACGTTCGACTTACGTTTTAAAGGCAGGTAACTCGTCGGGTACCTATATACTGTGTTTTGGGTGCATTTTTAAGTGGTTTTTGCAACAAAACTACAAAGAAATCAGTTTTCCCAATTTACCAAAAATTATACGAATCATGGTTATATGTGTATTTCACTTTAGTACATGGTTGTATTTAATTCATTGCTCAGAGTTAGAAAATATTAGTGTTGTATTACTTGTACACACCATTTTATGTTTGTATGACAAGACATAAGTTAAAGAAGGCAAAGTTTTGTACTTTTGGCTGTGCTGACTAAATACTGACTGTTAATAGTAATCACTGGTATACACAGATCATTAATGCGTAATTCCGTTACCCTACTTGCATATAAACAAACATTGCACTAAGTTACTTTAACAGCACATGTTACATAACTACTCGTGTATTTGTGGAATGATTTAGGACAATATAACGTACATTTTAAACACGAAAACATTGATTTCGGTATATTTCTTGTCTGTTTTAAGTACATATGTAATATTTTTTAAGTTATTGATTGTAGCGTCATAAAAATCTTGTCTCCTATGTCCTCACCATCGGTTTTGAACAAAACATCATATAGCTAATAATCGCTAAAATGACGAAAAGAACATATGCAGGACTAATGAATAATGTGTAGTTCGTTCACCAAAATGATGGCAGTGTGTGCATGAACAAGGACAAGATTAAACCACTTATAGTACAATATTGTATCGATGAAGGTATATAATCACGCCTTTTCACGCTTTATTTGTTACAGTTACACTAGTATTATAATAGACATGGTGTTTATTTTGCCATTAGATCGTGAACGACCTTTATCACTGCACTGCATTTGTCAGGAAATGCAATTCTAAACTCTCCATTTCTCACTTAATGCCTACACCCCCCCCGCATGTGCACTTAATCGTCACAAAAAACAACTTCCGAAAAAAGCGCTTCGCTTTTTACTCTTGTGCTTTACATATTTTCTGTTATACATGAAATGGTGTGTACGGTAATACAGCATTTAAAATTACAAAGTCTATGCGATGAAACAAAGAAGAATTGAAATGCTCTTTTCTTTACAAAGATTGATATAATTCTGGTAATTTCAGAAAATAAATTTATTTCCGTTTTCTTGCCAAAAATTAGAAAAATCAACCAAAATTTTCAATTGCTTTAAGTCACAACGTTCGACTTACGTTTTAAAGGCAGGTAACTCGTCGGGTACCTATATACTGTGTTTTGGGTGCATTTTTTAAGTGGTTTGCAACAAAACTACAAGAAATCAGTTTTCCCCCAATTTACCAAAAATTATAAGAATCATGGTTATATGTGTATTTCACTTTAGTACATGGTTGTATTTAATTCATTGCTCAGAGTTAGAAAATATTAGTGTTGTATTACTTGTACACACCATTTTATTGTTTGTATGACAAGACATAAGTTAAAGAAGGCAAAGTTTTCTACTTTTGGCTGTGCTGACTAAATACTGACTGTTAATAGTAATCACTGGTATACACAGATCATTAATGCGTAATTCCGTTACCCTACTTGCATATAAACAAACATTGCACTAAGTTACTTTAACAGCACATGTTACATAACTACTCGTGTATTTGTGGAATGATTTAGGACAATATAACGTACATTTTAAACACGAAAACATTGATTTCGGTATATTTCTTGTCTGTTTTAAGTACATATGTAATATTTTTAAGTTATTGATTGTAGCGTCATAAAAATGTTGTCTCCTATGTCCTCACCATCGGTTTTTGAACAAAACATCATATAGCTAAATAATCGCTAAAATGACGAAAGAACATATGCAGGACTAATGAATAATGTGTAGTTCGTTCACCAAAATGATGGCAGTGTGTGCATGAACAAGACAAGATTAAACCACTTATAGTACAATATTGTATCGATGAAGTATATAATCACGCCTTTTCACGCTTTTTTGTTACAGTTACACTAGTATTATAATAGACATGGTGTTTATTTTGCCATTAGATCGTGAACGACCTTTATCACTGCACTACTGCATTTGTCAGGAAATGCAATTCTAAACTCTCCATTTCTCACTTAATGCCTACACCCCCCCACATGTGCACTTAATGGTCACAATAAACAACTTCCGAGAAAAGCGCTTCGCTTTTTACTCTTGTGCTTTACATATTTTCTGTTATACAATGAAATGGTGTGTACGGTAATACAGCATTTAAAATTACAAAGTCTATGCGATGAAACAAAGAAGAAATTGAAATGCTCTTTTCTTTACAAAGATTGATATAATTCTGGTAATTTCAGAAAATAAATTTATTTCCGTTTTCTTGCCAAAATTAGAAAATCAACCAAAATTTTCAATTGCTTTAAGTCACAACGTTCGACTTACGTTTTAAAGGCAGGTAACTCGTCGGGTACCTATATACTGTGTTTTGGGTGCATTTTTTAAGTGGTTTGCAACAAAACTACAAAGAAATCAGTTTTCCCAATTTACCAAAAATTATAAGAATCATGGTTATATGTGTATTTCACTTTAGTACATGGTTGTATTTACTTCATTGCTCAGAGTTAGAAAATATTAGTGTTGTATTACTTGTACACACCATTTTATTGTTTGTATGACAAGACATAAGTTAAAGAAGGCAAAGTTTTGTACTTTTGGCTGTGCTGACTAAATACTGACTGTTAATAGTAATCACTGGTATACACAGATCATTAATGCGTAATTCCGTTACCCTACTTGCATATAAACAACATTGCACTAAGTTACTTTAACAGCACATGTTACATAACTACTCGTGTATTTGTGGAATGATTTAGGACAATATAACGTACATTTTAACACGAAAACATTGATTTCGGTATATTTCTTGTCTGTTTTAAGTACATATGTAATATTTTTAAGTTATGATTGTAGCGTCATAAAAATGTTGTCCCCTATGTCCTCACCATCGGTTTTGAACAAAACATCATATAGCTAAATAATCGCTAAAATGACGAAAAGAACATATGCAGGACTAATGAATAATGTGTAGTTCGTTCACCAAAATGATGGCAGTGTGTGCATGAACAAGGACAAGATTAAACCACTTATAGTACAATATTGTATCGATGAAGGTATATAATCACGCCTTTTCACGCTTTATTTGTTACAGTTACACTAGTATTATAATAGACATGGTGTTTATTTTGCCATTAGTTCGTGAACGACCTTTATCACTGCACTGCATTTGTCAGGAAATGCAATTCTAAACTCTCCATTTCTCACTTAATGCCTACACCCCCCCCCACATGTGCACTTAATCGTCACAAAAACAACTTCCGAAAAAAGCGCTTCGCTTTTTACTCTTGTGCTTTACATATTTTCTGTTATACAATGAAATGGTGTGTACGGTAATACAGCATTTAAAATTACAAAGTCTATGCGATGAAACAAAGAAGAAATTGAAATGCTCTTTTCTTTACAAAGATTGATATAATTCTGGTAATTTCAGAAAATAAATTTATTTCCGTTTTCTTGCCAAAAATTAGAAAAATCAACCAAAATTTTCAATTGCTTTAAGTCACAACGTTCGACTTACGTTTTAAAGGCAGGTAACTCGTCGGGTACCTATATACTGTGTTTTGGGTGCATTTTTTAAGTGGTTTGCAACAAAACTACAAAGAAATCAGTTTTCCCAATTTACCAAAAATTATAAGAATCATGGTTATATGTGTATTTCACTTTAGTACATGGTTGTATTTAATTCATTGCTCAGAGTTAGAAAATATTAGTGTTGTATTACTTGTACACACCATTTTATTGTTTGTATGACAAGACATAAGTTAAAGAAGGCAAAGTTTTGTACTTTTGGCTGTGCTGACTAAATACTGACTGTTAATAGTAATCACTGGTATACACAGATCATTAATGCGTAATTCCGTTACCCTACTTGCATATAAACAAACATTGCACTAAGTTACTTTAACAGCACATGTTACATAACTACTCGTGTATTTGTGGAATGATTTAGGACAATATAACGTACATTTTAAACACGAAAACATTGATTTCGGTATATTTCTTGTCTGTTTTAAGTACATATGTAATATTTTTAAGTTATTGATTGTAGCGTCATAAAAATCTTGTCTCCTATGTCCTCACCATCGGTTTTGAACAAACATCATATAGCTAAATAATCGCTAAAATGACGAAAAGAACATATGCAGGACTAATGAATAATGTGTAGTTCGTTCACCAAAATGATGGCAGTGTGTGCATGAACAAGGACAAGATTAAACCACTTATAGTACAATATTGTATCGATGAAGGTATATAATCACGCCTTTTCACGCTTTATTTTTACAGTTACACTAGTATTATAATAGACATGGTGTTTATTTTGCCATTAGATCGTGAACGACCTTTATCACTGCACTGCATTTGTCAGGAAATGCAATTCTAAACTCTCCATTTCTCACTTAATGCCTACACCCCCCCACATGTGCACTTAATGGTCACAATAAACAACTTCCGAGAAAAGCGCTTCGCTTTTTACTCTTGTGCTTTACATATTTTCTGTTATACAATGAAATGGTGTGTACGGTAATACAGCATTTAAAATTACAAAGTCTATGCGATGAAACAAAGAAGAAATTGAAATGCTCTTTTCTTTACAAAGATTGATATAATTCTGGTAATTTCAGAAAATAAATTTATTTCCGTTTCTTGCCAAAAATTAGAAAAATCAACCAAAATTTTCAATTGCTTTAAGTCACAACGTTCGACTTACGTTTTAAAGGCAGTAACTCGTCGGTACCTATATACTGTGTTTTGGGTGCATTTTTTAAGTGGTTTGCAACAAAACTACAAAGAAATCAGTTTTCCCAATTTACCAAAAATTATAAGAATCATGGTTATATGTGTATTTCACTTTAGTACATGGTTGTATTTACTTCATTGCTCAGAGTTAGAAAATATTAGTGTTGTATTACTTGTACACACCATTTTATTGTTTGTATGACAAGACATAAGTTAAAGAAGGCAAAGTTTTGTACTTTTGGCTGTGCTGACTAAATACTGACTGTTAATAGTAATCACTGGTATACACAGATCATTAATGCGTAATTCCGTTACCCTACTTGCATATAAACAAACATTGCACTAAGTTACTTTAACAGCACATGTTACATAACTACTCGTGTATTTGTGGAATGATTTAGGACAATATAACGTACATTTTAAACACGAAAACATTGATTTCGGTATATTTCTTGTCTGTTTTAAGTACATATGTAATATTTTTAAGTTATTGATTGTAGCGTCATAAAAATGTTGTCCCTATGTCCTCACCATCGGTTTTGAACAAACATCATATAGCTAAATAATCGCTAAAATGACGAAAAGAACATATGCAGGACTAATGAATAATGTGTAGTTCGTTCACCAAAATGATGGCAGTGTGTGCATGAACAAGGACAAGATTAAACCACTTATAGTACAATATTGTATCGATGAAGGTATATAATCACGCCTTTTCACGCTTTATTTGTTACAGTTACACTAGTATTATAATAGACATGGTGTTTATTTTGCCATTAGATCGTGAACGACCTTTATCACTGCACTGCATTTGTCAGGAAATGCAATTCTAAACTCTCCATTTCTCACTTAATGCCTACACCCCCCCACATGTGCACTTAATGTGTCACAATAAACAACTTCCGAGAAAAGCGCTTCGCTTTTTACTCTTGTGCTTTACATATTTTCTGTTATACAATGAAATGGTGTGTACGGTAATACAGCATTTAAAATTACAAAGTCTATGCGATGAAACAAAGAAGAATTGAAATGCTCTTTTCTTTACAAAGATTGATATAATTCTGGTAATTTCAGAAAATAAATTTATTTCCGTTTTCTTGCCAAAAATTAGAAAAATCAACCAAAATTTTCAATTGCTTTAAGTCACAACGTTCGACTTACGTTTTAAAGGCAGGTAACTCGTCGGGTACCTATATACTGTGTTTTGGGTGCATTTTTTAAGTGGTTTGCAACAAAACTACAAAGAAATCAGTTTTCCCAATTTACCAAAAATTATAAGAATCATGGTTATATGTGTATTTCACTTTAGTACATGGTTGTATTTACTTCATTGCTCAGAGTTAGAAAATATTAGTGTTGTATTACTTGTACACACCATTTTATTGTTTGTATGACAAGACATAAGTTAAAGAAGGCAAAGTTTTGTACTTTTGGCTGTGCTGACTAAATACTGACTGTTAATAGTAATCACTGGTATACACAGATCATTAATGCGTAATTCCGTTACCCTACTTGCATATAAACAAACATTGCACTAAGTTACTTTAACAGCACATGTTACATAACTACTCGTGTATTTGTGGAATGATTTAGGACAATATAACGTACATTTTAAACACGAAAACATTGATTTCGGTATATTTCTTGTCTGTTTTAAGTACATATGTAATATTTTAAGTTATTGATTGTAGCGTCATAAAAATGTTGTCCCCTATGTCCTCACCATCGGTTTTGAACAAAACATCATATAGCTAAATAATCGCTAAAATGACGAAAAGAACATATGCAGGACTAATGAATAATGTGTAGTTCGTTCACCAAAATGATGGCAGTGTGTGCATGAACAAGGACAAGATTAAACCACTTATAGTACAATATTGTATCGATGAAGGTATATAATCACGCCTTTTCACGCTTTATTTGTTACAGTTACACTAGTATTATAATAGACATGGTGTTTATTTTGCCATTAGTTCGTGAACGACCTTTATCACTGCACTGCATTTGTCAGGAAATGCAATTCTAAACTCTCCATTTCTCACTTAATGCCTACACCCCCCCCCCCCACATGTGCACTTAATCGTCACAAAAAAACAACTTCCGAAAAAAGCGCTTCGCTTTTTACTCTTGTGCTTTACATATTTTCTGTTATACAATGAAATGGTGTGTACGGTAATACAGCATTTAAAATTACAAAGTCTATGCGATGAAACAAAGAAGAAATTGAAATGCTCTTTTCTTTACAAAGATTGATATAATTCTGGTAATTTCAGAAAATAAATTTATTTCCGTTTTCTTGCCAAAAATTAGAAAAATCAACCAAAATTTTCAATTGCTTTAAGTCACAACGTTCGACTTACGTTTTAAAGGCAGGTAACTCGTCGGGTACCTATATACTGTGTTTTGGGTGCATTTTTTAAGTGGTTTGCAACAAAACTACAAAGAAATCAGTTTTCCCAATTTACCAAAAATTATAAGAATCATGGTTATATGTGTATTTCACTTTAGTACATGGTTGTATTTAATTCATTGCTCAGAGTTAGAAAATATTAGTGTTGTATTACTTGTACACACCATTTTATTGTTTGTATGACAAGACATAAGTTAAAGAAGGCAAAGTTTTGTACTTTTGGCTGTGCTGACTAAATACTGACTGTTAATAGTAATCACTGTATACACAGATCATTAATGCGTAATTCCGTTACCCTACTTGCATATAAACAAACATTGCACTAAGTTACTTTAACAGCACATGTTACATAACTACTCGTGTATTTGTGGAATGATTTAGGACAATATAACGTACATTTTAAACACGAAAACATTGATTTCGGTATATTCTTGTCTGTTTTAAGTACATATGTAATATTTTTAAGTTATTGATTGTAGCGTCATAAAAATCTTGTCTCCTATGTCCTCACCATCGGTTTTGAACAAAACATCATATAGCTAAATAATCGCTAAAATGACGAAAAGAACATATGCAGGACTAATGAATAATGTGTAGTTCGTTCACCAAAATGATGGCAGTGTGTGCATGAACAAGGACAAGATTAAACCACTTATAGTACAATATTGTATCGATGAAGGTATATAATCACGCCTTTTCACGCTTTATTTTTACAGTTACACTAGTATTATAATAGACATGGTGTTTATTTTGCCATTAGATCGTGAACGACCTTTATCACTGCACTGCATTTGTCAGGAAATGCAATTCTAAACTCTCCATTTCTCACTTAATGCCTACACCCCCCCACATGTGCACTTAATCGTCACAAAAAACAACTTCCGAAAAAAGCGCTTCGCTTTTTACTCTTGCTTTACATATTTTCTGTTATACAATGAAATGGTGTGTACGGTAATACAGCATTTAAAATTACAAAGTCTATGCGATGAAACAAAGAAGAAATTGAAATGCTCTTTCTTTACAAAGATTGATATAATTCTGGTAATTTCAGAAAATAAATTTATTTCCGTTTTCTTGCCAAAAATTAGAAAATCAACCAAAATTTTCAATTGCTTTAAGTCACAACGTTCGACTAACGTTTTAAAGGCAGGTAACTCGTCGGGTACCTATATACTGTGTTTTGGGTGCATTTTTTAAGTGGTTTGCAACAAAACTACAAAGAAATCAGTTTTCCCAATTTACCAAAAATTATAAGAATCATGGTTATATGTGTATTTCACTTTAGTACATGGTTGTATTTAATTCATTGCTCAGAGTTAGAAAATATTAGTGTTGTATTACTTGTACACACCATTTTATTGTTTGTATGACAAGACATAAGTTAAAGAAGGCAAAGTTTTCTACTTTTGGCTGTGCTGACTAAATACTGACTGTTAATAGTAATCACTGGTATACACAGATCATTAATGCGTAATTCCGTTACCCTACTTGCATATAAACAAACATTGCACTAAGTTACTTTAACAGCACATGTTTACATAACTACTCGTGTATTTGTGGAATGATTTAGGACAATATAACGTACATTTTAAACACGAAAACATTGATTTCGGTATATTTCTTGTCTGTTTTAAGTACATATGTAATATTTTTAAGTTATTGATTGTAGCGTCATAAAAATGTTGTCTCCTATGTCCTCACCATCGGTTTTGAACAAAACATCATATAGCTAAATAATCGCTAAAATGACGAAAAGAACATATGCAGGACTAATGAATAATGTGTAGTTCGTTCACCAAAATGATGGCAGTGTGTGCATGAACAAGGACAAGATTAAACCACTTATAGTACAATATTGTATCGATGAAGGTATATAATCACGCCTTTTCACGCTTTATTTGTTACAGTTACACTAGTATTATAATAGACTTGGTGTTTATTTTGCCATTAGATCATGAACGACCTTTATCACTGCACTGCATTTGTCAGGAAATGCAATTCTAAACTCTCCATTTCTCACTTAATGCCTACACCCCCCCCCCCCACATGTGCACTTAATGGTCACAATAAACAACTTCCGAGAAAAGCGCTTCGCTTTTTACTCTTGTGCTTTACATATTTTCTGTTATACAATGAAATGGTGTGTACGGTAATACAGCATTTAAAATTACAAAGTCTATGCGATGAAACAAAGAAGAAATTGAAATGCTCTTTTCTTTACAAAGATTGATATAATTCTGGTAATTTCAGAAAATAAATTTATTTCCGTTTTCTTGCCAAAAATTAGAAAAATCAACCAAAATTTTCAATTGCTTTAAGTCACAAGATTGATCAAGGTGTAAATAACATTTTATTTTATTGTGTATATAGAAGCCCAAATAGTGGAATCGAATCTCCCCGAGATAGAAAAAGTTTTTAACGAAAATAAACAAAAACAATACTCGCACATCATCATTGTGGGTGACTTTAATTTTAAAAATATAAACTGGGACCGCGAGCAATCGCTTGCTCCGCCAGCATCCTTAACCAGTCAATTTATGGACATATATAGAGATAGTTATTTATACCAACATATAAGGGACTTCACAAGAGTCCGAACTAACGAAGAACCGAGTATACTTGACTTAATTTTCACAAATGAAAAAAAGCATTGAGTCCCTAACCTACCAACCACCACTAGGCAAAAGTGACCACCTATGTCTATTTATCACAGTACCCCTAACAGTTACTGCACCCAAATATCATAAAACAAAACCATCCTACTTTAAGGGAGACTACGAATCAATAAACGCTGAAATTGAGAAGATCGACTGGGACTATCATCTGAAAGATGTATCAATAGAAGTTGGATGGAACAGGTTTACCGATAAGATTAATAATTTAATAGAAGAATATATACCGGTGTGTAAACCAAATTCCAGGACTTTCGATACGCCTTGGATGACCCCAGATGCATTGCAGGCAATTAGAGAAAAAAGAAAACGGTGGAACAAATTCAATAACTGCAGAAATACCGTAAACTATAACGGTTACAAGTCTGCTAGGAATAAAGCAAAAACTGCTATACAAAAAGCCACTTGTCGTTATGAGCAGTCATTAGCGCATAAAATCAAGCAAAATCCAAAATTATTTTGGAAATATGTCCAGTCAAAGACAAAAATTAAAGGCACGTTAAATATCATAAAAGATGAGAACAACGTTGACATATCGGATGACAACATTAAAGCAAACCTATTAAATAACTTTTTCGCAAGTGTATTCACTAAAGAAAACATACAAAATATACCAGAATTCCATTACAAAACATCGACCACATTGAACAACATAAACATCTCGATTGACGAAATCAAGAAAATTCTGGAAACCCTAAACCCAACCAAATCACAAGGTGAGGATAACTTCCATCCAAAATTCTTGAAAGAGACGGCACATACAATCTGCGTCCCATTACACATAATCTTCACAAAGTCACTAAGGGAAGGCAAACTCCCGTCGTGTTGGAACTGGCCAATATTAGTCCCATCCATAAAAACGGTTCTAAATCAGAGTGTCAAATTATAGGCCAATCAGCTTAACTTCAGTGGTCTGCAAAATTATGGAAAAAATTATTAAAAAGGCACTAATGTCTTATCTCGAAACAAACAACTTATTTACACCACATCAACATGGATTTCGAGCCGGCTACTCGTGTAACACACAATTATTAGAAGAAATTGACTACTGGACCAAAGCAATAGACAACAATGAGGATGTAGATATCATCTATCTGGACTTCCAAAAGGCCTTTGACACTGTGCCCCATAGAAGATTATGTGCAAAGCTCCAAGGATACGGAATTGGAGGCGATATTTTCAAGTGGATACAAGACTTCTTGTCGGAAAGGAGACAACGTGTAGTGCTCAACGGAAAAAAATCAGATTGGAAACCAGTACTTAGTGGAATCCCGCAAGGAAGTGTTCTTGGACCTATCCTATTTTTAATTTTTATCAACGACCTGCCAGAAGCTGTCCAAAGTATCATTAAAATCTTTGCGGACGACACAAAGCTGTATAGGATAATTAAAACCAGACAAGACAGTAATATATTTCAGGATGATATTGATGCAATAAATAACTGGTCTCAAGAGTGGCAACTAAAATTTAACGAGAAAAAATGCAAACACCTACACCTAGGAAATAAATATAGTCCAGTTTACAATTTGAATGGTACAGAAATCAAAAAAGTAAAATAAGAATCTAGGAATAACAGTGGACCATAAATTAACTTTCAGAGACCATATCCACTCCTCTGTGAAAAAAGCAAATAAAATGTTGGGTCTACTAAGAAGAACCTTCAAAAATATGGATAAGGACACTTTTGTACCACTATATAAATCATTAGTCAGACCTCATCTTGAGTATGGCAGCAATGTCTGGTCGGTAATGTACAAAAAAGATGCTGCTATGATAGAAAATGTCCAACGTAGAGCCAGCAAATTGGTTAAATCCATAAGACGCACCCCTTATTCATCACGATTAAAATTATTTGGTTTACCAACTCTAGAATATAGGAGAAAAAGATCCGACGTAGTACAAATGTACAAAATCCAACACAACATAGACAAAGTAAATAAAAACATATTCTCCTACTCAAAAAGCAACACCAGGGGGCACAATTTCAACTCCATAAAGAATTCAGTAGAGCTAATATGAGGAAAGCAACTTTTAGCCAACGTGTGACAAATACATGGAATTCCCTACCAGCGGAACTCGTCAACAAACCATCTCTAAACACTTTTAAAAGTGCCATTAACAAACACTGACAAAATTAAATCTAAAATTCCACCCGACCATTTACGAACCGGAACCGGACAGAACAGAATATAGTTCAAAGAAATACATTAAAATGGACCAGAGAGGCGAAAAGCCTATAGTGGTTTCTACAGACAGGTAACAGGTAACAGGTAACAACGTTCGACTTACGTTTTAAAGGCAGTAACTCGTCGGGTACCTATATACTGTGTTTTGGGTGCATTTTTTAAGTGGTTTGCAACAAAACTACAAAGAAATCAGTTTTCCCAATTTACCAAAAATTATAAGAATCATGGTTATATGTATATTTCACTTTAGTACATGGTTGTATTTACTTCATTGCTCAGAGTTAGAAAATATTAGTGCTGTATTACTTGTACACACCATTTTATTGTTTGTATGACAAGACATAAGTTAAAGAAGGCAAAGTTTTGTACTTTTGGCTGTGCTGACTAAATACTGACTGTTAATAGTAATCACTGGTATACACAGATCATTAATGCGTAATTCCGTTACCCTACTTGCATATAAACAAACATTGCACTAAGTTACTTTAACAGCACATGTTACATAACTACTCGTGTATTTGTGGAATGATTTAGGACAATATAACGTACATTTTAAACACGAAAACATTGATTTCGGTATATTTCTTGTTTGTTTTAAGTACATATGTTATATTTTTAAGTTATTGATTGTAGCGTCATAAAAATGTTGTCTCCTATGTCCTCACCATCGGTTTTGAACATAACATCATATAGCTAAATAATCGCTAAAATGACGAAAAAAAGAACATATGCAGGACTAATGAATAATGTGTAGTTCGTTCACCAAAATGATGGCAGTGTGCGCATGAACAAGGACAAGATTAAACCACTTATAGTACAATATTGTATCGATGAAGGTATATAATCACGCCTTTTCACGCTTTATTTGTTACAGTTACACTAGTATTATAATAGACATGGTGTTGATTTTGCCATTAGATCGTGAACGACCTTTATCACTGCACTGCATTTGTCAGGAAATGCAATTCTAAACTCTCCATTTCTCACTTAATGCCTACACCCCCCCACATGTGCACTTAATGGTCACAATAAACAACTTCCGAGAAAAGCGCTTCGCTTTTTACTCTTGTGCTTTACATATTTTCTGTTATACAATGAAATGTGTGTACGGTAATACAGCATTTAAAATTACAAAGTCTATGCGATGAAACAAAGAAGAAATTGAAATGCTCTTTTCTTTACAAAGATTGATATAATTCTGGTAATTTCAGAAAATAAATTTATTTCCGTTTTCTTGCCAAAAATTAGAAAAATCAACCAAAATTTTCAATTGCTTTAAGTCACAACGTTCGACTTACGTTTTAAAGGCAGGTAACTCGTCGGGTACCTATATACTGTGTTTTGGGTGCATTTTTTAAGTGGTTTGCAACAAAACTACAAAGAAATCAGTTTTCCCAATTTACCAAAAATTATAAGAATCATGGTTATATGTGTATTTCACTTTAGTACATGGTTGTATTTACTTCATTGCTCAGAGTTAGAAAATATTAGTGCTGTATTACTTGTACACACCATTTTATTGTTTGTATGACAAGACATAAGTTAAAGAAGGCAAAGTTTTGTACTTTTGGCTGTGCTGACTAAATACTGACTGTTAATAGTAATCACTGGTATACACAGATCATTAATGCGTAATTCCGTTACCCTACTTGCATATAAACAAACATTGCACTAAGTTACTTTAACAGCACATGTTACATAACTACTCGTGTATTTGTGGAATGATTTAGGACAATATAACGTACATTTTAAACACGAAAACATTGATTTCGGTATATTTTTTGTCTGTTTTAAGTACATACGTAATATTTTTAAGTTATTGATTGTAGCGTCATAAAAATGTTGTCCCCTATGTCCTCACCATCGGTTTTGAACAAAACATCATATAGCTAAATAATCGCTAAAATGACGAAAAGAACATATGCAGGACTAATGAATAATGTGTAGTTCGTTCACCAAAATGATGGCAGTGTGTGCATGAACAAGGACAAGATTAAACCACTTATAGTACAATATTGTATCGATGAAGGTATATAATCACGCCTTTTCACGCTTTATTTGTTACAGTTACACTAGTATTAAAATAGACTTGGTGTTTACTTTGCCATTAGATCATGAACGACCTTTATCACTGCACTGCATTTGTCAGGAAATGCAATTCTAAACTCTCCATTTCTCACTTAATGCCTACACCCCCTACATGTGCACTTAATGGTCACAATAAACAACTTCCGAGAAAAGCGCTTCGCTTTTTACTCTTGTGCTTTACATATTTTCTGTTATACAATGAAATGGTGTGTACGGTAATTCAGCATTTAAAATTACAAAGTCTATGCGATGAAAAAAGAAGAAATTGAAATGCTCTTTTCTTTACAAAGATTGATATAATTCTGGTAATTTCAGAAAATAAATTTATTTCCGTTTTCTTGCCAAAAATTAGAAAAATCAACCAAAATTTTCAATTGCTTTAAGTCACAACGTTCGACTTACGTTTTAAAGGCAGGTAACTCGTCGGGTACCTATATACTGTGTTTTGGGTGCATTTTTTAAGTGGTTTGCAACAAAACTACAAAGAAATCAGTTTTCCCAATTTACCAAAAATTATAAGAATCATGGTTATATGTGTATTTCACTTTAGTACATGGTTGTATTTACTTCATTGCTCAGAGTTAGAAAATATTAGTGTTGTATTACTTGTACACACCATTTTATTGTTTGTATGACAAGACATAAGTTAAAGAAGGCAAAGTTTTGTACTTTTGGCTGTGCTGACTAAATACTGACTGTTAATAGTAATCACTGGTATACACAGATCATTAATGCGTAATTCCGTTACCCTACTTGCATATAAACAAACATTGCACTAAGTTACTTTAACAGCACATGTTACATAACTACTCGTGTATTTGTGGAATGATTTAGGACAATATAACGTACATTTTAAACACGAAAACATTGATTTCGGTATATTTTTTGTCTGTTTTAAGTACATACGTAATATTTTTAAGTTATTGATTGTAGCGTCATAAAAATGTTGTCCCCTATGTCCTCACCATCGGTTTTGAACAAAACATCATATAGCTAAATAATCGCTAAAATGACGAAAAGAACATATGGGACTAATGAATAATGTGTAGTTCGTTCACCAAAATGATGGCAGTGTGTGCATGAACAAGGACAAGATTAAACCACTTATAGTACAATATTGTATCGATGAAGGTATATAATCACGCCTTTTCACGCTTTATTTGTTACAGTTACACTAGTATTAAAATAGACTTGGTGTTTACTTTGCCATTAGATCATGAACGACCTTTATCACTGCACTGCATTTGTCAGGAAATGCAATTCTAAACTCTCCATTTCTCATTTAATGCCTACACCCCCTACATGTGCACTTAATGGTCACAATAAACAACTTCCGAGAAAAGCGCTTCGCTTTTTACTCTTGTGCTTTACATATTTTCTGTTATACAATGAAATGGTGTGTACGGTAATACAGCATTTAAAATTACAAAGTCTATGCGATGAAACAAAGAAGAAATTGAAATGCTCTTTTTTTTACAAAGATTGATATAATTCTGGTAATTTCAGAAAATAAATTTATTTCCGTTTTCTTGCCAAAAATTAGAAAAATCAACCAAAATTTTCAATTGCTTTAAGTCACAACGTTCGACTTACGTTTTAAAGGCAGGTAACTCGTCGGGTACCTATATACTGTGTTTTGGGTGCATTTCTTAAGTGGTTTGCAACAAAACTACAAAGAAATCAGTTTTTCCCAATTTACCAAAAATTATAAGAATCATGGTTATATGTGTATTTCACTTTAGTACATGGTTGTATTTACTTCATTGCTCAGAGTTAGAAAATATTAGTGCTGTATTACTTGTACACACCATTTTATTGTTTGTATGACAAGACATAAGTTAAAGAAGGCAAAGTTTTGTACTTTTGGCTGTGCTGACTAAATACTGACTGTTAATAGTAATCACTGGTATACACAGATCATTAATGCGTAATTCCGTTACCCTACTTGCATATAAACAAACATTGCACTAAGTTACTTTAACAGCACATGTTACATAACTACTCGTGTATTTGTGGAATGATTTAGGACAATATAACGTACATTTTAAACACGAAAACATTGATTTCGTTATATTTTTTGTCTGTTTTAAGTACATACGTAATATTTTTAAGTTATTGATTGTAGCGTCATAAAATGTTGTCCCCTATGTCCTCACCATCGGTTTTGAACAAAACATCATATAGCTAAATAATCGCTAAAATGACGAAAAGAACATATGCAGGACTAATGAATAATGTGTAGTTCGTTCACCAAAATGATGGCAGTGTGTGCATGAACAAGGACAAGATTAAACCACTTATAGTACAATATTGTATCGATGAAGGTATATAATCACGCCTTTTCACGCTTTATTTGTTACAGTTACACTAGAATTAAAATAGACTTGGTGTTTACTTTGCCATTAGATCATGAACGACCTTTATCACTGCACTGCATTTGTCAGGAAATGCAATTCTAAACTCTCCATTTCTCACTTAATGCCTACACCCCCCCATGTGCACTTAATGGTCACAATAAACAACTTCCGAGAAAAGCGCTTCGCTTTTTACTCTTGTGCTTTACATATTTTCTGTTATACAATGAAATGGTGTGTACGGTAATACAGCATTTAAAATTACAAAGTCTATGCGATGAAACAAAGAAGAAATTGAAATGCTCTTTTCTTTACAAAGATTGATATAATTCTGGTAATTTCAGAAATAAATTTATTTCCGTTTTCTTGCCAAAAATTAGAAAAATCAACCAAAATTTTCAATTGCTTTAAGTCACAACGTTCGACTTACGTTTTAAAGGCAGGTAACTCGTCGGGTACCTATATACTGTGTTTTGGGTGCATTTCTTAAGTGGTTTGCAACAAAACTACAAAGAAATCAGTTTTCCCAATTTACCAAAAATTATAAGAATCATGGTTATATGTGTATTTCACTTTAGTACATGGTTGTATTTACTTCATTGCTCAGAGTTAGAAAATATTAGTGCTGTATTACTTGTACACACCATTTTATTGTTTGTATGACAAGACATAAGTTAAAGAAGGCAAAGTTTTGTACTTTTGGCTGTGCTGACTAAATACTGACTGTTAATAGTAATCACTGGTATACACAGATCATTAATGCGTAATTCCGTTACCCTACTTGCATATAAACAAACATTGCACTAAGTTACTTTAACAGCACATGTTACATAACTACTCGTGTATTTGTGGAATGATTTAGGACAATATAACGTACATTTTAAACACGAAAACATTGATTTCGGTATATTTTTTGTCTGTTTTAAGTACATACGTAATATTTTTAAGTTATTGATTGTAGCGTCATAAAAATGTTGTCCCCTATGTCCTCACCATCGGTTTTGAACAAAACTCATATAGCTAAATAATCGCTAAAATGACGAAAAGAACATATGCAGGACTAATGAATAATGTGTAGTTCGTTCACCAAAATGATGGCAGTGTGCATGAACAAGGACAAGATTAAACCACTTATAGTACAATATTGTATCGATGAAGGTATATAATCACGCCTTTTCACGCTTTATTTGTTACAGTTACACTAGTATTAAAATAGACTTGGTGTTTACTTTGCCATTAGATCATGAACGACCTTTATCACTGCACTGCATTTGTCAGGAAATGCAATTCTAAACTCTCCATTTCTCACTTAATGCCTACACCCCCACATGTGCACTTAATGGTCACAATAAACAACTTCCGAGAAAAGCGCTTCGCTTTTTACTCTTGTGCTTTACATATTTTCTGTTATACAATGAAATGGTGTGTGCGGTAATACAGCATTTAAAATTACAAAGTCTATGCGATGAAACAAAGAAGAAATTGAAATGCTCTTTTCTTTACAAAGATTGATATAATTCTGGTAATTTCAGAAAATAAATTTATTTCCGTTTTCTTGCCAAAAATTAGAAAATCAACCAAAATTTTCAATTGCTTTAAGTCACAACGTTCGACTTACGTTTTAAAGGCAGGTAACTCGTCGGGTACCTATATACTGTGTTTTGGGTGCATTTTTTAAGTGGTTTGCAACAAAACTACAAAGAAATCAGTTTTCCCAATTTACCAAAAATTATAAGAATCATGGTTATATGTGTATTTCACTTTAGTACATGGTTGTATTTACTTCATTGCTCAGAGTTAGAAAATATTAGTGCTGTATTACTTGTACACACCATTTTATTGTTTGTATGACAAGACATAAGTTAAAGAAGGCAAAGTTTTGTACTTTTGGCTGTGCTGACTAAATACTGACTGTTAATAGTAATCACTGGTATACACAGATCATTAATGCGTAATTCCGTTACCCTACTTGCATATAAACAAACATTGCACTAAGTTACTTTAACAGCACATGTTACATAACTACTCGTGTATTTGTGGAATGATTTAGGACAATATAACGTACATTTTAAACACGAAAACATTGATTTCGGTATATTTTTTGTCTGTTTTAAGTACATACGTAATATTTTTAAGTTATTGATTGTAGCGTCATAAAAATGTTGTCCCCTATGTCCTCACCATCGGTTTTGAACAAAACATCATATAGCTAAATAATCGCTAAAATGACGAAAAGAACATATGCAGGACTAATGAATAATGTGTAGTTCGTTCACCAAAATGATGGCAGTGTGTGCATTAACAAGGACAAGATTAAACCACTTATAGTACAATATTGTATCGATGAAGGTATATAATCACGCCTTTTCACGCTTTATTTGTTACAGTTACACTAGTATTAAAATAGACTTGGTGTTTACTTTGCCATTAGATCGTGAACGACCTTTATCACTGCACTGCATTTGTCAGGAAATGCAATTCTAAACTCTCCATTTCTCACTTAATGCCTACACCCCCCCCCCACATGTGCACTTAATCGTCACAATAAACAACTTCCGAGAAAAGCGCTTCGCTTTTTACTCTTGTGCTTTACATATTTTCTGTTATACAATGAAATGGTGTGTACGGTAATACAGCATTTAAAATTACAAAGTCTATGCGATGAAACAAAGAAGAAATTGAAATGCTCTTTTCTTTACAAAGATTGATATAATTCTGGTAATTTCAGAAAATAAATTTATTTCCGTTTTCTTGCCAAAAATTAGAAAAATCAACCAAAATTTCAATTGCTTTAAGTCACAACGTTCGACTTACGTTTTAAAGGCAGGTAACTCGTCGGGTACCTATATACTGTGTTTTCGGTGCATTTTTAAGTGGTTTGCAACAAAACTACAAAGAAATCAGTTTTCCCAATTTACCAAAAATTATAAGAATCATGGTTATATGTGTATTTCACTTTAGTACATGGTTGTATTTACTTCATTGCTCAGAGTTAGAAAATATTAGTGCTGTATTACTTGTACACACCATTTTATTGTTTGTATGACAAGACATAAGTTAAAGAAGGCAAAGTTTTCTGCTTTTGGCTGTGCTGACTAAATACTGATCACTGGTGTACACAGATCATTAATGCGTAATTCCGTTACCCTACTTGCATATAAACAAACATTGCACTAAGTCACTTTAACAACACATGTTACATAACTACTCGTGTATTTGTGGAATGATTTAGGACAATATAACGTACATTTTAAACACGAAAACATTGATTTCGGTATATTTTTTGTCTGTTTTAAGTACATACGTAATATTTTTTAAGTTATTGATTGTAGCGTCATAAAAATGTTGTCCCCTATGTCCTCACCATCGGTTTTGAACAAAACATCATATAGCTAAATAATCGCTAAAATGACGAAAAGAACATATGCAGGACTAATGAATATGTGTAGTTCGTTCACCAAAATGATGGCAGTGTGTGCATGAACAAGGACAAGATTAAACCACTTATAGTACAATATTGTATCGATGAAGGTATATAATCACGCCTTTTCACGCTTTATTTGTTACAGTTACACTAGTATTAAAATAGACTTGGTGTTTACTTTGCCATTAGATCGTGAACGACCTTTATCACTGCACTGCATTTGTCAGGAAATGCAATTCTAAACTCTCCATTTCTCACTTAATGCCTACACTGCCCACATGTGCACTTAATCGTCACAATAAACAACTTCCGAGAAAAGCGCTTCGCTTTTTACTCTTGTGTTTTACATATTTTCTGTTATACAGTGAAATTGTGTGTACGGTAATACAGCATTTAAAATTACAAAGTCTATGCGATGAAACAAAGAAGAAATTGAAATGCTCTTTTCTTTAGAAAGATTGATATAATTCTGGTAATTTCAGAAAATAAATTTATTTCCGTTTTCTTGCCAAAAATTAGAAAAATCAACCAAAATTTTCAATTGCTTTAAGTCACACGTTCGACTTACGTTTTAAAGGCAGGTAACTCGTCGGGTACCTATATACTGTGTTTTCGGTGCATTTTTTAAGTGGTTTGCAACAAAACTACAAAGAAATCAGTTTTCCCAATTTACCAAAAATTATAAGAATCATGGTTATATGTGTATTTCACTTAGTACATGGTTGTATTTACTTCATTGCTCAGAGTTAGAAAATATTAGTGTTGTATTACTTGTACACACCATTTTATTGTTTGTATGACAAGACATAAGTTAAAGAAGGCAAAGTTTTCTACTTTTGGCTGTGCTGACTAAATACTGACTGTTAATAGTAATCACTGGTATACGCAGATCATTAATGCGTAATTCCGTTACCTTACTTGCATATAAACAAACATTGCACTAAGTTACTTTAACAGCACATGTTACATAACTACTCGTGTATTTGTGGAATGATTTAGGACAATATAACGTACATTTTAAACACGAAAACATTGATTTCGGTATATTTTTTGTCTGTTTTAAGTACATACGTAATATTTTTAAGTTATTGATTGTAGCGTCATAAAAATGTTGTCCCCTATATCCTCACCATCGGTTTTGAACAAAACATCAGATAGCTAAATAATCGCTAAAATGACGAAAAGAACATATGCAGGACTAATGAATAATGTGTAGTTCGTTCACCAAAATGATGACAGTTTGTGCATGAACAAGGACAAGATTAAACCACTTATAGTACAATATTGTATCGATGAAGGTATATAATCACGCCTTTTCACGCTTTATTTGTTACAGTTACACTAGTATTAAAATAGACTTGGTGTTTACTTTGCCATTAGATCATGAACGACCTTTATCACTGCACTGCATTTGTCAGGAAATGCAATTCTAAACTCTCCATTTCTCACTTAATGCCTACACCCCCACATGTGCACTTAATCGTCACATTAAACAACTTCCGAGAAAAGCGCTTCGCTTTTTACTCTTGTGCTTTACATATTTTCTGTTATACAATGAAATGGTGTGTACGGTAATACAGCATTTAAAATTGCAAAGTCTATGCGATGAAACAAAGAAGAAATTGAAATGCTCTTTTCTTTACAAAGATTGATATAATTCTGGTAATTTCAGAAAATAAATTTATTTCCGTTTTCTTGCCAAAAATTAGAAAAATCAACCAAAATTTTCAATTGCTTTAAGTCACAACGTTCGACTTACGTTTTAAAGGCAGGTAACTCGTCGGGTACCTATATACTGTGTTTTGGGTGCATTTTTTAAGTGGTTTGCAACAAAACTACAAAGAAATCAGTTTTCCCAATTTACCAAAAATTATAAGAATCATGGTTATATGTGTATTTCACTTTAGTACATGGTTGTATTTACTTCATTGCTCAGAGTTAGAAAATATTAGTGTTGTATTACTTGTACACACCATTTTATTGTTTGTATGACAAGACATAAGTTAAAGAAGGCAAAGTTTTCTACTTTTGGCTGTGCTGACTAAATCCTGATCACTGGTGTACACAGATCATTAATGCGTAATTCCGTTACCCTACTTGCATATAAACAAACATTGCACTAAGTCACTTTAACAACACATGTTACATAACTACTCGTGTATTTGTGGAATGATTTAGGACAATATAACGTACATTTTAAACACGAAAACATTGATTTCGGTATATTTTTTGTCTGTTTTAAGTACATACGTAATATTTTTAAGTTATTGATTGTAGCGTCATAAAATGTTGTCCCCTATGTCCTCACCATCGGTTTTGAACAAAACATCATATAGCTAAATAATCGCTAAAATGACGAAAAGAACATATGCAGGACTAATGAATAATGTGTAGTTCGTTCACCAAAATGATGGCAGTGTGTGCATGAACAAGGACAAGATTAAACCACTTATAGTACAATATTGTATCGATGAAGGTATATAATCACGCCTTTTCACGCTTTATTTGTTACAGTTACACTAGTATTAAAATAGACTTGGTGTTTACTTTGCCATTAGATCGTGAACGACCTTTATCACTGCACTGCATTTGTCAGGAAATGCAATTCTAAACTCTCCATTTCTCACTTAATGCCTACACCCCCCCATGTGCACTTAATCGTCACAATAAACAACTTCCGAGAAAAGCGCTTCGCTTTTTACTCTTGTGCTTTACATATTTTCTGTTATACAATGAAATGGTGTGTACGGTAATACAGCATTTAAAATTACAAAGTCTATGCGATGAAACAAAGAAGAAATTGAAATGCTCTTTTCTTTACAAAGATTGATATAATTCTGGTAATTTCAGTAAATAAATTTATTTCCGTTTTCTTGCCAAAAATTAGAAAAATCAACCAAAATTTTCAATTGCTTTAAGTCACAACGTTCGACTTACGTTTTAAAGGCAGGTAACTCGTCGGGTACCTATATACTGTGTTTTGGGTGCATTTTTTAAGTGGTTTGCAACAAAACTACAAAGAAATCAGTTTTCCCAATTTACCAAAAATTATAAGAATCATGGTTATATGTGTATTTCAACTCAGTACATGGTTGTATTTACTTCATTGCTCAGAGTTAGAAAATATTAGTGTTGTATTACTTGTACACACCATTTTATTGTTTGAATGACAAGTTAAAGAAGGCAAAGTTTTCTACTTTTGGCTGTGTTGACTAAATACTGACTGTTAATAGTAATCACTGGTATACACAGATCATTAATGCGTAATTCTGTTACCCTGCTTGCATATAAACAAACATTGCACTAAGTTACTTTAACAGCACATGTTACATAACTACTCGTGTATTTGTGGAATGATTTAGGACAATATAACGTACGTTTTACACACGTAAACATTGATTTCGGTATATTTTGTTTCTGTTTTAAGTATATACGTAATATTTTTAAGTTATTGATTGTAGCGTCATAAAAATGTTGTCTCCTATGTCCTCACCATCGGTTTTGAACAAAACATCATATAGCTAAATAATCGCTAAAATGACGAAAAGAACATATGCAGGACTAATGAATAATGTGTAGTTCGTATACCAAAATGATGGCAGTGTGTGCATTAACAAGGACAAGATTAAACCACTTATTGTACAATATTGTATCGATGAAGGTATATAATCACGCCTTTTTACGCTTTATTTGTTACAGTTACACTAGTATTAAAATAGACTTGGTGTTTACTTTGCCATTAGATCGTGAACGACCTTTATCACTGCACTGCATTTGTCAGGAAATGCAATTCTAAACTCTCCATTTCTCACTTAATGCCTACACTCCCCCATATGTGCACTTAATCGTCACAATAAACAACTTCCGAGAAAAGCGCTTCGCTTTTTACTCTTGTGCTTTACATATTTTCTGTTATACAATGAAATGGTGTGTACGGTAATACAGCATTTAAAATTACAAAGTCTATGCGATGAAACAAAGAAGAAATTGAAATGCTCTTTTCTTTACAAAGATTGATATAATTCTGGTAATTTCAGAAAATAAATTTATTTCCGTTTTCTTGCCAAAAATTAGAAAAAATCAACCAAAATTTTCAATTGCTTTAAGTCACAACGTTCGACTTACGTTTTAAAGGCAGGTAACTCGCCGGGTACCTATATACTGTGTTTTGGGTGCATTTTTTAAGTGGTTTGCAACAAAACTACAAAGAAATCAGTTTTCCCAATTTACCAAAAATTATAAGAATCATGGTTATATGTGTATTTCAACTCAGTACATGGTTGTATTTACTTCATTGCTCAGAGTTAGAAAATATTAGTGCTGTATTACTTGTACACACCATTTTATTGTTTGTATGACAAGACATAAGTTAAAGAAGGCAAAGTTTTCTACTTTTGGCTGTGCTGACTAAATACTGACTGTTAATAGTAATCACTGGTATACACAGATCATTAATGCGTAATTCCGTTACCCTACTTGCATATAAACAAACATTGCACTAAGTTACTTTAACAGCACATGTTACATAACTACTCGTGTATTTGTGAAATGATTTAGGACAATATAACGTACATTTTAAACACGAAAACATTGATTTCGGTATATTTCTTGTCTGTTTTAAGTACATATGTAATATTTTTAAGTTATTGATTGTAGCGTAATAAAAATGTTGTCTCCTATGTCCTCACCATCGGTTTTGAACAAAACACCATATAGCTAAATAGACATTTCCCACTTCGATATACTGCTAACTCTGACTGTATACGATATACTGTTGAGGGGTCGTTTCAAAATTTTCAATGTCATCAGATGTATACATTCACGCCTTCTCACGCCTTTTTCCATCCATCCTAATATAAAGCCGACTAGAAATTTATTGGAATCCCTTCTCAGAACAATTTATTCAGCGAAACAATCAATTTTGCAGTAGTATAATATCTATTTTCCATCGAACCCCACAAACTGACTGCTTCATGTGAATGTGTAACGTATAAGTGTGTCGTACCCAGGTTATTTCCTAGGATTCGATAAGATAATACAATAAAGGGTTTCTTTAAAAATGAAATTAACCACAAGCTATAATAATTGTTAACCAAACCACTGTTTGCGAATAGCTCACGAGTAATTTAAGCTTTAATTTAAAATAAGGCGCACGAGCAAATATATACAGATAAATGTGCGAATTAACTGAGCAAACAATAAATGGACAGAATGAATTTATAGAAATTATAGTATAACGAATGTTTATTTAAAAATATGATTATCTATGATTAAAGGGTAGAAAACTTGCTCTTCCTGAGCTTTATTATAAGAGTGAAATCAGCTTTCTGGGTCTGCCGCGCACTAGCTGCTACAATAAATGTACAGTTTTCACTCTTTTATATACCCAGCCACTGTTGCATCTCGGTAGTCCGACTAATCAGCCCACTAAACCCCCATTTTAATTTTTTGACTTTTTGGAGGTTTGTGGTCTGACAGCTTCCATTATTGAATTCTTGAAATTTCTGGCGAAAACGGCAGAAACGAAAACACGCGTCGATAATTTCCATTATTTCCTTACCTCGCTCTTGTTGACAACATGGAACACTTGCTAAAACATTATTCTACCGAAACCATGCTTAATTTTTAATTAAAATCCATCGATATCGGTAGAAATACAAGGTTTTCTGATGTCTTTTCAGCTCTCTGTTACTTTCACATCGTGAAGATATTACTAATTTGCATTGACCAATCAGATCTCGCGTTGCATTTGGATGGTGAAACTCGCAGTTCTATCTTTAGAAAGCACATGGTGATGTTTATTTACATTGGTAATTCGCGTTAAAAAGGATGTTTTACATGGTGTTTAATACTTACAAAAGGTAACATTGAAATGTATTCAAATATTGAGAGATATAATTGTCAGATTTATACGTAGACCTTCAAATAGAGTAGTCGCGATCTTCCGTATATTTTTATATTCTTGACCTCTCATTTTTTCTGAACTAGTATCCTAGAAATATTATTCCAGTAATTTTGGAGAGAAAAAATTAAGCACCTCACTGTATATATGTATGTTCACGCAAAATACAGTTAAAAATTGAACCCTATGACAAAATTTACAGTGTGGTCGGGATGAATATAAGAGAATTAATTTTATTGACCTTGCGGACAAGTACTCTTGTGTTGAACTTTATATATTACAATTGGTTTAAAAACTTATAATTCTACGATCTACAAAATATTGGACAAAATTTGACAGCATTTCAGGAGAACATGCAATTCCCAGATATTATAGAATATTACCCAATTTGAAAGAAAAAATAATTTAGATCATAGGCGAAGGAGGGTTTATAATATGGGGAGGGGGAGGGGGGCAAACCGAAGCTATGTCTATGTCGTGCCGCAGGTGGCGAGAGTATGAGAGGGGTGCTAAACCCCTCGCATAGGTGGGGGTTCAGGGGGCCTTCCCCGGAAAATTTTCAAAACTAACCCCTGTCTAGACACATCTTCAATGTATTTTGCACCGTTTTGATAGGTTAAAATACTGTGATATCAAGGCAAGATTAAAAAAACAACCGTTTGACACAAGTTCCATAATCATACCTCTCATTGGAGATGGATATGGGGGTACCCCAGAAAATTTTGCAGCGTTCTGAGTGAGAGACTGAAAAGCAGTGAAATATTAAGACAAAATTGTACAAATAACTGCATGACATAATTAAGTCCAATGATTAATTTTCAAACGTACGGTACTCAACTCACGACATCTGGCTACATGGAGATTAAGAAGGTTTGGTGCCATATAAATAAACTAATTAAACACACCAATCTTACCTTTGATGTACATCATTAAGTTGGCCATGGGCCTAGCATTGATATAATTCTCACCCCCCCCCCTCCTTTCAAAAATCCTGGATCCGCCCCTGCCATTGGAGATGCTGTGAGCCGTTTCTAAGGGTGAATTTTAAGACGCCATTTTACAAGTATAATGATGAAATTGATAATTGATTGGTTACCAGATGGACATTTCCTGTTAAAGCTCTTTTTTCTTTTTTTAGCACTTACACTATAAACATAAACTATGATACAAAATTTCACACAATATTTTGCGGGGGCCTCCCCCCCCCTGCTCCTAAGCTTATGTAGATATAAACGAGAAAAAAACACGAGAAATCTTCACTGCAATTAGTACACATGTCAAAAAAAAAAAAAAAAAAAAAAAAAAAAATAACTAAAATAATATGTTATACGCGTGAAAACATCATTAATAATGCGAATCGTTAATGTAAACAAACATCGCCATGTGCTTTCTAAAGATAGAACTGCGAGTTTCACCATCCAAATGCAACGCGCGATCTGATTGCATTGGTCAATGCAAATTAGTAATGTCTTCACGATGTGAAAGTGACAGAGAGCTGAAGAGACATCAGAAAACCTTGTATTCTACCGATATCGATGGATTTTATTAAAATTAAGCATGGATCGGTAGAATAATGTTTTAAGAAGTGTTCCATGTTGTCAACAAGAGCTAGGTAAGGAAATAATGGAAATTATCGACGCGTGTTTTCGTTTCTGCCGTTTTTCGCCAGAAATTTCAAGAATTCAATATGGAAGCTGTCAGACCACAAACCTCCCAAAAGTAAAAAAATTAAAATGGGGGTTTAGTGGGCTGATTAGTCGGACTAGCATCTCGGGTAATAATCAGTGACGTCATCAACTCGATCATTGAAATGGTTGACAGCTATTAAGAATGAATAACACAATTAAAACATTTAAATTCATTTATTACAAATGTATATCTTTGATCGGTGTAAACGATGGCGTGTTTGATGATATGGGCACAAACTAAACATTGACACATGAAGTATACAGTCGTTTGTTTTATGGTAAGATAATAAGTCAATAATATTACGATTTTTCATTGTCTGACTCATGTTAGCAAAGCTAATAAATTGACTAATTAAATATTGTTTTATCTTCTTGACGTAAATTGCTTTCACTTGTATCGAGACATTACCGGCCATAAATGAAAAGGCAGATTTAAGTTTTTGTAGCGTTCTTAGTTTTTGTAAAACAAACGTTATTTTTGCCTACCGTACAACTGGACATTTTAATATTAATGTTGTGGTCTACGTATTCAGTATCTGGAGGACCCTATTTATTTCATTTTCAAAAATTACTTGGCAAAACAACTATTTTCTATTTGCTATGGTTGGTCGGGACAAACTGGAGCTCAAACACCCAGCGTTCGCCATGCACTGCTGCTGGACATTGGACTTGGGTATTTAAATACGAGATTAAAGTGTACAGAATATTGAGCGCTATCTGACGTCACCCGCGTTTAATAATTAAAAGCGTAAAGAAATATACCTTTGGTTTAATTTGTAGAAGAACAATGAGTAATATTCAAGCCGTACACCATTTTCGTATTTAACTTTTATGTGTCAACTAAATAAGTTACATCTTTGGAAATGACCCCCACTCAACTGTATACCGTAAACAGTCAGCGTTAGCAGTGTATTGAAGTGGGAAATGTTTATTGTTTGCACCCCTGGACTACTGTTGCCTAGTGCCTAAGGCCACTTTTACCACAACGTTTCTATCGTCCAGGGTTCATTTCCCCTGGGCTACTGTTGCCTAGTGGTTAAGTGCATAAGCTTTAATCACAAGGCCTCTATGGTACAGGGTTTAACTTGGGTAATGGCAAGGGCCATTGTACTATTGTGTTGGCATTTACTATTCTAAGTGTCAAGATAAAGTCTGCATGTCCGCTGTTAATTTTAATTTGAAACGATGTATGCAAATTAAATCAGTAGTCGCGCATCACATGGAACATATATGCGAAATGAACTTATTCGTGTATAAATTATTATCAATAACTCATCATTTGCCCGTTTACTCGTTGGCACGGTTCCGTTATCCGTGTGCACCGCAACCAATCGTCCTCAAATGTTAAATCTCTGAGCACTTGCATGTGAAAATCATTGTTACTGTCATGTGCTACTTTTAAATTTTTATGAAATGATATAATTCAAAAGTAGCACATGACAATTACCATTAATATTCCATACTTAATTTGTTTAAATAAGAAAATAACAAAACGGGCGCGGGTGTGTGTGAGTCAGTGTTAAGCACCACAACGTGTATGGTAACCTTTAGTGTGTGTGTGTTATCAGCGGTATGCAGATATTGCTAATTAGGTCCGATAGCTCTGTTGGTAGAGCGGCCGCTAGCATCAGGAAGGTTTGAGGTTAAGTCCCGGTTTTGCCGCTGCATTTTCTCATTGGGCTCGTCCGTTCCATAAAATTGTCGACTTACAGATTTGTCCCATGGTATTTATTTTTCGATTAAATGTAGTGGAATAAAAAAAGAAGGAGAGAATGTTGTGGATCGCGCTCACTTGCAGTTGCTTTAAGTTGTCTGAAAGAATTCATACTAAAATCAATCTGCTTGTAGTGAGGGATATTAACTTTTGGAGAGAAACGATTCTCCAGGGAAGTTACTGCTCTATATATAGACAAAAATGCATTGTAACGCCTTTCACTTCGCGTTATTACGCCTTTTAATTTGCGTTATTACGTCTTTATTTCGGTATTCACAGACCTAATAGGCTTTCGTACCAAATCATTCAACTCCACATATAGATAAATAGATGGCGTTCTATCTCTAAACAATCCTAAATTTGGAGATATGAATGCAATCTGTCCTAGTGAGCTTGAAAAAAAGATACGCGTGATTACTCAAATTCTGCTTCATACTTAGACTAATACCTCAATTATGACGCCCACAAAAGCTTACATTTGAAACTATATGGCAAACGTGATGCCTTAAATTTTTCAACTTTCCTTTTTTATGCAACAATATACCTGCTTTTCCTGATTATGGTGTATTTGTTTCTCAATTATTACGCAATGATAGAGCGTGATCACACTATGGGAACTTTATACAACAAAGCAAGTTGCTTACAAATAAATTGTTGACCCAGGGATATTACAAGCTTAGGCTTATCAGGGTCTTTTAAGTTTTATGTCCGTCATGGCAGTGTTGTTGATAAGTTTGATGTTTCTGTGTCCAGGATTGCACAGGATATATTTGACGCTCCATAGATCTACGTTCCTTTCACATGTAATTTTAATTACAAACGTGGGGGTGTAGCTATCTGAACAGGAGGTGCTTATCATTCCGGAGCACCTGACCTTACTTCCCTGGTGGAAGTTCACTGTCAGTTTCAAAGTTTTTACTTTTTGTTTTAGATCGTGATTCGGACATGGATTAGTATAATTGATTTTGATCTATTTACGATTTTTCAATTCAAATTTAGAAATTTGAGCGAAAAGTTGAATATTTTGCAATATACAACGCAACCAGGAACTCGCCTCAACAAACAAATGAAACCAGAAAAAAAATGGAGATCCAGCTTGTGGACGTGTACTGGATATAATTGATGATATAGTAATTGGTATCCAGTGGTACGCAATTAAAGTTCTTATTGGAAGACCAGATTATTCCACTTATTTTTTCACCAGTGGTCCCAAACATCTTTGTAAAAAGAATTGCTGTATACAATTGTAATTTGCAAATCAAATTTTCAGATTTTAATACAGGATATTCAAATATATATATATTATGTAATTGCTATTTGGTTTCTTTTAGTTTTGCAGATGTCGGTGGAAATGCGATCCTATCAGACGTGTCCTTCTTATCAGCGGGGTATTTTCTGGTTATATTTTATGTTACTATGGTACTTGGAAGATTTAATTGTCTAGAACAGAGGGTAAATACACTACCTTAATCCACACCATGCACAGATAAGGAGATTTCGGTGTATGGCTACATGACTGTAGCATTAAGCTGCCTTATATGTCATTGTTTTATATGATTTATGTTTATTCTTTCAGTAATTGTTTGCTTTTGCAAGTTCTATTTAATTTGTATTTGTATCATAATGTAACAGTTTTTAGTACGGCCGAAATCAAATTAAATTGAATTTTATAGTGTACATTTATTTTGAAATATTTAGTAATTAAGTTTTAAAGATAAACAAAATACTAAGTTCTATCTAAGGTCCTGACAACTTTAGATATACTAATGCAAACCCTACACTTGTTTCTTGTAATGATGACATTATAACATAATTAGGGAATTCATGCTATTGAACAATACGTTCATTTTTCAGGCGTGGCTAGCTTTTTGTGGAATTTGTGTTATTGGTTTATCAATTTTATGTTCCTTTGGAATATCGTCTGCTGCAGGATGGGAATATGGACCTCTACATTCGGTGCTTCCATTCTTACTATTAGGTATGTCTGACACATGTATATTAAATAGTTCAGAGTTTCGTCAGCTGTTGGCGGGGTCTGACCACGAATTGACTGTTCTTTCACAAAGCTCTCGGCATTTATAATTCACGGGTACACCACGTCTTATACACAAATGGACAACTAAAGAATTAGGTTTGATATCTTCAATTGATAAAGATGTTTTCGCACAAGCTTTAATGAATGCATTTTCTTATTTAAATTATTTCAAATTTTGAAAATTGGGAATTTTGATAATTTTTCATTCACACAGCCTTTTTATACATAATGAATATTTAGACCGGAAACGGTGTTTCTTTTAAATTTTTCTAATTACTGGGAGTTCGAATGCTTTTTGATGGCCCATGAATGTTAATTTTGTTCCCAGTTTGTTGGGGATGTTGGTGTTCAATCGCTGTATGTGTTAGCATTTTACATTTCAATCGATCGAATATTTTTTTATTCAGGTATTGGTGTTGACGATGTTTTTGTTATCGTTGGAGCTTTGACAAGTTTGACACCAGAAGAAGCCACGCAGCCTATACACGAGAAAATGTCGTTGATGTTACGACATGCTGGTGTGTCTATAACTGTGACTTCATTAACAGATATTGTCGCTTTTGGTATAGGTGCTACTACGGTGAGTTTATGTCCAAACATAAAGGTTGTTGACTACTTTATGTGTATTATACGAGTATACAAAATAATAAGTTAAGGCCAAATGGTACAAATGGACACTATCCTACGGTGTTCTGTTTCTTTTTTCATACTTCTATTTTTTTATGCGCATCTGAAAATGCAAAAAGATATAGAGGTCCTCTCTTTTTAATCTTTTTTATTTCCCACGCAAAAAAGGAGTGATTATTAATTGCTAAAGCATAAGATCATGTGTAACGGAAGTTAATTTCTGAGATGATAATGCTTAAAAGGCATTTTTTGTGGTTTTAAGGTGTCCCATTTTATTTTTTTAGCTATAAATCGTCAAAAATGTAACAAATGAAAAAGACATTATGTGTTTTATTCCTTGTATGTTATTTATAAAAACTATTGCAGTTACTTTAAGTTAGGACTTAGAATAATACCATCACTGCGCATTTGTACCACGCCATGGGTAACGTTAGCATCTATTTGTACCACTTTGCCTTAAGTGACGCCCCCCCCCCAATAATACTTTGTGTACGCGTATATTTGTTCATCAGATTCTGAATACAAGTAGCTACTACAACTACTTCTTGGAAACTCTGTATTTCAGTGTCATTGAACACATTAAAAAGGCGTTTATTCTTCAAATAAATGTGGTTTTCAAAATAAGAAGTATTAATGTTATTGATAAGTTGTTTTAGAAATTGGTAAGGTATTATTTTTTATGACACTGACAAAACAGTAATTTTTCAAGTGTCGTCCTTCATTTTCATAACATTTTTATTTTATTTCCACCCTGTCTGTCTGTATAATGGACAACGTAAAACTATTTTCCGTGTATAGGTCTCTAATAGGTCTACTGGAAATGTTTTATAAACAACTGCCGACTTAGACTGGCGCCATCATTGAAGTGTCTAAATTTTTCGCTCAAAACACACACTCTCTTAATTTTATTCCCGTTCATTTATTTCCAGACGGCTTTAAAGCATATTATACAACCTGTGGTTGCTTACTGGGTGTTCGTATATGATTACTGTGTAGGTCTTTAAATTTTTTTTACTTTATCCTTTATAATACCGCGCAAACTTCAGTGCTAGGAGTGTACTGTCACTTGTACCAAAATCCATGATGATTGACTAGATGAACATAGCCAAATCGGAGACGATAAAGGTTTTGGTCCATATTTGAAGCATGTTCTGTTAATCTCATTTTGTCAGAATCTTTCCTTTTTCATTGAATTGTTTTAAAAATGGTTGATATAAGTTTTATGTTTTTTATATTTTCAGGCTCTTCCTGCTTTGAGATCATTCTGTATATTTGCTACTATAGGCATACTAGCGTTATACTTATTGTCAGCTACGTTCTTTGTTGCTGGGGTTACCCTTGACGTCAAGCGTACAGAAGCCAAAAGGAACGCCTGCTGTTGCTTCAAACATGACGAACAATGCACTACAAATAACTGCAGCAAAACAGAACTTTTACCTTTATTTATTGCTAAAGTTTACGCTCCATTTTTACTGAAGGTCCCAGTTAAAGTAAGTAAACACTACATGTGCAGATTTGTTGTTCTTTATGGACATTGATCCAATGAATTATGTTTTTGTATATTGAAGTATACTTTTGATTGAGTAAGGGAGATAATTTTATATTGGAAGTATGCTTGAATTATTATTTTAATTAAAATATAAAATTTGATAATTAATGACACACGTTTTGGTAAGAACTAAATCTTTTGTATTTTTAAAGGTGGTATTTTTAAATTAGGCAAACAGTTACATTCCAGATAATTTACCAAGCGATTTATGACAAGGTGGTTGTGTCTTATTTTAGTATTTGTATAATATTTGGAACATTAAGTATTTAAGTATTAAAATACAGTCAAACATGTCTATAAAGGCCACCTAAAAGAACTAGTAAAAGTGACCTTTATGGACAGATGGCCTTTATATTTAATTTGAATAAAGAACAAATGGGATACAATTCTACTGGCCTTTATAAGCAGGTGGCCCTTATATAGAGGTGGCCTTTAAGGCAGGTGGGACTTATTTGATCTTGTCACATGTACAGTGACCGTGCACTGTGATTTTCTAAATCATTATAGAGCCACAGTATTTATGTATAATTATATTGTAGTTTTAAACTCCACTTTCAAATATATTTTCTTTTCTTTTTTATCAAAGGTTATAGTGCTTGTAATAACCGCCGGTGTTTTAGGTGTGAATATTTGGGGAACAATAAATCTGAAGCAAGAATTTGACTCTCAATGGTTCCTTCCTACAGATTCATATGCGTACAAGTATTTTGAGAAAAATGATTTTTATTTTCCTAACGACGGAGTATCAGCTGAAGTTTACTGTGGTAAGTTTTATGTGATATGATTGTGATAAGTGTTTGGGTTATGCATGGATATCTACGTAAAATATCTATAGCCTAGAATTAATCTGTAGTAACAATACCGTCTTTACCTTTGTTTATAAATTGTATTTTGAACGATGCCTTTTTTCTAACGATAAAATATAAGACGAAGTTCGCGGTTAAGTGCATTATGGCCAATACAACTACAACTTAAATGCAGCAATAATGTCGGTGATCAGTTAAATAAAACACTAACATTGAACGAGTTATGGTGCCGTTAAAAAGTTTGAACACTTAACGAACCGGGTGTACAATCTGTCACATTTTCTGACTACATATTATAAATCCATAAATCAATGTGTAAAAAAGCAACAATACTTATTTGTTGTACGGAATAGTACTTAATATGTTATTACGGAAAAGCATTTATATTAACACGGAATAGCACTTATGTTAATACGATTAACACTGAATAGCATTTATATCAACACGGAATAGCACTTATATTAATACGGAGTAGCATTTATATTAATACGGAATAGCACTTATGTTAATACGGAATAGCATTTATATTAACACGGAATACTACTTATGTTAATATGGAATAGCATTTATATTAATACGGAATAGTATTTGTTATTACGGAATAGCATTTATATTAACACAGAATAGCACTTATGTTAATACGGAATAGCATTTATATTAACACGGAATACTACTTATGTTAATATGGAATAGCATTTATATTATTACGGAATAGTATTTATGTTATTACGGAATAGTACTTGCGGAATGATACTTATGTGTTTTAAAATATGCAGTTGTGACGGGTGTTTTGAGATGTTTTGAATATTGTAAAATTAAAAATTCTTATTTAATTTTGATTTTGCGAAAATCTATGTTTTTGGCGATTGCGTTGTTTTAGCTACAGGCATTGAATATATAACTAAATTAAATACAAATTCAAATATATGAAAATGTTTCATTTCTGTGTCAAATTGTGTTAAGGAATCGGCGCGAAAATTAAATAATGTGGATATTTTGCAGTTTGAAAATACTTAATCTAGGTGAATTATTGTTTATAATTTTAGGAAATGTTGATTATTTTGGAAGCAGATATGAATTTGGAAACTTGACCTCCCGGTTGTCTTCCAGCGATTATATAAACAATGGAACGGTGGATAGTTGGTTCCAGTGGTATACTAACCGTCTTATGTCTGAACCAAACACTAACATAACAAGCCTTCTTGATGCAAGTTAGTATTCTATCTTACCTGATACATGTATGTAATCCGTTCAATGAGAAAAGAAACCTTTCATATGCACATCTCTCTCAGCACTATGCCATGTCAAGTGTACATGTTATGTGTCTGTATCATAAAGATATCTATGTTGGCAGTTAACACTTTACCGCCAAACCAATCAATACCATTGTACACAGTAAAAATGTAAGTTAGGATCTCTGTAAATATCACGTTTTTGTAAACTTTCCTCAATTCTGTTAACTTTGATGTCCGTTGTAGTCATGCTTGAACATCCACAAATGCTCTAAGATGACTGTAATGTTTTGAGTAAGATATCCGTAAATACGGATATTAAAATTTTTAAAATTTTAAAAATGTTGGAACTGAACAAGATGACTGGACACCGGTTTTCCGTTTTTATTTTCATTGTTTGATTTAAAAAACAGATTTAATATTTAAATCCACACATATATGTGTACATGTTTTGATTGATTTTGATTTGTTTTGCTAATTCACTAACAAAATCTAAATTGATAAATAATCAAAATCCTTTAAAGTACTTTGTCAAAACCATATCCCAAACATATGGGGGGATATCCATTTGCAAAATGAATACATTCGTTATTTTTTAAAATCTCATTTACAGATAAATATCCAATCAACAGTTCTTCATTTGTTAGCATTCTACATTCATATACCTCTGGTAACATCGGCTGGACAGGAGGACTGCGATATGCACGAAATTTAGTATATAGTAACAACAACACCGTAATTGATGTAAGTGTTGTGAGCTTGATATAAATATGGATGACATTTTAGACACAAACGCAACATATCTATAAATCATTTTTTCTCAATCCAGGTGCATAGAAAGAGAAGGATGTTCATTATACAGTATATTTATTTAAAAAGTGTTGTTTATAGATAACATATAATAATATAAAATACAATAAAATATTGCCTAGTGAGTTTATGATATCCTCTGGGATGCTTAGTTCACCAGCAGACATACCGGCCCAGTGGTTTATATTACATATACCAGTGTTAATTTTACAGCACTAGACGGCCGTTTCGGAATACAGTGCCTTATCAGTGGTGCTTTGACAAAAAATCTGAAACCAATTTTTCAAAGGGTGGAAAAAATATCCAAATGATAAAAATATATAAAAATATCTTTAACCATTTATAAACTTGAATTTAAGCAGAAAAATACATTTTGACGGCACAGCCATTTTATGAAATATTATGCATTACTTTTATTATACGCATTTTAAACATTTCATTGTATGCATACAAAATCTATTCGTTATAAACTATTATGTTTCTGTAATTTACACGCCTGTCGACGAAGTTTTTCCCCCAGTTATTTATAGTGTAAGATACAATTGTAGATTACTTATTGTTTCAGGCGTCTTATATATCATTTGAGCATGTAAACTTTGCTAACTCTGCAGAACAAATAGAAGGAATGGATGGCGTTCAGAGTATTGTCCAGGAAATATTTCCAACTTGCTTTTCCTACGGGAGACAATATCTTCAATGGTATACCAATAAAGTGAGTCGTTGATTTTCTTATATAGTGAATACAATGCTTTGATTTTTCGTGTATTTTTCTTGTTATTATTTTTATATTTTTGTTTTTTAAATACACAGATTGTTGATATTTACGAGAAACAAAATGATAATGTAGCATTTAAGTAAAGGACTGTCTTTAAAAATAGTTGGTTTATATGTAATGGAAATTTTATATTGGCTTACTAGATGAAGGTTTCCAAAACGAACATGACATTTTCAGATCTTTTCATTTGCAGATCATACAGAAAGAATTATACCGTAACCTTGGCTTAGCAGCAGGATGTGTATTTGTAGTGACTTTAATTCTGATAGCTAATATATGGACAAGTCTTATGGTGTTTACTTGTGTTATTGGAACGTTGGTATGTTTGAGCATTTTCTATGTCAGTGAATCCATATTTAAATTTAACACATGATTTATAATGTTGGAAAACCTTCTTCAGTTCGATTTTGTCGTCATCCTCAGAAATATCACTTTTATACAGAATAATGTATCTCGTTGTAAGAAATTAATTTATGTCATAGTATTGGCTAAATATACAAAGAAATAAAACGTATAATATGTCACAAACAAACTTGAAAGGCTTCCTATCAAATTCAATGAAATAATAATTTGCCGCTGTACCACGTGATCAATATCTATTAACATGTGTGCGAAGAACTTGAAAGGAATAACATTGTTTTTTACGGGAAACGCCATCTTATGTAATTCCATATCCATTAGAAATAAGGATTTCGCACAAACGTTAGGATAATTACGTGGTACAGTGACGAACCCTACTGTAATCATTGGTTTTCAGAGTTGTTAACGATTAAGTTTACAGACACAAGACTAGTAAAACTCATCTGTACCTTTGGCTCATGTGAACTTAAAAGTCTTCAATAGACTATTGTATGCTGTTATGCTGGTATCTTTGGATTCGTTATATCAAATCCCGAGACAAAGTTTTGCAACCTTTTTTTAGAAATCCATTATCGTTGACACATAAAACATTAAAGATGTCTTGCTTATCTGATATCGTGATGAGTATATACATGTATGTTTATTAATTAACCTTATTATCCCGATATAATTGTAGGTTGACGTTGCTGGTTGTATGCACTTCTGGGGACTTACAATTGATACTGTTACAAGCATAATTTTAATTTTAGCCATTGGTTTAGCCGTAGATTATTCAGCTCATATTGGTCATTCGTTCATGACTATACGAGGATCTCGAAATGGTAATATTTATTTATGACATAACAAATAGGCAATGCACCTGAGCTACGCTGTGACAAATGAGAAAAAGAAACAAAAAATTATCAATTATACAATAATATTGTGATAAGTATGATGTCTCTGTATCCAAAATTATCCTGGATATATTTGACGTACCATAGTTCATAATTCGATGTTCTGTTTTGCTTTTGGGATTATGGTTTTGGTTAACTGTTGTTCAATTTGGTTAAAGAAATTTTGTACGATCCAAACCATCTCAATTATTCTAAAAATAATTCCAAAGACATTCATGTTACAAATTTATAACATTGATAACATATTTCGGATATTTGCAAAATAAACACAATTATTAAATTCTACCGATTTACAGTAGTCTCCCTTATCTTGTAGATCGTGTCAAGTCAACATTAGTAGAGATTGGATCTCCGGTATTCAGTGGAGGTTTCAGTACCTTTTTAGCATTTATACTGTTAGTTGGCAGTAATAGCTATGTATTTACTACATTTTTTAAGGTAAGTCTCCCTGATAATTTTAAAATGCTTTAAACTAGAGTGTTTTTTAATGCGAAGTATACATGACTAATTTATGCTGGTTGGGAAAATGTTTTTGCATATTTGTTATGGGTTAATTAAAATATAAATTCAAATATCGGGACATTTATGCGTCTAAAATTCATCGACAGAGTAGTTTAGAAGTTATTGTGTACAACTTTTCAAAATTAGTCAATTTTCATTAACAAAAATAGTAGCAATCATTTAGATAATCAGTAGATATTTTTAATTGTTCGATAGACTGCAAAGCAACTTTAATTACATAAACTCGTTTTTTATTTAATTTTCAAAGAGTTAACAATAGCGGAGTTAAATCATCGAGAAACTTACTGTTTTGATTTTGGTAAGTATTTAGTAAAATCAACGGTACCCACACAAATGTATCGGGGTAAATATGAAACAATAGATATTTAATTTATCACAGGTATTCCTTTTGGTGGTTGTGTTTGGATTATTTCACGGTTTAGTATATTTACCTACTATTCTAAGTTGGATTGGTCCACAGCCTTTTTATCCGCCATTCGACAAACTAAACACGAAGAATCAACAAATACCAATAGAAATGCTTTACACGGCAATGATAACATAGCCATGGAAGCCGAGGTATGTTGTATAGATGATGAACAAAATGATATAGTATTTTAATCAATCTAAATACCGTTTTCTCTTATCACAACCATTGAACACAACTACATGTACTAACAAATATTCGTTTTGTTAAGAATGTTAATTATTCACATGCTTTTCGTTAACAGATAAATGTTAAATCACAAGTTTATAAAGTCAGTTAACTGTTTTGCTTATAGAAGAAATAAACTCCTAGTATACTTGCTGATGAAAACTTAGTTGTGGGAAAGAAGGTGGTAAAATGTGTTTTGGTTTTAAATTTTGATTCCACGCGAGGCGGATGAATCTAGCTAAATAAACAGGACGTGCTTACCCTTCCGGGGTACCTGACCCCGGTTTCACAATCATTCCCAAGCTAAGATTTTCCTTAACTTAAATCTTGCATAATTTCAAAACTTTATAATTTTGTTAATTTTTAAGATATTCAGGAAATTAAGGTGTCATTTTAAGGTCACTTCTAGATTAAAACATTTGAATTTAGTTTTTACAGAAATATTCATCGGTATTTCCAAAAAAGTGATAGCAAAAATTGGCTAAATTTAAGTTAAGGACAATCTTAGCTAAGGAATGATTGTGAAACCGGGTCCTGGTCTCATTCCCCTAATTGAAGTCCATGTGCTTCACCCATGGCTTATGGGGTTGTGATTTGGATATGGTTCGATATTATTTTGTTTGATCAGTTACATTAATAGCCATTTTGTATAGTGTTATTTTTTATTTCTGTGTTATCTAGCTACAAGTAAGAAGATCGTCATTACAGACTGTGTACGATAAGATAGACTATGATAACATCGGACATGGACACCCGTATATACCACCCCCGGATTATACACCACCGATATCACAAACCAAACGAACAGAAATTAATACTAAATTGCAGAAATCTAGAAAAACTTCTATAAACAATGGTGAAGTTCATATATCTAATGAACATTCTGGACCACAATCTGTAGGATCCAGTTCACACAACGGTATGCCTAATGTTAACATATGATGGTGTTGTTTTGTGTTTTCTTATTCCTGTTTTCTGTAAATTTTTGAAATAGTTATTTATTTATCTTTTTTCTTATATGGATCGCGCGCGCGCGCGCGCGTGTGTGTGTGTGTGTGTGTGTGTGTGTGTGTGAAAACTATTTGATGTATATATATAATTATCATGTTTATTTCGTGTTGTTATGGTCTCAAGTTGTTATTTTTATCCCCCGCCTTTTCAAGAAGGAAGGGTAGATTAATACCGTCCGAAATTCCTGTCAGCGCTAATTCTCTAAAAGTTACAAAGCGATATTTCACGAAACTTGATGTAAAGCATCATACGCATGCATATCGTTTGCTCATTTTCGTTAGACTTATTTCCCTTTGAACAAAACAATTGAACCTGCTGGTGGAGGATTCTTATTCACTGAATTTACTCGTTTCTTTTTACTATTGAACTATATTGTAATAAATAGAGTTGAAGGGAATGTGGTTGTGGTACTAGATGTGAATGGCGATACTTTTTACAATGATTATTTATAAGGACAAGAGCATAACTCAGATATATTGATTGTTTGGTACTACAATTGTTTTTCTCTGGTCATGTTTGTTTGTTGTCTTGTCAGTTTACGGTTTAAAAGAAACATACATAATAAACAGTATTTCGAATCTCAGAATGTCTTTAAGGTGCTAAAACCCAATTGATTTTTGTCTTGTAAATTAATATCCATTTAATGGTGCTTCGTTAAAAAACTTAATATATGTGAAACAGTCTTCCTTCCTCAAATAATTATTTAACTTTTTAACGTATTTATATTTTCAGGGGGATATCATATAATGTAATTTGGTAGTTAGATAGAAGATTGAAGTTTTGTTGCTTAGAAACGATTTTTATATGTTTATATCATTAATGTGTTTACGTTTCCGTATTATGTAGTTATTTTAATTTTTGTGAAATATTTACATAAGGAAAACAATCTGATTTAATTGAACAATGTATCATTATGTACAATACATATGTATATATGTATTTTATGAAATAAATCATTTATATATACATGATATTTTGATATAAAATATTAATTTTCTATGTTTTATCTTAAAATGAAATAAAGCTATTTAAAAATTAACTAACACGCGTACGTGTTTGGTAATAGACAACATATATTTATTGTTACCGTAGTAAACAAACCAAATGTTTAGCTGCAGTTGCTAGCAATCCTAATATACGATGGCCCGATACGTGCCTGTCAAATCCCGATATCTTCCACCAAGAATTTGATATTTGTCACACTTTTTATGAATTGACAGGACATTTTGGTGGAAAAAAGTTTACCAAGAATTTAAAATGTTCCACAAAAAATATATATACATATCTATGGGATTCTCTCCAATGCAATTTTAGGACCTTTCAGGTGTTTATTTGGCATTTATAAATGTCATTTCAAATTTCTCATTAAATCTTTAAAAAATGTCATGCCTTTTCTGTCATGAAAAATTTGAAGTCTTGGTTAAACTTTTTAAAATTTCGAGCCTGTCAGTTTAGAATGGTGGAGGAAACCGGATACCCGAAAAAAACCACCGGCAAGCATACTGACAAAGTTTCTCACATTAAGATCTGACCAACGTGGGATTAGAGTTGAGTTGAGTAATCATCGGTGTTTAACGTCCCAGTCAAGAATATTTCACTTATTTCGAGACGTCGCCAGCTACAGACGAAGGTGCAGAAATTTTGCCTGTGTGTTGCGCTGATGACATTATACAACAGAGTTCTTTATCGTGCCACGCCTTCTGTGACACGGGACCTTGCTTATTTTAAGTTCCCATCCGAAAGATCTGTGACAATTGTTTCGTAATGCCGAGTGCTTAGCGAAAGAAGAGTCATTACCCACTTTTAAGTGTTGGGTCAGACCCGGTGGGGACTCTAACCCACGGCATCCCACTTACGAAGCTAGCACTCTATCAAATGAGCTGTGTTACCAAGTGGGATTCTAACCTTGGCGTTAAGGGATACTGTGATTTGTAAGCTAGGACTTAATGAACTCTCAGAAGTCCAGAATATTTAATTTATCACATTATTAAACCTTTAATAACTCATCATTTACTTCAATCATCCAATTACCAGCACGTCATGAAATCAACGTTGCCATAACAACATATTCTATGTCTATACCATCAGAATACAATTTTATACCTATTTTAACAATAAGCTTTATAATGGTTTCATTCTAGGGCTACAGAATCGCTAAAGATAATGATAGTCAATTTAAGGTTAATGTATAGCAGGTGTATATAAAACTAAGTCAGCATCCGTAGGTGTTGTTACGGTCAATGTACAAACGATCGCAAAATAAGCGAAAATTAGTACATCGCGAAGATAAGTACTAACACTAGATATAGTGATGGTGGAAGAAACCAACAGAGTGGCGCCTGGACTACACATATGAAGGAATATTTTAAAAAGCAAAAGATCACCAAATCTAAATGTTTCAAATTAATCATGTCTCGCATGTCCCCAGAATCTTGGGTCCGGTTCGTTGTGACACCTTTTTGTACATATCTGTCAGGATTTGTTTAACAACAACAATTATATTCCATCTACAATGTACATATCGTATGTTTTGTGTAAGTACATAAAACATGGGCTTGACTTTGAATTGCTGTATATTTTATGGCAATGTATACCAAGACAGTGACTTTTAAAAACAGAACCGAAAATTAAAACTTAGAAATCACACAACGGTAACGCAATGTGAACATATGGGTCCACCTCCTGACGACAATACTTCTCTTGCCTTATTTTCAGCTTATGGACTTACATGTATTTAGCCTCGAATCAAATTCTGGTCCTTGTTAACATATCGGTTTGATGATTATAGTGTTACTCTGAAAATCCCTGGTTTTCTCCAGCATGTAAGATGTCTGAAGATGTCGAAAAATATTACATGAATTTTTTCAACTCCGACGGCTTCAGAGCACAGTGTATGAACGGAACTGTACGCAAAAAGGTAGCTACTGTTCGTCGAAGCGAGAAGAAGGTGTATCGAGAGACATGAGGTTGTTGATTATCTATCTTTCTAGCTCAATTTTAACGGATTTAGTTTATCTCTTTTATTTAATCCATCTTCACTATAATTATAAAGCTTTAGTGGTAGCCATATGCTCTCAGAAAAGTGTCAACTTATATAATAAATATGATGATGAACATCATCAAACACCGAGCCGTTGGCTTCTCACTTCTAGTTAAATGATGTAATATACGTAGTATTTCACATTGTATATTCCATTATCAGTACCTATCTGTAGAAAAATTTCTACTAGATTCCCTAAATCATGCACAGAATGTTACAAAACTCGTATTTACACTGAAAAAGCAAGTTTTCCTTCCGTCGTCGAAAGTTAGAACTGTACCGGTAGTTTTCAACATCTGTATTGTTTCTGTACCGGTAGCTACTTTTCTCTTCCACTGCGGTAGCTCAGTTGGTAGTGTGCTCGCTCCGTAAGTGGGAGGTCGTGGGTTCGAACCCCGGCCGGGTCTGACCCAAGACTTAAAAGTGGGTAGTGACTGTTCTTTCGCCAAGCACTCGGCATTACGAAATGAAAGTCACGGTTCTTTCGAATGGGAACTTAAAATAAACGAGGTCCCGTGTCTTGGTAGGCTTGGCACGATAAAGAACCCTGCTGTATAATGCCATCAGCGCAACGCACAGGCAAAATTTCTGCACCTTCGCCTATAGCTGGCGACGTCTCGATATAAGTGAAATATTCTTGACTGGGACGTTAAACACCATTACTCAACTCACTCAACTCTTCCACGTCATCCATGCGAGTTAGATGGAATTTTCAGTTTAATACTAGAAATTTTTGTAATTCAATTATAAATCACGCTTTTCTATTGAAGCAAAATATGCTATTGACAATATTAAAGACCAATAGCCCCTTAATTATAGTACATTTTGCAATTGCATTAAAATATATCGTATACTGTAGCATGTTTTTGGCAATTTATTACTCAAATTTCCATATTGCAAGATCTGAGGGGGTGATAGCTATAATATAGAAATATAATTAAACGTAAGCTACTATTCACGACAAGAACAAGATTATTGCCCTCTGAGGATTAATCTATGTGCGTGAGATTTGCTAGTGTGTTTACTATCAGTCATTAGCAAGGAATTTAGCTGTATATTCATTGCAAGGATTAAGACAGGAGTGGACAAGAAACTCAGGAAGGAACATGCAGGATTTAGACCAGGGAGAGGAACAACAGAGCATCCTGAGAAAAATACTGGAACAAGAACTCCAATATACACACACTTTGTGGACTTTGAAAAGGCATTCGACTCGGTGCACAGAAAAAGCCTTTGCACGATAACGAAGAGCTATGGGATTCCAACCAAAACTACTAATGCTATAAGAGGCTGTATGTTTAGTCATTGAAGAAAATGAAACATCAAAGTGGTTCGCTATTAAAAGTGGTGTAAAACAGGGATGTGTAATGTCATGGTTTCTTTCTACTAGTTCACTTATATCAAGAAATCGCCAGCTATAGGTGAAGGTGCATAAATTTTGCCTGTGCGTTGCACTGATGGCAATTTACAACAGTGTTCTTTATCGCGCCAAGCCTACCATGACACGGGGCCTCGTTTAAGTTCCCATCCGAAAGAACCGTGACTTTCATTTCGTAATGACGGGTGCTAGGCGAAAAACAGTCACTTCCCACTTCCAAGTTTTGGGTAAGACCCGGTCAGGGTTCGAAGCAACGACCACCCACTTACGGAGCGAGCACTCTACCAACTAAGCTACCGCAGGGGTTATGTTTAAAAGGAAGTGGTGGCTGTATTACCATAATACTTATACAACTAATTAGATAGAATCATATGGTAGCATAATAAGCATAAAAGTACTAAAAATCTCTGACTGGAAAAAGAGAAATTTCTCCAGTATCACAGAGAGACTGAAGTTAAAGTATCGCAATAAAAACTACCGGTACAGTGTTTCTTTAACTAGAAATTCACTACCGGTACAGACAAAATATAAACTACCGGTACAGTACCATCTTGTCAGTCATGTCGTTTGAATCAACATTTTGAATGTTTCTGTGCCAAAGTAGATTTTGTAACTATATAGACTGATTGAAAAAAAAGGTTTGTTTTCATCATGTATTTTGAAATTCTCGGATATTTTCGATTTAATGAGCATAAATCTACATTTTATGTAGGCCCAGCATTGCTCAAATACGTGTTCATAACTGTTCTTATTGGAATATTTAATTTATTTTGAGATTCTATAACATACAAAAACGCTCCAGAAGAAGATACAAAACAACCGCTTACTTACCGTATTTGATTTCGAGTTGCTATTTACGCAACAAGAAAACAAGAAACAATTTACTCGTTGACCTCAATGTCTCTCGCTTCGCCGAACAGTAGCTACCTTTTTGCGTACAGTTCCGTTCATACACTGTGTAGAGGATCATATTGAAGTGACATTTGCCACATACTTATTCGGAAGTTAACATGTGCATTTGGTTACAGTGGAACATGTTGACAACTTGTGCGTTAATTTATTTTTGTGGTTAAACAGATTTGTTGAAGGTTGGTTAATTTTACAAAACTTTTATGCTGTGTATATATACTAAAATAGTTCAGTTAAAACAGTTGTTTGGTTCACTGGGGGTTAATTTACACGGTTCCGCTCTTATTTGACACTAACGCCCTTTTATCAGTCAGATGTGCTCACTATGCTTGAAACATCTTTTACTGATAAAATGAGAGACATTTCTGAAAATAGTATACTAGACATGCTTATTAAAGCTTATCTGGCACCTGATTATAAATATCTGAACAATACATATCTGAACAATACATTTATCTTCTACATTTGTACTTATTTAAGGAAAACAATCTTGGTTATCTGTATTTTCTAATGAAATCAATTAGTATGGTTGATTTAGCATGTCAGATTATTAGATGTATGCCGAGTTGTTCATGTCGGGAACTTAAGATACAAGGATATACAACGCAAATGCTAAGGTTATAAGGTTATAATTATAAACATGCAAATAAATGTTTGGGGTTAGTTTAGGACCCTACATGAAACAGTACAACAAGTAAACATAATCAGTGTGTACCCAAGATTAGTACAAAAAGCTGCTGCACTGAAAAATAAATTTACACATTTCATTTTTTTTTGTTTTACGCATCCACACGCTGTTCTATGCCATAGGGTAGCATAACCTTTGGGCAGGTGAGCTGAAAACCTGAATAAATGTACATATGAAAACCTCGAACCAAGATATCTTCCTGTATAGCGGGACTGAGCTAGTCGTGGTGTTGTGTTGTATTATGTAGTTTACTGCCAGACATTCTGGTCCGGATCATCATTTAGCCTTGTGATAGAACGTTCGCTTTTACCCGGGAGGACCGGGTTCGGTCCTCAGTCGGGGCATTTGGTGAGGAAATGGATTTTTCAGATGTTTCCTCCCTCCTGTTACACTTATAACAAATATATACTTATAATTGAGTTTTTTCATTTTGAAGATAAGCTAAAATCCCTCCAGTAATTCGCCTTTCATATGAATAGATGATGGATTTAAATAAATCCCTAATTATTCCGAGCAGGTCATGAACTAAGTAGCTCCCACTGATTTGTCCTAGTTAAATATAGATATTAGGACAGAATTATGTTTCAATGAATGTGAAGTAGACATCCGTATATTATATTGATTTCTGTAGGAAACATTTTGCTACAGAACCGGAGTAGCCTGGTGTCTGATAAACAGGTGTAAGCAATACCTGTAAACAGGTGTAAAGCATACTGTAAACACGGGTGTAAACCAGGCCTGTAAACATGTGTTTCTTTGCTGTAAATTGTTATTATAACAGTATTTATCGATTTTGTTTATAATCCGTAGTATATATCACAAGTGATCCGTGTAAAATTATAGATATATACGACATAAATACAACTAATGAGACCGTGACGAAGCTAAAAACAAAATATGGAAAATCGAGTCGGTAGGATGGTATAGAGAGAGATACATACTTATGGATAGCTTATATCTATACATTATACATTCATTCATTCTGGGTAAGTACACTGCATTTACACATATATATAAACAACATGCACATGTTGGGACAGTTGTACTAATGCCAGTGCCAAGTATATTCTTGGTTTTGTTAGGATTAATACGGTATTGATCACAGATTGAGGACATGCAAAATCACGTGATTCAAGCACTCGGTATTCAGAAAATGAAAGTCCGAATATTAAAATTCTCGTGGGGGGGATACTCCCTGTCAAGGTAGGCGTGGCACCCTAAGGAACCATTGCGCACGATGCTTTTAGCGCACTCCAAAGGTCAAACTATCAGCCACTTCACTTATTACTGGTGACGTTTCGTTATTGATCAGTGAAATATACTCCTTTCTGTCATTTAATCGTCAATCAAGAATTAAAATTGAAAATTATAACTGTGTAAGTTCCGGTGATATATATTATATATAATTACAAGTTTTATAGAACAGATGAAACAAAGTACTACATTTCAACAGTTATGAAATGTTTCTTAGTTCAGATGTGCTTAATGTTGAATTGATTGCATTAGACTACCATAGGAAATCAATAATGCACAGATCGTCACATGGCTTAGTGTAATATAACCCGGAATAATGGCTTATATAAACATATACCCGACATGTGACTTAAAACGTGAGATGTTTTACCTGACTGGATATTCTAAATAATATTAAAACATTTTATACAAGAATGGGAATACGTCCAAATATTTATAACGGCGACGCGTATAAAGGATTATATCATTTTATCATATCTTTCTTAAATTACAGGACGGATTTTGGATTGAATCAATGATTGCAAGCTTTTAACAAATTAAGTGAAAAAAAAGACAGTCTGTAAAGTGGACGAAGTGAAAATGGCCGCAACCGGAAGTAAAACAAGTTTAAATGGACACGGTCCGGTTAGTGGACATCCAAATGGTTACATTGATAGCGGATCGGCCAATGGTCACCTTAAATCGCCCACCGGAGAGAAAGTTGAACCCGAGGTCAAACATGGGTGTATGAAACGATTGACCAATAAAATTGTGTCCGTATTAGAAAATGGATTTGCCTGGTAAATATATGATTTTTATCTATTTATCAAATCTAACACACACGTCAATTGTTTGCAAATACTAATTAAGTTACCTTATTGAGATCTCCTTAAAATTTGGAATATTTTTAGAGTAATAGCAATGGTTCTCAAATAATGTCAAAATATAAATTGATTACACGTATAACAAGTACCACGTTCAGGTGTACATGTGTTCAATATTGTGAACACCAGACCCGAGATGTGTTCATTATTGTGGGCATCAGACCCGGAATACATATGATTTATACTTTGAATAACCTAATAATTGTAGATTAAAAAAAATACATATAGACTGAAACATTTTTCCTTTACGATAAAAGTCCACGTGTACTTAGCCACGTTCAGAAATGATGACAGTCGTTCCACCTGGTAATTATCCTATCCATTACGTTCAGAAACGAGGACGGTCGTTCCACCTGGTGGATACCCTATCCATTACGTTCAGAAACGAGGACGGTCGTTCCACCTGGTGGATACCCTATCCAGACGATAATTACTACTGTACACGTATATGAAAAACACATTTACACATCTACACCCTATGTATTTTTACGCTATAAAAAAGTGGTAACACTTAATTCATTTTGTATCATAACCCATTAAAATTTATGTAAAATGAGGAAAATTATTTGTCACAGAAATATTCAAAATGGCTTGATTCCGTCATTTTGGCTTTGTGCGAGTCAATAGTTTTTTAAGGGAGGATATACAAATGGAAATTCGTTCGAAAAAGTAATCCATATGGAAGACATATTTATACTAAAAACTTTCATATGGTGACAAAACCCTGACTATTCTCTGTACAATTTTCAACACACATACACATACATGTATATTTTTGCAACAACTATGGCGTTCATGTAAAGGCATTTATCTTAATCATTGTCTCAAAAGTAGAATGTTCATTTCCTTTTATTTCTATAAGTATACAGTGCTGTCATACTAGTTTTATATTACAACTGACTATTTCATTTAAAGAAAAATAAACAATTTGTTATATAACAATGCAACAGAATTCCAGGTGTAATAATAATGATGATAATAATAATAATAATAATAATAATAATAATAATAATAATAATAATAACAACGACCATTATTTAATCATTAACCATTAATAAAGTTCAAATGTATCACACACGTGGATTTAATTCTAATTTTAACCGTTAATTTTTTACCTTTCAGGTTAGGAAAATTGGTAGCGCTTCACCCATGGAAGACTATCGGTATCTGTTTAGTGTTAGTGGGGTTGGTCGGGATAGGTTTTATGAGGTTTTCAGAGACCACGGATAGTGATAAGTTGTGGGTACCAGAAGACGCCGATGTTCTTGTTTACAAGGACTGGGTGAGCGCCAAATTTCCAGGAAGAACCCGATCTGTGACGATAATATTTGAAGCAAACAACGTTCTGACAGCATCTGTTGTCAAAGCAGTAAGTTTATAAATACATTAGTCACTGATACCATTAAAGTATTTATCTTGTTAGGTTATAGGTGTTTAAGTGTGTGTGTGTGTGTGTGTGTGTGTGTGTGTGTGTGTGTGTGTGTGAGGGAGGGGGTGAGCTTTCGTATTCATTTGTTCATTGGTAAAAGGTTTGGTTTTTAGTGCCAAATGTAAATTAAAAGTTTTAGGTAGAATATTGTGTATGTAATATGTATGCAGGTGATCTATGATGTATTCCTGTCAGTTCTTGTTGCACAGAAGTTATGGCCATGCAACTTTCAGAACGTTTAATGTAAAGCGTGGCATATAGAGAAACTTGAAACACAACTTTGGGTATCATTATGTCATCGTGTTCATTGTTTGTCCAACAAAGTAAAGACTATCTGTGTCATAATCAAACTACGAAATATTTGCTGATAAAATCAAGCACAAATTGCCCCCATGGCCATTTACATGTCCCCATGAACAAACCATAGAATTGCTTATACGGTAAACCCTTTACATCAGTGTCCAGTGCTAGATTTTTAAGGACAAGTTTTCAGCCCGGCGAATCTATATAATAAGTTCTGAACAGGTTTCTAACGCCAAAATAGACAATTTTATTACTAAAACGCCAAGTTATAAATGCAAAGCAAACAACAAATAGTTATGAAACATATTTATAACTAAGCATACTATTTTATACATTATACTTACATTCATGCATGTAAACCTGATGTTCTACAAAACAGCTGCAACTGTATAAAATGGTTTTGTTTTTTCTGACTTTAGCTGAACACGATGTACAAAAACAGCATGGCACTAAATACAGGAACGAAAACTCTGTCAGATATCTGTATAAAGTAAGTCAAGTTAAACCATATTCAGTATCACAAGAGATTGTGGCTATATTTTACAATTTTTGTAAAATTGTATCATTTTATTAGGAAGTGACCTACTGTACAATGCCAGTCTCTGCTCAAATCCTGTTTCACAAAGTCTGCACACTCTGTAAAATTTTCAATTTCACTTCAAACTAAAAACTTTCTGTCCAATAAATCCACCTTTTAATCCTAAAAAGGGATGGTATGGTTTAGTGTTGATTTAACAAAATAAATATTAAAAATGTCCTGCTTCTATATAATCATAAGTATATAAACATAATCACTATAATATATAGACAGTTAGCGAAATGAGACCGAAATTTAATAATCTATTATATTGACACATCACCAGCTAAATAGATAGAGTTACAAAATATACATTAATGCATTGTTAAGAAAGGAAATATCAGTGCGGGTTTTTTTGCCTGTCACATCTAACATGGCATGGCCACATTCCTATCTGTGATATCGACCAAAAGGACCATCAATCAATTTTACCATGCATGTAATTATTCTGAGTTGAGTGATAGTTTGGAGAGAGAGAGAGAGAGAGAGAGAGAGAGAGAGAGAGAGAGAGAGAGAGAGAGAGAGAATATGGTGATTATATTTTGATAACCCTTTAAGATACAATTTTTTTATTTTTATCTAGAGCGGGCACTAATTGTCGAGTAACAAGTATTTTAGAACTGTGGTCTTATAACGATACAGTTATTACAGCTTTAACGGATACTGAGGTACTCAATGAAGCGAACACAGCGGCTAATACTGCTAACTATACAAGGTTTGTTAAATTTGAAATTCTAGTACATGTAGTTATTTTCCCCTTTTTATTTTGGATCACAGAAATGTTTTCTATGAACAATAAAACATGCAATGAACTATTTATTGTCTGAAGAATGGACTTTAAATGTAACGGAACTTCTTATGCTATTGAATTGGATATATTTAATACCTACATTGTACCTGGCTGCTATTACACGTACATTGTAGATGAAAAAAGGCAGGACCAGACACTCTGATAAAACTACATAACTAAAAATAAAACAAAAAACATACGGGACCATGTCCAAACCACAATCCCCAAAAGAAATTATTATATTTTACTTTCTTTATCAATTTGGCTTTTACACGTAGCGGCTGGCTAGCTATAGACAGGAGTTGCTTACCCTTTCGAAGCACCTGGCCCCGGGATCTCGAACAATACTTAAGAAAAAACTTAGATTTAAGTCTAAAAACTAGCTTAAGTATTGTTCGTGATCCCGGGACCTGGTCTCACTTGACTTGCGCAACTTGACAACTTCATTCGGCAGTTTTCAGTTTTTACTTTGCTGAACGTTATTTTATTCGGTGATATATCAGTGATACATAACGTTAACAACATAATTAATAGGGTTTAATCAATCAACATGATGCTTAACTAATTACCAGTGTTCTTTAAAATAGAATTTCAGCTTGAATTACTAACATTCATTTTGTAGAATCTAAATACGTGCATAAAATTCGTTAAAATATTATGTAAGTTTAATAAAAATGTACCAGAAACTGCCTTTTTAAAACGATTACATGTATATATTGTAGTCCTATGTATTCCAATGACTATGATATCACCACACAAGTTGGTGGGCGTGTATATGCTGCTGATGGAACAACACTTCAGTCTGCCAAAGCCTTAAAAATGACATATTTGTTACAAGGAACTGATGCTGTAAGTATTGGTGATGTATTTATATCAGCCTACAAAAATACCAAAGTGTGTAATACATGTACATATACGTTTTTCGGTAATTTATGGTTTCAGTAGAATCTATATACATATCTAGACTTTGGCCTCTCTCTCTCTTTCTCTCTCTCTCTCTCTACCACTGCGGTAGCTCAGTTGGTAGAGTGCTCGCTCCGTAAGTGGGAGGTCGTGGGTTCGATCACTCGGCATCACGAAATAAAAGTCACGGTTCTTTCGGATGGGAACTTAAAATAAACGAGGCCCCGTGTCACGGTTGTCTTGGCACGTTTAAGAACCCTTCTGTATAATGCCATCAGCATAACGCAATGGTAGTGATGTAACTTTTTCATACAGCTCTGTACACTCTTAATGTGTGCTGTCTAATTTTGCTATTGTAAAATATATATTTACATATTTTCAGAATTATATTGTTGCATGAAAACTTGTGGGAAGTCATAATGTGATAAAGTTTTGACATCTCAGGCTTAGTTTTAAAATTGTTATACATGTATTTAGAAAATTTAGAAGAAAAAAATATAGAACAAAACCTTTCATAAATCAAAATTAATTTAAAATCTATATTTAGATGGAAGAAGATTCGAAAGCTTGGGAGAAACTTGCAATAGATCTAGCACAGAAGGGTGCCAGTGGTGTCACAACACACGTGTATGCGACAAGGAGGTATTTGTTTTCTATCTATTTTATGTGTGGTTTGATGATTGTAGGTCTATAGCGCTGATTTAATACCACTCACTCTGTCCGGTAGGTCCTAGTCTGAGGAAGTTTGTCACTAGTTCCCTTGCAAGAGTTCGGTGGTGTTTTGCACCATCCTAGAACTGGCCGGCTCGATATAAGTTAAACACTTTTGACGGTCTTGATATGGTAGTTAAACAAGGTAGTTCGCCTGTAGGGGGATTGGTGGTGATTTGCACCATCCTAGAACTCGATATAAGTGAAGCACTTTTGTCTGTCTTGACAGGGAAATAAAACACAATCACTTCAATCTACCTATAAAATATGCCTTACCTTTTTATTTTGTCAAAAGGTTTTACTTTCAAAATATTGCAGGATATTACAACTGGTTTGTATGCAGCATGAACATGTTTGAAGCAATTTAATACATGTTTAAGACATGTTCAACACTTTTTATTTATTTTAAAGACTTAACATGCATCTTTCACAATTTGATTCTGAAGCAACTGTCATTGGGCGACCTTGATACACAGTAAATACAGTTGGGCGATAGGTACATTTAGTATCTGAATTTTTACAACATGTCCACTATATATATTTCAGTTTTAGCGACGTTGCTGGCGAGTCTATATCTGGAGACGTTACATATCTAACTGCGGGCTATTTTCTCCTGATAGTATTTGTTGCAGTTATACTTGGACGATTTAATTGTACAGAACATAGGGTAAGAACAAACAACTTTATGTTGATTGTCGTCACGGGGGAAAACGAAGAGCTTTGACATACAGGCTCGACGACTTAGACTCGATAAGTAGCAGACGGTAGAGCGACCAACTACTCACTAAGGTATTGGTAAGGTTTCAGGTTTGAGTCCCGGTTTGAAAACTACAATTATTCACTTTGCAGTCAGTTACATTTTTAGGCTTATCAGATTCTGTATAGTGGAAAAACAACATGTTGGTCCCAAGATGAAGCAAGTTAGTTTAGATTCTAGATACTATTATTTGAATAGAAACAGCGGAAGGAGGAATTTTGTGAACTGGACTAGAAAGGTGGTAGGAAAGCCTAGTTGGTAGAGCGTCCCGCTAGAATTGGGAATGTGTCAGATTCAGTCCCATGCCAGTTTGGCTGCTGAAGTTCCTCCTTTTATTGTGTTATTAAATACTGTGACAACTCTAAAATTATTATATGAATATCTGTCCACTACAGTGTTATATAAGCCGAAGCCTAATACATGTACATTAATTGTTTTGAAATACATGTTCTAATTATATATATATTTATGAGATTTATAAGGAATTGCCTTGAATTGTGTGGTTGAAATTGCAAACCGGAACATAACTGAATATAACATTAGATTTTTTTCATTACTTGCCATGATTATCATTGTTACTTTTTGTTTCAGATCGGTCTGGCGTTCTGTGGTATACTGGTCATTGGTCTATCTATATGTCTGTCATTTTCCCTGGCATCAGCAGCAGGATGGGAGTATGGTCCATTACATTCTATTCTGCCTTTTTTATTACTAGGTAAATAGTCTTGTGCGTTTTATATGCTATATGTTACTTTGAAGTTTTTTTATTTTGACAATTTTGACAAGTTCTTGGATTGAAGTCGTGATTTAATACACAAGTTATTATGTTTAAAATGTCTGTTATAAAATATTAACTTTCCCAATATGTACATTTCCACTTTTATCTTTCTTACGACAAGCAGGCCTTTAACGCCATGCAAACATTTAGTGATAGCTACTAAACATTTGCTTGGTGTTATTTATGTATGTTTTACTGGCGCTATTTGAAGTCATTACAAAGAACCTTTCAAAGTCAAGGTAGTAGTGTAAACTTAACTAGGAGCTTTATAATTTCCTTGCATGAATTTTTCCTCCTGGATCTGTAAAATCTCTTTACTACATAAGTCTTCCAGACTCAAAACCAAGGTATATTGTGTCTTAACATATAAAGGAAAAATGTAGATCACTTGTGTCAGTTTCAGGAGACAATTAGTACTGAAAGCTGTTTCTTTAAAACAATCACATTCTATGCTCTTGATAACTGTGGGGCGGAGTTTAATGAAACAATAGTGTTTTCGGTCCAGTCAACATTCTTTCACTTATAGCGAGATTGCCAATTCTAAGACGATGGAGGAAACCAGAGTTTAACACCAACCTTTGCTCTATCCCTTTCAATGTAGTGTCTTTTTTGGTTTTTTTATATATTGTTCAGGAGTCACTCCTTTGTATTTAGTACTTACTTTGAAATCATAAATATTATGTTCGAGTTGTTCTTATTTCTATTTAACTTAAGGTATCGGTGTTGACGACATGTTTGTAATTGTGGCTGCGCTCAGTTGTCTGTCTCATAAACAACAAGAGTTACCATTACCAGATCGCCTGTCACTAATGTTGAAACATGCTGGTGTGTCCATTACGGTGACGTCTTTAACTGATATGGTTGCGTTCGGAATTGGAGCAACAACGGTAAGTTATAATGATGAAAACAGTATTATGTATATATAAGCGGACATCGTTTAAAATAAAAGTACATGCAAAACTGAACACATGACAAAAAGAACAGGATACTAATAAAGGCAGAATCCATTTTAAATGAGTTGAAGGACAATTACATGTTATATATATATCGGTCTAAGCTGTGTACCTTTACATTTTTGAGGACCGGTTCACGAAACAAAAGTTTACAAAAGAACCCTGTGGTGAAACACACCCTAAAATGTATCGCAAGGACCACTTCAATCAAGATACAACAAGAAGATACGAGTATCTGTTCATATAGATTTGGACTTAAGTGCATTAATTTTCATTTTAGGTGTTACCAGCTTTGAAGTCATTTTGTGTATTTGCGTGTATTGGAGTACTAGGATTGTACGTATTCTCAGCTACATTTTTCGTGGCCTGTATATCGTTTGACATCAGAAGGAAGGAAGATAAAAGGAATGCCTGTCTTTGTTGCTTTAAGCACTCTGAAGAATACAAGCCAAACAACTGTAGTCAGACTGAACTTATACCATGGGTGTTAAAGAAAATATATGCACCGTTTCTTCTTAAGTTGCCTGTGAAGGTTAGCACATTATTTAATTAACTTAGGAAACGTTAGGCATAGTGTTAAAATGAAAATAAAGAAATATGTCTATGTGTTGTTGAGAAGTTCTTTCGCAGATAAATCTTTGGAATTAACAAGTATTTTCCCTTTTCCACCAATAGTGTGACGGCGACTGTTTTCTGACGTCATTTATTAACACCCGAATTCTCTTCATTCCATCATTTTAATTTATCCTTTTAAAACAAACACGCTAAATCAAAATTAATTCATAATTTTACCAACTTTGGTCTTCATTAATTGTATCAGTAACTGATCACTAATTTTAATTATTTTATTTTTTTAATTTTTGGTTGTTCTAGATATGTGTAATAGTTATAACTGCAGCTTTATTAGGAGTTAGTATATACGGAGTTACAGAATTAAAGCAAGATTTTGACCCTTCATGGTTTTTGCCAACTGATTCCTACGCATATAAATACATTGGAATTAACGACAAATATTTTCCCGCTAATGGTGTACCAGCGGCTGTTTATTGTAGTAAGTATTATAACAACATTGATATTGATATTATATCACTGTGACTGGTAGTTGATACAACTCCGTGTTTAACTAGATTGCATTGGGAACTTATAGTACATCTGTTGTTCAAATTTGAAAACTATACCATTATTATCACTTGGCCGATTTTACTTTAAAATTTTTTGACAATATTGTATGGTTTTGCAAATAAAAAACTTAAATGTAATTAGAATATAGGTGTAATATGCCCAGAGTGATCTTCAGAATTACACCTTAAATATGTGAATATCTTGAATATCTTGAATTAAATGAACATTACATTAAACCAACACCAATTAAACAAATAAATACAAATTGATTGAAAATTTATCTTTATTTACGTTCTGTAAGGTTCTTTTATTTTTATTTTTTTGAAGTGTTACAATATGACGCTAGAAAGGAATAGTTGGTTCAGTTGAACTAATTACCCTTATTGTTTTTGTATCCGGGAATAACGGATTCACGCTGATTATATGACGAAACGTACCGACCCTATTTCTGTATGTAGCATATAACATCAATTAAGTGGTAGACTTCTCATTATAAACATAGAATAATAGAGAACTTGTATTATCTTATCTTAAATAGTTTATATGCGTTTATCTTTATATTTGTTTTTTCTTATTTGGTTCAATTGTTTAAGGGTCATCTAAGTAGGAAAATTCAAGTGAAAACCATTTCGTTAAAAAGCGTGAAATAGGGGTATAATTATGAAATTACTTACACAAGTGTGGAGATTTTTAAATAAAAATACAGAAGGAATTGATAATTTAAGAAATTTTAAAATATTTGTTGCATTTTTTTAAAGAAAATTGTGCAAAAATACACGTGTTGGGGAAAATAGCTTACACCTTATATAACGAATTAATTTTAAAAAATGAAAAGATATTAAGATAGTCAACATCATAGAGCAGTGCATAGGGGCCAGAGTTTGTTAAAGAAATACGAGGTTTTTGAAAATTCGACAATTTACGGTTGAGGTTACCTACGATTTATTTTCCTTTTAAAAATGCGTGTACCAGGCGTGATATTTATATTCTAAGGCCACTACTAATCCTAAATACAACAAGTCACTAAAAGTGCACGGTCACTCAATACTGTTCTATTTAAATTGAGGTAAATATTGTTTGGTTTCAACAATAATGAACTATATAAAGCCGAATATGCCTCAGCAGTAATCAAGTAATATTCAAACTTAGCTTTTAGAATCTTCCCTTGGATCGTTGGTAGCCTTAGAATATGAACTATCACGCCTGGTACACGCATTTTTAAAAGGAAAACAAAACATAAAAAACCTCAACCGTAAATTGTCGAGTTTTCAAAAACCTCGTATTTCTTTAACAAACTCTGGCCCCTTTGCACTGCTCTATGATGTTGACTATCTTAATATCTTTTCATTTTTTAACATCAATTCGTTATACAAGGTGTAAGCTGTTTTCCCCAACACGTGTGTTTTTGCACAATTTTCTTTAAAAAATGCAACAAATACTTTAAAATTGCTTAAATTATCAATTCCTACTTTATTTTTATTTATAAATCTTCACACTTTTGTAGGTAATTTCATAATTATGACCCTCTTTCACGCTTTTCAACCAAATGGTTTTCACTTGAATTTTCCTACTTAAATGACCCTTAAAGAGGAATAATTTATTTGAATATCTCTGATGTATGACCTTTCTTTCATTTCACAGAAAACATAAATTACCATGATAGCAAGTCAAAGTTTGAACTGCTTTACACCAGGATGACCACTAATAATCAGTACATATCTAGTGGGTCAGTAGACAGCTGGTTTAAATCATTTACAGATTATTTGTCAGCATCGGGTGAGTAATAACTTCTCACATTGTTTCTTTTTCTACCCATCAACGTTTGAACCACTTTTCTGAGGTGACATTCATTTCAAGAATATGACTTTTCCATTAAGGAAATATTTCATATTTGCATAAAACTGGCCAGAACTAACCTTCAAACTCATTCCCAACTCAAACCGAATCTTAAAACGTACATCTACAGGTAACTATAGAGAGAGAGAGAGCTATTGACTGATGTGACCCCCATATGGTAATATAACAACCCATTTCTGTATTTCTGATCCCTCGTCTATGGAAGCTCGTGCCTTCGACGCTCGCACCTAGCATTGATCTAATTCTCAACCCCCCTTTCAAAAAATCCTGGATCCGCCCCTGCCATTGGAGATGCTGTGAGCCGTTTCTAAGGGGGAATTTCAAGACGCCCTTTTACAAGTATAATGATGAAATTGATAATTGATCGGTTACCAGATGGACATTTCCTGTGAAAGCTCTTGGTTTTTTTTCTTTCTTTTTTTAGCACTTACATTATAAACATAAACTATGATACAAATTTTCACAAAAAAAAATTGCGGGGGCCTGCCCCCCCTTCTCTGAAATTGGGGGGCCCGGCCCCCTGGCCCCCCTGCTCCTACGCCTATGTTAAGAAGCTAATAATGTATCTTATTTGCAGGTACGGCTTATCCGAGTAATGAGGCGAATTTCATAAATTCTCTATACAGCTTTGTAACCACTCAAGCAGAAGGAGTACGACACAGTCGAGAGATTTCCTTTACTAGCAGCAATACAGACATAGAAGTATGTATATTATGAAAAATTTGATTAATGGATTTGCCAGGTTGAAAAAAAAATCGCGCTGTAGACAAGCACACCATCTATGGTAACAGTGGTTTACTGAAAATCCAGCAGCTGCATGCATAGTATTTAGATTCTGAATATAATTTATCATCAAGTTGGGTACGATGTGAATGAAATGACGAATATTTGTATTAAAAGTTTATCATATCCTATGTCTTCAATGTCGTCTGAAAGGACTAACATGTTTGACGTTCTTACGTCTGTTGATTCCAGATTGACAAATATTATATAGTGTTCCTCAAGTTTCGCCTCTATTTGGCCTCGAAATACCTATTTTCAAGACTTGGTCAGAACCGGACGGGGTTCACAACACTCCCACATACAGAGTGAGAACTCTACTAACTGAGCTACCGTAGTGGTTTCTGAAAGAAACTTGGACTGTTTTTTTTACAGCTGTTTTTGCTCTTGTTATAGGCTACATTTATTTCATTCACACACGTGAATATAGACGGTACGACAAAACAAATAGAATCGATGGACGAGACACAAAACATGATCAAAGCCATATTTACAGAGGGAGAGTGTTTTGCTTATAGTAGAAGATACCAAACATACGAAACTAACAAGGTAATAAAAGGACGCAAACCAAAACATAGCTAGCTTATATTATTTTTGTTTCGTTGTATTGTGTAAATCGAGCAACTAAAATTGAAAAACGGAATTGACAAAACAAAACAAATATTTAATACAAGAACAGAGAATAGTTAACAACTGTATATTTTAAAATCAATGGATCGGAAATATGAAACTGAAAATATCCTAGTTCCTCTACTGGGAACAAAGTTTTCTATTCTTATAGGTCTAAGTATATTTAAAAAACCAGATATATGGTTTAAGTACTTGCTTTATAGTAATAGTATTAATTATTGTCTTATAAATTATCTTGTTTTTCCAAACATTAACTATATATTTGTAAGTGGAAGTGGAATCTACAATTAGAGGTTGTAGATGCACCTTGGGGCTGCAGCATTATATGATAAAATGATTGATATACCAAAATATTATAATTTTTTTTAAAATTCAATCTTTTATTAATATGCCTGTCTTCCGTATTTACTTTCGTTAAATATTATAACTGATCTTAACACTAAAGTTCCGAAGTGTTTTCTTTTTAATTGGCATGATTTGCAATACTAATCCAAAGTTCATAGCGTATCCTACGACTTGTGCTAAGTATTGTGGCGTTTTATTGGTGTCAACAGTATATTCTCTTTGCTTTTATAATTATAAGATCTAAGATAATCTGACATTATTTTACAGGTTATTCAGAGCGAGTTATACAGAAATCTTGGTATTGCAGCAGCCTGTGTGTTTGTTGTTACTTTAATATTAATCGCCCATTTATGGACAAGTCTTATGGTATTTTCATGCGTTATAATGACGTTGGTGAGTGTATTGTCAAATTATAAGTCACATTTCGATAACATTTCTTTTGTATGATATATATATAAGCTAATAGCGACTTTGATATATTGTTATACATGGACCCAAAAAAAAAGGGGTTCAACAGCATACTATTCAAACATGCCAATCCATGTTCAAATCACAAAGTAAAAACAATGAAAACTTGTAAATTAGGTAAAACACGTGGATTTCCACCAGGAAAGTGAAGCCAAAGTGTAAACTCATAACGTTTTCCCGTATTTATTGACATTATTTTCTGACGTTTTCCACAACAGATAAACATTTATATTTTCTCGATATGTCAAGGATTATCTAGTGTTTCGGTGGTGAACGTGAATGCTTCCAGACTATATTTTCTAAAATATTGTTTAGTGTTACATTATTCGTGATATAAATAAGAATATGTCATGAAGAGAAGTATGATAAAAACAAAATCACAAAAACAGTGTATACTATTACAGGCATATAGAAATTATTGTAGCAAATGTCATGCATGCAACATGAAGCTTACCCTCAAGCCGTCTTTAAAATGATAGAAGGTATAAACATTTAGCTGTTAAATGTCAATCTCATTACCTGTCGAGAACTTTTATGAAAATTAAAGCATATGGGGAAATGACGGCGGAATTCCCTTATTAGTATTAAGCGCAGTCACGTGACATATTTTGTAACGTCGTAGCAGAAGTTTTTACCCACGAAGACCCTGATTATCTGTATTGAAAATTATCCCCAATGTACCTCTTTTTAAGTGACATCAATTACGGTGTAACAGGAAAATGCCCCCTTAACAAAGAAAATACCACAAAATTTTGAAGAAGAAAGTTTTTACTACCGTAATTTTTAAAATAAGTTCAAACCCCCTTTGTGGGAATTACTCAAGATACGAGATTTTTAAATTATCTGGGAACCAAGTAGATAAATGTTACATAAACAAATACTGCATATCTTGAACGGTTGTGTATCGGTGAATCGAACACTACCTCGGCACTTTAAGTTTTCCGATTGTGTTTTTAGAATGGCGAGATTAAAACTTATGATTTATTTGGCTTAGTAAAAGAAAATAAAGAGAAAAACAAAACTTTACGCTTCAAAATTTAAACACACCGAGAAACCTGTATTTTATTATGAAACTAACAAATTTAAACACTACGGGTATCCTGTATGTGTGTTGAAAAAGTAACACCCTTGGCAAATTTGTTCCGAGTTATCGACTTTTTTAAGAACTTGTTTTCTTTTGCTTTTATTTTCCTTCAGGTAAGACATCATTCATGGCGGACTGTCACGGCGGATATCCAAATGAGATCATTGCCGTTTATTTCCCCATATTGAATGGAGTTTTAAATTTAGAATTGTCTATGGTTATAAAGAAGTCTGATATAAAAAATGATGCGTATAAAGATTCTTTAATTATTAGGTTTTGATGTTTGATTGTTTGATTGTTATTTATAGGTTGATGTTGGAGGGATGATGTACTTTTGGGGTTTGACAATAGACACTGTCAGTAGTATACAGTTAATATTGGCTATTGGTCTAGCTGTGGATTACTCTGCTCATATTGGTCATTGCTTCATGACTGTAAATGGAACGAAAGATGGTAACGTACAATACAACTATGATACTTCATATCTATTACAAGTTTAACAGTTAAGAACCGCAGTTACGATACGTAAAGATTATGCTGTTAGCATATTACAGCCCAACCTACCTTAAAGGTCACCTCTATATAAGGGCTACCTGCTTATAGAGGCCAGTAGAATTGTATCTCAATTGTTCTTTATTCATACTGTTTGAACCTGTATATAAAGGCCACCTGCCCATAAAGGCCACTTTTTCTTGTTCCTTGGGTGGCCTTTATAGACAGGTTTGACTGTACATTGTATTGACATAGAACAATCCTTTTGTATTGTGGAAAAGTTTCACTTTCTGTTTTTACATTTGGCATATGTTAAATGAATATCATTTGCCGCACAACAAATAATTATGCTTTTGATACACTAAACTCTTAGAACAATTTTAAGACGTTTGACAATTGTTTTTAGTCGACACGATTCTAAGGAACTAGATAAATATGTTTTTTATAAAACAGTTATTATAGTTTTATTAACATTCTTTTTACAGAGAGAGTGAAAGCAACATTAGTTGAAATAGGAGCCCCTGTTTTCAGCGGTGGATTTAGCACATTTCTTGCCTTTGTTTTATTAGCTGGTAGTAATAGTTATGTTTTTACAACATTTTTCAAGGTAAGTACAATAGTCACCATTGGTGAGTTACATCTTTATGCCTTTATACACCTGATGACACGGTTAGTCCCTAGACTGGCAGTCCCTATATCATATGAGAAATACTGCATCTTACCTGTGCAATTATAATATCTTAATATCATCGGCTTGGTACGAATAAGGGACTTAACATTTTCCAACGTTTTTAAGTTAGAGATGTTTGTAATTATGAAAAAGTAGTGGGATTCAAAAATTTGTAAAAACAAATTGAATAATCAAATATTACAATGTTGGGGTTATCTCTATTTCGACGCAAGCATTGTCTATTAAATTAACTTTTTTAATTTGACGAGAGACTTTTTTGTTTTAAAAAGGCGTGCTTCAAACGGAATGTTTTGATTTTATATTTTCAGGTTTTCTTTTTGGTAGTTGTGTTTGGATTGTTCCATGGTTTAGCATATTTGCCAGCAATTTTAAGTTGGTTAGGACCATCGCCTTACCTATCAGCAGATAGAAGATATCAAAGTGAATCAGAGTTAAAAGAAATAAAACCTGAGAGTAGTAGACAGGGTATTGACAATGCAGCATTCAGTGTAAGTATATACTGGTTGAAAACTAATACTGAACTACAAACGTATATCAGTAAATAATGGTATCAGTACAGGCTCTAAGGAGTTTTATGGTACGAAATTTATTTTCTATCACATGAAATAAACATATACCTTAAACATGTAATATATGTACAATGTATATTGTTTTCAAAAGAGGCCATTAACCTTTCTACCTGGTAATGACCGTCTAGTGATGCAAAATTCAAACAGGTTTAGTAATAATATTTACAAGTCATAATAAGGTAACAAAAGCAATACCACTCAAAGCAAAAAATCTTTCTTTTAGCTAAAACAGTGTATATTGCGTACTTTCATTACTGTCAAGGTTGTAAGTCAAACACTCCAAGCATCTTCACCAGAAGACATCGAAGTTTCTGAATTTTTTTTTGATAGTGTATTCCATAAAGCAGCTTAACGTTGTTCAAATATCATTTAATATTTAAGCTTACAGCACAATGGTTTGCCTAAACATTAACAAACCTTTAAGTCAACATTGACGTCATTGTCATAAAAACATCAGGATATAAACTGAAACTGTTCTCCATAGTAGATACGACATAGTCACAACAGATAGAGCACTATAAAAGATTTACTAATGGTTACTACAATTGAATATTTTATTTTATGTTTCCAATAAACGCAGCCATTGAAAATATTAAAATTGAATTATGTACTTTGCAGGAAAATTCACATGGTAACAACCTTTTGCGATTTCGCTGATATTTTATATTGTATTCTTCTTGTGTCGTTTTATGTTGATTCACATTTTCACAATATATTATGACTTTTCTGCTGTTGTGCTATTGTAAAAATGTTAACTTTAATATATATCGGTTCACTTCTCATATTTTGGTATTTTTGAGATGATTTAGCCTACAATCTTTCTATTCATGTGTCTATTGAATACCTGTTATTCGTGATCATACCTTCAAAAATGTTTATATTACATGTTGCATGATTTTCTGGTTTATTGTTATTTCACATTGTATAAACACAAAGAAATCTCTCGCTTCGAGAAACACGATTAAATTTTGGAGTGCACCGGAAGTTCTTTGCGTTTACACATTGTGTATTCACTTCATTTTCATGGTTATATCGTACATTCCTCTGGACCCTGCACAATTATAGTTGGCCTAATTTATCGGATTAGGTTTTCTTTATTTGGAGACTTTAATATTATAGAGGATTTATTTATTAATATCAATTACTTTATGCTAAAATTGCTGTATGGTACTAATTTTTCACTGAATAACTGGTTCTATTAATCATGTAATATATACCGTTAGTTAACGTCATGGAAGTCCAGTAATAAATGACGTCGTATTTAGATGCATAAACAAAGAAATTGCAAACCACGTATCTAAATGGTTAAAAAAAGCTCATATGATTGCATATGGCTTAAAACAAAGTTTTACAGAACAAAAACATATTAAATGAAAATATTATTTCATAAATTGATTTATGTTATATTCCCAATAACGTGTGTGTCAAAGATTATTCCATACAATTAAGACATGTTCTTAAATTATGAGAATAGCGACTTAGCAGATATATTTGTACCCACCGTGTCTTACGTCAAACTTTCTTAGTGGTGTTCACAGTAATATTGGCGTATTTTGCTGTAAGTAAACTGTCATCAAAATGGAAATGTTTATATGCGTTATCCATATTACTTATTTGACAAAAAAGTAAATATTAAGAGGAAGAAAGCCATCGATTCAGTTATGCTTCTGGTCCATTTATTTTAAGAAGCATTTTATATTCATACTTACAGTTCATCAGTATGTTTTACGTAGTGATGTGATCGGTTGTTCCTAACTAAAACAATCCAAAATCAATTTATACTTAAAGCAAAATTTACTCTCGCGATTGGAGTAGGCTTTTCACTTTGTTCATCACAGACATTGTAAGCGCACTGCTTCATGAAATGTGTCTGCCTTGCCTGTTATTCATTAGCATGTATGGTGTATAAACAGAACTGTGCTAAATGCAATATGATGGGTTTTAAATGCTTAATATGCAACGACTGCATTTCCTTTGATTATTTCACTCCATGTAAATCGTAAGGGTTTTGTAGTAAGTTTTTTTTTAATTTTAGAGAAGGAATGAACCGCCGCCTGATTATGAAGAAGTAGTTCATGATCCATACATACCACCACCAGATTACACACCTCCAGTCGCTAGAAGACCACAAAGTAGACCGTCAGGATCTGGTAAAATAACTCCTGTCAACACTTAATGTTTGTTTTAATGTTTTATCTAAATTCTAAAATATCTGTGATAATAATGATTCAATCAATTTAGTTTTAATATTGCATATGTATTGAAATAAAGGTTGGAAAGGCGAAGGACATACGATCTAGATTTCATGGTGTTGGTAAAATGTAATTTTTAAAAGTGTGTCAAGTCTATATAATAGCTGTTTGAACATTCTCATATGAGTTTTTGAATCAAATATTTTGAATGTAGTGAGTTATGATCGCGTTTTTGAATCACACAATTCAAGTTTTTGAAGATAAATCAGTTTTACCATTATTAATTCTTGTTAAAATGAATATTCATTGTTTTTTTTTTTACTTTATCTTGCATAAATAGACATAACTTTGATTCATTAAATAAGCAAGTTTTATTTCAAATATCTGGCAATACAACTACCATTTTTATCATTTTGAATTTGCATATTTTACAGCCATGCTCAAGACATTTAAAATGCATTCATTTATCTAAAATTTTATTTTTTGAACGCAGTTAACATAAATAGAAAAATAATAATTACCAACACGTTCGACATTGTCTCGGCTAAACACAACAGTTTCACTTATGATTTAGTACTAATGTGTAATGTTTATTGCTCAAAATACCCTAAAAGAATCTCATTTTATTGGCGGTTGTTATAATCTTTGCATTCTTTTGTAGCAAAGTACAGGTGAATAACGTTTATTTACAAGACCAGGAATACTTAATTACTTGGTAATTAATTTATATATTTTTTATCCATTTATTTTTCTTGCCATGAAATCCGAGTGTATTTGATTTTTTGTGATACCTATATTATCGTATGTTTGCAATTTCTACCGTATGTTTTAATTAATAGCCAGTATCGATTTTGTATAGATGCAAACTTTAACAGTTTTATGCAGTGTACATGGTCGTCATTTACAAACAGTTTTATAGTATTATCATATTATCAATTTTGCCAAATTAAAAGTTGAATAGTGTTTGGTATCTTGTGAACTTGAGATTTATTTATAAACAATGCATAATTCAGGAAATAGGGATCCATTCATGAAAAAAGTTATACTTGCCATTAAGCACAACAACTTATCCGTTTTGCGCATAAGCCCATGAATTGCTTATACATTATATGAATGATTTATATTTTTTGTACATTTATGAACTTTGTGATTTTAATGATATGAACTAATCCATCCACATTGAATCTAATTAAATAGTGCTACACAATAAGTTTTGCTGTTTCACTTTGTACATATGCACGTTTCTGGTTTTCTGAAATACCATGCCACTACTTTTAACACCCGGTGTCTAAATCTAAATCTATGGTGCACTGAAATCTAAACTACTGTCCTAAAGTTTTTTTCTGATATATCCTCAAATTTAGCATAAACTCCTCTCATCATTGATTTTGTTAAATATATCTCAACTAACTTCCAACTCTGTAAACATATTTTGATCTTACCTAACCAACTCTAGCACCTCGTGGAAAGGGACACTAGTTTGCATCACATTGGTAGAAATATATAGGTTAATCGATTAAATATTTGATTATTAGGTGCTTCAACCCTAGGACATATATCCCGCCATTACAGTATAAAGATCGTGTAAAAAGTGAGGTACTACCAAGCAAGTTATGAAGTTTCCAAAGACAATTTATTCCGCTAAAACCATTATCATTTTAAACCTGAAATACATGTGAGTCAGGCTATTTGATGAGATTTTACTGTAACAAGACCTAGTAAGTTTCTTAGCCAGGGAAATTGTTGAAACGTGCATAAAGTACAAATATCCATTCAACGTTCACTTAATTGTAAATGTGAAATACTTTACTGTCTGAATGAAATCGATTATTTATTGGCAGTTATTTTATTTCATTTTATTGCTATTTGCATTTTATTGTGTTTATCTGAAAAATAAACGTTTTGTAATTTTTGGTTGGATTTCCTTTTTCGTATAGAACTCCAAACAAAATAGTTATAAATAAAAAAGACAACAACTAAAATATATTGGCCATAGGCAGACCTGTTGAACAAACCGAACATAATAAAAAAAAATGCCATTGTTGGATCTGGGGTACAGTGTATAATCATGTTCATATATGTGCTTTATTTCCCTAAAGCATTTGTTGGATAAAGACTACTTTTTGCGTCTGGTTTGTATAAAACGGTGATAATACTGCCTTAAGCAGTTTAACCGCTAAAAAAAAACAAACATACTAATCCATGTCCAAATCAAAATCCCTAAGCAAAGTAAAAAGTTTGAAATTGACAAATTACATTAAACACGTGAACTTCCACCAGGGCAGTGACGCCGGCTGCTCCGGAAGGGTTAACATTCCCTATTTAGCTAGCTCCACAAGCCACGTTTGTATTCAAATTGAGGGTGAAAGGAATTCTCGTGTCTGCTATATTCGTTGTGTTATCAATTTGATGTAGATGCAAGACATATCACTAGCAAATTTATCTAAAATTTAATAAACTGTATTTTTGGTACCTTCATAATTTTGATAGACTTTTGACCTTTGGTAGCCATTCGTTGTAAGTAATATACATTTTGTACATTGCAACTATTCAGCCAACCGTTGTCCTGAATCGTTTAGAAAATGAGTATTGTCTTGACAATTGGTGGACAAGGGACAAGACAAATCTTAAAAAAGTACAAAGAAACTCTCGTTTTCATAGAACCAAATGTTATCTCCAAAAATAGTTGAATAGTAAATACCCGGACACAGGCATACCAATAAATTACCAAATCACAATCCCAAAAGCAAGGTTAACACTATAAAATCTTGCAAGTTACAACAAACCATATATTTATGGTAACGTATTTTTTCACACTAAGGGGCAATATATTTTACTGTCATTGTAATTATAAATCAAATACGTAGCAATCAAATACAAATATACGTTTACATGTCCGAATCAATATCCAAAAGAAAAGTAAAAACTTTGGAACTGGGAAGTCAGGTTAGACACGTGAACTTCCACCAGGGAAGTAAGGCCGGGTGCCCCGGAAGGGTAAGCACCTCCTGTAATAGACAAACGTTTGTTTACAACTTCCAGATAAAAACAATAAAAGATAAACAAAATCAAAAATTTATTAATAATATAAACATTAATATAAAACATTATAATGAATGAACAATAACAAAAATACTGATTATAGTTATTGAATAACGTCTATTGAATAGAACTCCTGATCAGCTGACCGATACTATATATCTACAGGAGTTATCTCCAATTGTATAGAATGTCGTCTTTTAGACACATTATTTTTCGCTATAACATCGGCTGCACACAAAGGTGTTATTCTTTTTCTGTTAGCCTGGAAGGAAACAACAATTTTAGATTTACATAAAAACAATTATTTTGGAACATTAAGAGATAAAAATCTTGGTTTAAGAAATGAATATTTACCAATAACAGCCCCACTTAGAGAATATGCCCAACACAAGAGGGTCTCACTATGTTATTTAAGTTCGAGCTGATTTATCTAGCAACATATCATTCACATACAATGTACTACTTTCTTTTCGTTTATTGAAAATTATAAACTATGAAAACTGGCAAATTGAGTTTAATACGTGAACATCTATCACGGAAGTGAGACCGGATGTTCCAGCAGGGTAAGCATCTCTCATCTTGCTAGATATCAGGGAGTCATAAAGAAAATAAAAATTAAACGTAGGGAAGAAATGAAGTCACGTTTGGGAAATATGATATTAGTTTTCTTGTTACGTCATCAATCAATCGCCAGTATTGTATGATTTATCTGAAATTTATTTATTATGCCTAAAGAATACTGTTAGGACCAATAACAATACATATCAATATATATCAAACTTCAACCTACTCCCATCTTTGGATCATTTTTACTGTCGCCATCTTGTCTGTTATATCTGTCATTCGCCGTTACATAAGAAGATGGTCCAATCCAACTTAGAAGTACAGGTAAATATACCAATCCGTGGAACAAACCAAACAAAACCACCAACAAGAATATCTAAACAAAGAAACGTTATATCAATTATGACACAATTATTATGATACTCGATATTATGGAAACATATTAATTATCAAGTTTTGTATCGATGTGTAAAGTTTTGAACTCAAAGTATTGAAAAAAATTGATCCATGATATGTCACACTTGGCAAATTAACCGTTCATATCAATGGAATAACTATCGAAAATATAATGGATATCAAGAAATCAAGGAATATAAAATTCTGACTTTTGTTACCAACCCCATTTTTTTTCAAAAGTGTCAACAAGAACGAAATACTATAATATTACTGTCAAAACATGATTTTCAAATTATTCAACATGCCCAGTGAATCTAAATGATTCGTGTATTTCATAATACCTTAAAGCATGTTATAAACACATAACTGCTACTTCCGACTGCAAACAAAAATGCCAAAAACGTACTGAATCCACCACTGAAGACAGGGGTACCCATTTCTACAAGAGTCGCTTTGGCACGTTCTGGAAACAGTCAATAGTTGAATATAAATTTCCCAGTAACTGAAGTAACATGACATGAGCTGGCTTATCCAATCATATTATACAACTACATATGAGATTTCGTGTTCTCAGAAATCGTTCTTTTTTAAATCCAAAAAATAATCCTAATACGCTACTATGGTGAGAGTGCGACGGTCTGATATATAAAACAAGGGGCTAGGTATGTCCTTTACAGAATCCAGATTCCTCAAACATTCATATAATATGTATTTGTATAAACTAAGTATTCTACAACAATCAATGTTCAAATTAAACATACTTTTCCATGTTCAAATCAAAATAAGAAAAAAGTAAAAACTTTAAAAACTGGCAAATTGAGTGAATGTGGTGGCAAGACTATGAACTTCCACCAAGGAAGTAAAAATACTGTTTTAATAGAGATAGGTTATATGCAAATAAGTTTTCCAACGCATATAAAGTTCGCTTACTTGCACGTCGTTGATTTGTTTGAGGTGAGTTCATAATCCACTGTCAGACAAAATAAGTTAGTGCAAAAGTAAAAAGGATAGAGTGAATGTGAAATTGAAAATCCAGAAGAAAATTAAAAATTTGAAACTGACAACTTAGGAAAAATTAAAACTTTGAAACTGACAAATTAGGTTAAACACGTGAACTTTCCCCAGGGAAGCGAGATGGGGTGCTCCGAATAAGCACATCCAGTTTCACAGCACGCGTGCAATTAAACTGAGTGAAAGGAGCATGGAACTATGGGTCGTCAAATATATCCCAGGCAATCCCGGACACAGAGACAATATACTTATCAACAACACTTTTTGATGGTGTTATCAAAATTGCGTGAAGAACAAGGGATATACCTTATTTGGAAAGAAACAAAAAGAAAGTCTGCTTAAGGCAATGATTTTAAATATTATTATATTCAGTCTTTCTAATATGTAAAGAAGATATAAACAGCTTAACCTATGCGAACTTACTCTCTTTGTATAAACTTGTTTCAAAACAAATTCATCATTAGATGAAATGAAAAGAATTGCAGGTACTTCAATACTTACCATTTCGTGTTCCTCTAAAAGTCATGAAACTATGGCCAACATGAGCCGAGTAATCGATAGCCAGACCGATGGATAATATCAAAAGGATGCATGTAACAGTATCAATTGTCAATCCCCAAAAATGCATAAATCCACCGACATTCACCTGAATAATGGACAACAATAGAGGTACACATCAAGAAGCATACACGTTTTTGATTAATTTTTAATTTTTATCGTGTTGAGTTCTTCATTATAATGATTATTGTGAAGTACAGAGTTATCTGTTGCACATTTTGTCATCTGTAGTATAATCACGGATTCCCGGTATTGAGTCAGTCAGGAAGGAAAAACATAAGCAATTATTTGACTTCCAATTACTAAAAACTAGAGACGATGGATAAAGTATATCCTAGTGAAAAAACTTCTTCCATTTTGTCACTTAATTATATTAAATTATATATATCGAAGTAATAAAAACAAGATGTTAAACCTGGCACCGCGTTTTGTCTCGCATAGAAATGATTTGTAACATACATGTATTTGCTAATTTCATGCAATCTAGTTAACAGTTAATTATGTTTAAATTATATATGAATAAAACAAATAAAAATTAAATTCCAAAAACGCAAAATCAGAGACGACAAGATTCAGAAATAACACGTATGACTTTGCTTTGGCAAATGTTTAGTTTTTTTTCACTTTTTACATTTAATTATACACAGATGTTGACAAAACTCTCTTGGTTTGTTACCGCCATCTTTTCTTACCGATGTTGTTACGACACATGAAAACACCATCAAACTAGTCCTTATGTTGGCTATCAGAATCAAAGTTACAATAAATACGGATACAGACGCTACTCCAAGGTTCCGGTATAACTCTGCTTGAATTACCTGAAATATAATTTTTATTCAATGTACACAGACAATTTCAATGTTCTCCGAAAGGTTGCGTTAACCGGTTTGTATTTTACCAAGGTCAAACAAATGAAAAAGAGTTCTATCTATGAAGTCAGAAAGGTCAATAAGCTACTGCTTGTTAACAAGCTGATTTGGTAAGTTTGAAAAAATCTTAAATTTTTCTGTCATACTGATTATTTCAAATCCATTACTGAATAATTTGTAACCAGTTATATTTGTGCCAGCGTTAATTACTTATTTTGTTAGATATTTAATCATGACATGTGCATGCACTGTTTGTACATAAAGACGTAGCCTTGAATGTGTAAAGCGGAAATGTTAGGCCCTTCAAATAACGGTGAATTTAAATATGATATTGAATTCTATTATCAGAGTAAGCTTCCTTTGAATCATTTGTAAATTGTGTCGTGTTCCTAACAGCTCTTCTTCACTTTGCATTACAATAGTATGTGTGAGGTAATTATAACAATACCTTGTTAGTTGTCCACTGCTGATAATTATTTACATATGCAAAACAGTCTTCGCCAAATATACCACTGACTAAAGATTGTATGCTGTCCATCGCTGTAATCTCTGATTTAGAATCACTTAACTGCGTATGTGTAAATGATATGTAAGACGCCTGTTCAAAATAACAAGTTAGCTAACTATGGCGTGATCAAATTAAATATGATGTAATATTTCTTACTATTGCCGCCCATTTATTAATATTTGATCCGTTTTTAAGCCAATATTTGAAAGTGCAGTCAAAAAGACGGCGTTACATTAGTGGCGGGTGTAGCTAGCTAAACAGTAGGTGCTTACCCTTCCTGAGCACAATGTCTCACTTCCCTGGTGGAAGTTCACGTGTCTAACGTAACTTGTCAGTTCCAAAGTTTTTACTTTGCTCCTATATTGCAATTCGGACATTGATTAGTTTGTTTTTGATAAGTCTACAATAATAAACTTTCTTAGTTAAGATATTTCAATTATAGAAATAGTTTGAAGAGATTATACTGAATTCTATTCAGTCTGATAAGAAGTGAGACTGTTGTAGGGGTTATATACGTATATCTAGATATCAGATATATTATGGATATAGTTTTGTTTATAACCCGCCAGGCGATAACACAATGCGCTATCAAAGGTATTGGGCGTGTAACAAAAACAATTCTTTTTTATGCTGCCACTAACTTCCTAGAAGGACTGAACCAACCGAGTCAGTAGTGAGTACTTCGTAACACACATTTTCATTAAGTAATTCTAAAGAAAACTCACATCAATAAGTGTATTACTGCTTGTAAATATTACATGTGAAGTATGCGCCACTCCTGAAGGAACCGTTGTAATAAAATTATACAGCATACTGACAAACGATGATTCGTTTACTGGATATTTATCTACAAAATAAAACCGTGCTCAATAAATAAATAAATAAATAAATAAATAAATAAATAAACAAGAGGAAAGATTCCTTGGTTTAACATCCTGAAAACAGCACGATTTGGTAAAATAGTTTCTCGGTCCATTGTGTAATACATGGAAATGTGGAAATTTTCCTCGGTTTTTCATAACATGTATTAAATTTTGCTGATACGTCTTTCAAATGAAAATGCATTTCTTCTGTTATAAATATCTGCACAAGGCTTGTAATAAATACCCGCACAAGGTTTGTAATAAATGCCTGTTCAATGTTTGTAATAAATACCTGCATAAGGTTTGTAAAAAATACCTGCACAAAGTTTGTAATAAATACCTGTACAAAGTTTGTAATAAATGCCTGCTCAAGGTTTGTAATAAATACCTGCTCAAGGTTTGTAATAAAAACCTGCACAAAGTTTGTAATAAATACCTGTACAAAGTTTGTAATAAATACCTGCACAAAGTTTGTAATAAATACCTGTACAAAGTTTGTAATAAATACCTGCACAAAGTTTGTAATAAATGCCTGCTCAAGGTTTGTAATAAATACCTGCACAAAGTTTGTAATAAATACCTACACAAGGTTTGTAATAAATGCCTGCACAAGGTTTGTAATAAATACCTGCACAAAGTTTGTAATAAATGCCTGCACAAGGTTTGTAATAAATACCTACACAAAGTTTGTAATAAATGCCTGCACAAAGTTTGTAATAAATGCCTGCACAAGGTTTGTAATAAATGCCTGCTCAAGGCTTGTAATAAATACCTGCACAAAATGTGTAATAAATACCTGCACAAGGTTGTAATTTGATACGATATTGTCTTGACAGATAATTGTAATTTTCAAAACTTTTGATTTTGTTGCATATTGATAACAAATTTTTCATGCTCATGTTATCAATAAATTGATTTTTCCTGTAAGTTCAGTGTAATACTTAATTTGAACCATATCAGGTTTTAGTTCTCGGTCAGTTTTCACGGGCCCAATCCAAAAGTTTGTAGGTGTCCTAAAATAAATGTTTACTTGACATAAATTTGTCAACTTCAAAAAAATTGTTTACTTATAAATGATAAACCCATAGATCTACCAGACGCAGTGTTTAACTCAAAATAACTGCCAAAGACACAGTTATCTCCCTTTATAAAATTCAAACGCGAGGTTTCCCCGTGTAACATTTTTTTTCAAAGAAAAAAATATTTGTATAAAGATCTACTGGATCTATTGGTCTACCAGTAAATATTTGAAAAAGTTTTATGGCTGTCATCACAGTATTGTTGATAAGTTTGATGTCTCTGTGTCCAGGATTGCCTTGGATATATTTGACGTCTCATAGTTCCATGTTCCTTTCACACAATTTTGATTACACACGTGGCGGGTGTAGCTAGCTAAACAGGAGGTGCTTACCCTTCCGGAGCACCCGGCCTCACTTCCCTGGTGGAAGTTCACGTGTCTATTCGGAAATGGATTAGTATGTTTGTTTTTGATTAAATATTATTGTCAAAACAGGTGTAGATAAGTTAAACCCGATCACCTTACTTGCATCTAGTTGTGACGTCACAGAAGCCGTAGTTGTGGTTGATAAATAATCCATATAAGACTGGAACCAGCTATCTACACTTCCACTGGATACATAAGTACTAGAAGAGAGGGAACTGAATAATTCGTTAAACTTTGATGCAGAATTGAAGTAGTCTATAGTTCCTGAAAACAGAAACACAATATAAAATTAATTTCTATCAAACTTTTTGTGTGCCTTAGCTTCTAATGGATAATGCAACTTCAAATAACCACGTTTAAAATTCGTGATAGTTTTACTTCATCAATTTTTCACATACTTCAAATTTTATGACGGTCTTTAATGATTTATGATAACTTTAAAAATAACTTTAATGATTAAAAAATAATTAGAAAAAGAAGGAAGATGAATAATAGGGAAAATCAGTGTACACACATAGGAAACATACTAAAATACTTTTTTATATAAGTATTATATATATAATATAAGTATCTTCAACACAACCGTTACCACTGTTCAATAGCTTTCGGCGTAAATGTAAAATAAGGCTAATTTTTAAATCTTATTCTGGCGGTTGACTACGGAATGCATAGAACCTGTATGTCCAAACGATGAAGACTTGCCTGATTATTATACCCGTTTCACATAGAAAAAATTACTTACCACAAAAAACAGCAGCAGTGACACCATTACTAGGAAAGTATTGGTCTTTAATTTTTATAATTTGTATGGATAGGAATTAGTTGGCAAAAACCAAGAAAAATCTACTTCTTGCTCAAGGTTAATGAATCCCCAAATGTTTACACTGAGTAATACTGCAGTTACAATCAATACAGCAATCTAAAAAAAAATAACATGGTAAACTGTCTGAATAAGAAAACCTACTGCACGCCGAACGATATGTGTGGCAGTTTTGTGTAGGAATAGTGGATCTTTCAAACAAATGCATTAAGCCGTCCAATTTGTTTTTGATAAACAAAGTAAATTTATCAATATCTAAAACGGAACACAAGAAATTAATGGACGCTTTGTCAAATCATTTTAATTTAGCAAAACATGGTCCGGTATGTCTGATTTTGATGGTACATTGTTTCCATGATCACCAGGTATAATTTTTATACGTTTGTTATTGTTTTATTGGTTTGTATTTTATGTTGAGCGTCAGTCTAAAAGTGGTCGTTGGATATGGTACACTAAGATTCTTAAACAGCAAAAAAAAAATAAAAATAAAAAAAACAAACGTTAAATCAATCGAACCGATTATAATAGATGTTAATCTTCAATACTCAATATGTACGAGTGTATGAATATACTAGACGTGTCATAATATACATATATATATAAGATTCATATGAAATAAACTCACTTTAACAGGTGTCTTCAGTAACCAAGGTGCGTATATATTCTTTATAAATAATTGTATAAGTTCCTTTTTACTACATTCTGAAGTTTTATAATCTTTTCTATGTGTATAACAACATAAGCAGGCATTTCGTCCAGCATCCTTTCTTCTCTCATCAAATGTTATACAAGCAACAAAGAAGGTGGCGGATAAACAGTAAAGAGCTGTCACACCTATACAGGCAAAAATACAGAATGATTTCAAGGCTGGAAGTACCTAAAATACAGTCGAAAATACAGAATAATTTCACAGCTAAAAGTACCTAAAATACAGGCACAAAATACAGAGTGACGTCAAGGCTTGAAATACTTAAGATACAGGAAAACCCCAACCGTAAATTGTGGAGTTTTCAAAAAACCTCGTATTTCTTTAACAAACTCTGGTTCCTATGCATTACTCTATGGCGTTGAATCTTTTCATTTTTTAAATTAAATCGTTACACAAGGGGAAAATCATCTTTCCCCAACACGTGTGTTATTTCCATAAAAAATGCAAAAAAATCTTAAATTATCAATTTCTGCTTTATTTTTTTATAAATCTTTACACTTGTGTAGGTAATTTCATAATTGTACCCCTCTTTTACGTTTTTCAACCAAATGAGTTTCACTTGAATTTTTCTACTTAGATTACCCTTAATATTGATGGTAGATATGTTTTATATAAAGCTTTCAATCGACTAACCGTTGTAGCACCTATCCCAAAAGCAGCTATATCTGTAAATGACGTCACTGTAATGGAGACACCTGCGTGTTTTAACATTACAGATATTCTGTGTTGTAGAGATTTTTGTCCGTCTTCTTCTGACAGGGACCCTAATGCTGAAACTATGACGAACATATCGTCTACGCCTAAACCTAAAATGGACAAATCATTGTTCGGTTAAAACACCAGCAAAGAAAAAATGTACGGAATATATGGTTGTTCTTAATTTATGATATTGATATTCAAGTTCCTCCAGATAGCGCGGATATTCCATTATTTGATTAGGTTGTATATATTAAGCATGTGCTACTTTTGAATGTATTTTTTCATAAAAATTCAAAAGTAGCACATGACAGCATGTTCAAATTAACAAGTATCAGTTTCACGATCATTTATGTTAGGATTTTCCTTAACTTAAATTTTGCTAAATTGCAAATCTTTATAATTTTATTAATTTTTAAGATATTCAGGAATTTAATGTGTCATTTTTAAGATCACTTCTAGATTAAAACATTTGCATTAGTTTTACCAAAAAATATTCATAAGTTGTTCCAAAAAGAAATTACCAAAATTTGCTAAATTTAAGATAAGGAAAATCTTAGCTAAGGAATAATTGTGAAACCGGGACCAGGAGTATTTAATTAATGTCAGGCTTAAAATCCATACCTAATAATAGCAATGGTAGAATGGTGTGAACAGGTCCGTATTCCCATCCCGCAGCAGACGACAAAGCCATAGAGAAGCAGACGGACATTCCAACAACCAATAAGCCACACAATGATAATCCAATCTGTAACAAAATAAAAAGCAAAATATAACTTTCTTGTACTTTCGTCTCAAACTTGACTGTGAAAACAAACCCAAACAACCGGCACACGTCAAATAATCACAATCCCAAAAGAAAAGTAACACTTTTAAAAACTGACAGACTAGATTGAACACATGAACTTACACCATGCAGAAGTAAATCACTGGGTGCTCTGGGAAAGGGGTAGTTTTGTTTTTTCTTTAAAAACTCGAATGGGGGCGAAATAGCCGTGGCACTTAAAATTAGGTGATAATTGATAGGACCCTCCCCAACACACACACACACACACACACACACACACACACACACACACTGATATTCCAAATTTATTTTCGTGAATTAAAACACCAAACATTTAATACAGAGCGGCGAATATTTAGACTGCTTATCCAGTAACTTACTCTGTGTTCTATACAGTTGAATCTACCTAATATAATGGACACAAACACAACCATCAAACAATACCCTGCTATCACCAACCTCATGTCTCCTTCTGCAACACCATCAGCAACATCGCTAAAACTTAAAAAAAAATCAAACAAAAATTACAAATTATTATAAAACTTCCGGAAAATTTAATGGTTTAGGGATATGTTGATTGTTGATGGATATAGTGGTGGTACTTTCGATGGCACAAATCCATATGATAGTGGTGATAGTGTTTGGACAATATGCACATCTGCAGCTAGGCATGTTACAGGCATTCTAATGATTTGTAAAGATTTTTATAATATAATATTCTATCTCATACAATAAAGCCATGTAATAAAACACACATTACACATGTGTAATGTCGTTTTCGTGACCTTGGCAACCAGCGCGTGACATTCCAATGTGCGCGGGCTATGACGTCGTCTGTTGTTTGTTTCGCTGACCTACTTCATTTAATTATTTTAATGTCATAAAAAGAACTCGTAAAGTTTGGAAAAAACTTTTTTTTTAAATTGTTCTATGGAAAATCAACATTTTGCTTTTGATATAATTATAACTACAAAAAATTAGCAGTAATCTTTGTGCGCATGTACATACGTGACTTCTGTGTATTGCGATCAATCAGCTGTTTTCTTGCAGAAGACGGTTTTTTGTTTTTGTTTTTTTTTACGAAAAAAACCCACTTTTTCCCTCCATTGTATATAATAAACAGAATTTAACATGAGTGTTTATGTAATGTTGAATTTATTAAACTCGTTGAATAATTTTTAAACTCGTAGCGTAAAAATATTCAAATAGATTAATAAATTAAATATTACATAAGATGTAAGATGTAAAATCCTCTATGTACGTACCTTCTCGTGGCATAAACATACATAGTAACTCCGGTTTGCCCAGCAAGAGCCAAACTAATTGCCATACTTTCCCATTCTGCACAATCTGACTATGAATAAAAGATATTGAATATAGACAAGACTTATTTTACAGAATTCGAATCTTGATAAGTTACTATCTCACACATGTTCAATAATAGGCATATATCAATCATTACGTAATTTATTATACCCCCCGCAGACTAGATTGAGGGAAGTGTATAGATTCACCATGCGTCCGTCTGTCTGTCTGTATAAAATCATGTCGTGGTCATATAAAATAATTGCGTTGAACAACTGTCATAAAACTTCATATGCATAATCTACATGGTCAAAAGGTGTGTCATGACATTGAACCAATGCAAGGTCATATAGGAAAGGTCAAGGTCTCGGGAAAACATTAAACCCTCGAAGGTGTTGGGGACGGGGGTATCTGGCTCTTTGGTTCTCAAGAGACAGTTCTAGTTTGTACCGTTTTAGCTTTCAATATTAAACTTCCCCAGTATGCTATGTTGATGGTTTATATGGGTGTCTAGTCACGTTACTCAGTTGTTTCTTTGTTAAGTAGGTTAAAATTTTTGTGGCAAGAAAACATAAAGATCTGGGGTCAGTTGCACAAAGCATGATTAGAGTGAAGCATTAATCATTTAAAGAATAATTAGTGCAATGACATATGCTTTGCTAATTAGGGTTTAATCAGTGATAATATTTAATAAAGCTTTGTGCCATTGTGTCATGGTCATGTTTTATTTGTCGTCAACAATTTTGCTTTCTAAACAAAGTTATTTCATTCTATAGAGAGCTCACGTGGTATTTGGGGGATATCTAGAGAGAGCTCGCGGCAAAATTTTAGCTGAATACAATAATGGCTAAGACATGACACGTCACATATTAAAAACAAGATAAAAGATAAACAAAAAACTTAAAATCACTATTTACACTGAGAATTCTGACTTGGAATGTGTGCCGCAAATGAGGACAAATTTCCGTCATATCGGTATTGTATGGTTATATAATACTACCGGTATTCCATTTTAGAGAAATTCCTACCAACAAGAAAACTCGGGTTGTATAGTCAATACATGTATATGTTCAACTTGTCTTGTTGCTGGTTTCGTGTCCATATCATCGCATTTCACTCTTCAGTCAAGATTTTACACTCATTTCGAGGTACTGGTATTAGTTTCTAGGATGGTGGGGAAAACCGTTGTCCGTCACCAGCGACCTTTAAAAAAGTAATACTTTTTCAGGCTAGGATCTGTCTGATTGGTTCGTTACACTGTTAAATTGCCCGTATACCGACTCGGTTGATTTATCTTGCAAGATCGTTAAGTATAGCAAAACTTCTGGTTGAGATTAGTACTTACTGCATAATTAGCATCTAAGAGCCAGGTCATTGTGGTGGCGGAAGCGGAAGTTATATTTAAACCGTCGTATGTAGTCCCTCCAACTTGTGAGGCGACGTCATAGGTACCGTAGTATACCGGACTGTAAATAAAACGTGACGTGATTTATAATAATGTCATTTTATTATGTTAACATCAACATACACTAGAAGGGGGTTTTACCGGAATAATTGCGAAATTCCGGAATAGTTAGACGCTTTCCGTAATCTTTGGAAAAATCCGGAATCTTAAGACAAAAATCCGAAATAATAAGCCAAAATCCGAAATAATTAGGCAAAATCCGGAATAATCAGACAAAATCCGGAATAATTGGTCAAAATCCGGAATAATAAGGCTATATTTTTTACGGTAAATTTTCCGGAATCTAACGATTCCGGATTTTGTCTGATTGTTCCGGATTTTGTCTAATTATTTCGGATTTTGCCTAATTATTTCGGATTTTGACTTATTATTCCGGAAAATGTCCAATTATTACGGTAAAGTATTTTAAAAAATTTAAATTTTCAATTCGCGCCATTTTGTCTTGTTTCACCGACGTGCAAATAGCCACACTTTCAATGAACATGTGTAAGGGGAAAAAATACCTTACAAATACTTGTAATAAATGTTCCGCCCTCGATCAGCCGCCATTTTTAATTTGCCTGTATGGTGTTCACCGTGCCGATGTATTTATTTTATCAAGTTTTCTAAACTGCGGTAAATAAAATATCGGAAATTTATTTATAAATTAATGTCCTTTGTAAATAGGAAGAATTTATATGTTAAAATATAAATGTTTATTATACTTCCACGAACAAAAAATACAGTAGATTTATATCGAGTGTAGATAATTTCGAAATAATGTATATTGAATGGGAAACTGTAAAGGTTTATTTTATCCAAATGGAATATTTTCGTGGGATAATATTTTCTTTGATCCATGGCTAATATTTTACAGGTATACAATATTTTAAGGATAAGCCATGACATTTATTTCGCCGGATAGATTTTGCCATGAAAGTATATCCTCCCGGACACATTTTCACCCGGATAAAATTATCGATTACATAACCACTTGGCTGCGATGACTTTTTATTTTCTTATACCTGTATGAACCTTGAACGCTTGATTTACACTATCCCGCGGATACTAAAAAACCCGTAATTTCTGACTATATATGCTGTATAATTAAATATAGTTATTAATTTACCATGTTTCACAGTTTAATTGTTATGCAATGTTCGTTCAGGTGTTCTCTTATATAATTAGTTAAGATACATAATTATGTAACTATATCTCATATAATAGGGATAACAATAAATAATTATGATGACATTAAAATACAGGTAAATTATAGGTACAATTACAGGTAAAACACCCTTGAATAGGCCCCTTAATCCCCATCTCTCATGAGGTTAGGCATTTGGGGACCACACCATTTTCATACATGTGATTAATTATACTAATTACATTTGTTAAATTATCACAGATCATGCAGCAGGCGTGTTCATCGTTAAATTTAGTATCTTGCTTTCCAGAACGGATGGTTCGTCCGTTAGATCACCATTACTGGCACTAGTGGTTAACGTCATTACATAACCATCTACTGTTTTCCCCGTAAAAACGATGCTGCTAATATATAAACAAGGAATGCGCGTTGTCAAAAGACGAAAATATGGTAACATATAACACTGTACACATCGTAGATGGGATCAACCTTGCTTTGAACGCCAATATAAAACCAACACTGTATTAAATGTCGTAGATGGAACCGATATGATAATTGTTTTTTCACACGAAAATCCAAAAGAGCGACCGGTCATGAATTAATGATTGCAAAGTAACGCTCCGATTGATGATTAAATGTGTCATAAGTTTCGATTGACAAAATCTCTCTCTCTCTCTCTCTCTCTCTCTCTCTCTCTCTCTCTCTCTCTCCATATACTAAAATCAGGTCAGGATATACATTTTTATTAGATCCAAGGATCTTCACAAAAAGACGATAGTGCAGAAAGATTTACTAGTTTTACTTGATGAAATGATGGTTTATTTATTTATTTATTATTTAAATACAAATTTATTAACCGCGAAGTCATAAAATAAGAAATATTAAATCATGACAGTTTAAAACTGATGCGTGTAATTTAAAGATCTCCATCACTAAACCCCTCTCCCTTTCTATAATATTATTTATTTATTTATTTATTTATTTATTTATTTATTTGAATTCAAAGATACGATAGTCTTCTCTCCGTCACCTCTCTATTTATTCATTTATTTATTTGAATACACACGAGTATTGAATGGTAAAAGTTGTCATATCATGCATATTACTACTATTGGGAACAGAGATTGGGAAGAAGATTACCTCGGTAAGTTTCCATTCAAATAAATCTAGGTAATTAATTAGATTAACACCATGCCGGTAAATTTGTCACGTGACTATACCATTCGTCTGCCACGGTTAAAGGGTTTTGAATTTGCAATAGTTACGTAAGGTGTTGGTGAAGTATGCCGATGGTAATTAATTAGTAACCGTGATATGTTTATTATACTTAATTTACACCTTTCTAATTTTAACGACTAGTAGTCAAACTGCCACTATTGAAATAAATAAATTGTTTGAATCCCGGACCTGTGTTTGATTGACCATTAAATAAATAAATAAATAAATAAATAAATAAATAAATATGAGCCCTCTACTCATATTTGTTTGTTGTCTAAAAATATTATAATGAAAGAATTTTCACATCAGGAGTCTTGTTGAAAGGGGGGGGGCACAAGTTCGCGCCGAAAACGCGATGTCCTAGGAAGGTCTGGGGGCATGTTTCCCCTTAAAAATTTACTTTTTTATTACATATGAGGCGATTTCCTGCATCTAGAACCCTGTCGTAACTCCTTCTTACCTTACATTCAAGGTGGATGTAAGCGAGTTAAAGAACTAATCAGCCTTTTTAAAAAAAATTAACATTGACGGCAGACTGACAGGAGTCTATTAGTGTCAATGAGTCAGAAACTGTACTGTCGAAATTCGTCGCAGTCGGTAACTTGTCGTGTCAGTCTCTTTATCTGTCGAGGTGTAGTCGTGCAACACATTTCCAGAAGAGAGGTTGTTGGCCCCTTGAAAATGGTAGATCGATACGTCGATCCTTCTGAGGGATACTGGTCAGTGTTTTGGTTTAATTTGGTCGATAATGGATGGCCGGATGGACGTGATCTGGTGGTCAGGGTGATTCAGTCCGGTTGATAAACTTCACGCTCATGAGTGGAAAATATCTTTGTTTGAATCCCGGACCTGTGGCTGATTGATCATTAATTAACGAGGTTTAACGTCCAAGTCAGGAATATTTCACTTTTATCGAGACGTCACCAGCTACAGGTGTAGGTGCAGAATAATTAAGCTGTGCTTTGCGCTGGTGGCATTATGAGTAAGGATTTTTCATCGTGCCATGTCTGCAGTGACAAGAGGCCTCGGTTTTTAAGGTTTGTCCGAAAGACCCGCTTTCATTTCTAATGCCGAGCGAACAGTCACTACCATTTTTCAAGTCTTGGGTCAGACCGAGGGACAAAACCCGCGACCTCAAATTTACAGAGCGAGCACTCTACCAATTATGCTGGCTGCTATCGAAGTGGTAGGTCTCCTACCTCTCCTGTACTTTCAAGCGAATGTTATTATATTATTAGTTTTAAAATGACTAATTAGTCAGTTTCAGCATTGTGTATTAAAGGTGTGTCATGCGGATACCATACTACTCATATACTATTTTTTAATTTAATATAAAAAAATACATTCAAAAAATGGTATATGACATGGACAATACCATTTTTTGAATGTAGTTTTTGATTAAATTTAAAAAATGGTATATCACAGGTGCGACACACAAGAATCCCGTCATCAGAAAAGAGCACTGATCATTTTAGATGGATTAGTTTCATATAGCCGATAAACGGACGAATAGAGACTGATTTTTGTCATTTAAACCAATTAATTTTTTTAATGCATAAAAAGTGGGGCTTTTATTCGCGTTATAAAAGTATACAAAAATGATAATCGTGTGCTAAAAAATGTAATATTTTGAATTAGCTCTCTCTCTCTCTCTCTCTCTCTCTCTCTCTGGACCATGTCCTCGGTTTGAAAAGTCAAATTAAATAATTTACGTATGATTGATGAAATCACATTCTTTATGGAATCTTTTCTCGAAGAAGAATTGCGCTTGGAGTATTGATAACGATCATGTTTAAAATTCAGTCTTTTTGACAAGACCGAAGTCTCTTAATTAGTATTCCTAATTAACGACATCTACTGATTTCTTTCATGCCTCAGCGATCAGGTAAATAACATTATCACTTAAGACTGGTCAGTACTACCTGAATTCTTTCATGCCTAAGCGAACTGGCACATTACATCATCACCTGATAGCAATTTACTACCTGTACGCGGATAATTAACCAGTACCACTAATTAACTGGTCCACTGGTTGAGTGACAATTTGCGTTGTGAGAGAAACCCCCAACCCCCGCTGGATCCGCCACTGCATATTTGTTGAAATTAACTTTTTAAGTGATGTATGTGGATATAAATGGTAGGCATATGAATAAATGAAGCAGTTAATTTTATTTTATTCACATACCTGTATCAGTTTATCATAGGTATCATGTCATATGTACAGTGAGTTTTTTACGTAAAGACCTGTTTTTTTTTAATAAAAGTTAAGTAGCCCCAAAAGCTTATTAAATATTTTTTTTATATTACCCTCTTTATCTATATTGAAAGCTTAAAAATTTCAAACGTAATAAGTCCCAAAATCTCTAAAATTAACCAAAAACATCAAACTTATACTTTTTTATGATATGAGGAATAAATTAATGTTTTTAATATTTCAAAACTTTATTAAGAAATTAAAGTTAATCCTTCATAAATCTTTGTTAGCTTCAGCCAGAGACATATATATGTCAGCACGGTATCAACACGATACATCCGCGCATGCGCACATTTGTTCGTACGGAAAGCCTCTGTATGAAAGGATGTCGACTAGTACTGCTGTCAAGCTAAGTGATAGATAGTTTTAGGTATTTTTTTCCCCTTACACAATTTTCTTGAAAGTGCGACTATTTGCACGTTGGTGAAAAACGACAAAATGGCGCGAATTGAAAATTTAAATTTTTTAAAATACTTTACCGTAATAATTGGACATTTTCCGGAATAATAAGTCAAAATCCGAAATAATTAGGCAAAATCCGAAATAATTAGACAAAATCCGGAATAATCAGACAACAACCGGAATCGTTAGATTCCGGAAAATTTACCGTAAAAAATATAGCCTTATTATTCCGGATTTTGACCAATTATTCCGGATTTTGTCTGATTATTCCGGATTTTGCCTAATTATTTCGGATTTTGGCTTATTATTTCGGATTTTTGTCTTAAGATTCCGGATTTTTCCAAAGATTACGGAAAGTGTCGAACTATTCCGGAATTTCGCAATTATTCCGGTAAAACCCCCTTCTAGTGATACTTGATTCCATGATCGACGTAAGTAATAAACTAGCCGAAACATTACAACCATGGTATATAGCTATAGCATGTAGTCCATAATCAAAGGTTTGGTTGTTTTTATGAATGAAACAAGATAATGAAAACAAAAAGGCTAAAAATAAACGCAAAACAAATTCACAAACTTTCTGACATCGTAAAACATTGTGATTATACTAATATAGTTTCTATAAGCTAGTATCACCAAATCACAATATGTAACTGCGATGTGACAATGACAGGACTGAACGAGGATTGTGACAATCGTGAATGGTATTACCTGGTTGTGACTGTATTTATTTGTGTGATGATATCGTTATCCGTTAAACTTTGTATTGTAGCATCATCATAGCTCCAAAGTTCTAAATACTCCGTACAATACAAGTAGATCCGGACCTGTAAAATGTAAATACTGAAACTACAATATACATACATCCACATCAACCCAGCACTAGCACAAGCATAAAGTCTGTGTGTTCTTTGGTTCAAAACTGATAACATTCTATTTACAAGAAACGGAGAGAATACCTGTATATTATAAAATAGTGAGAATGAGTTTGATCTTTTTTCCCATGAAGGTAAAAATAGTTTAAATGAATACGTTAACATAAGTGTGTTTAATCCTTTATGAACCATGGTTTTTAACGCTTCTACGGTATGACACCAGAACTATACATCTAAAGTACCAAAGAATTTATTTATTTATTTATTTATTTTATTTATTTGGTACTCAATGACGTGATTTGTATCTGATTACACTTTGTATTTCGGTTGTCTATACTATTGTTGTATACATAGTTATTTATAGGTACACTAAATAATTCATAATAACTGGCTAGATGAACATCTTCAATAAAACAGGAGATATGTAGCTATAACGCTTACGTTATGTTTTAGGTTCTAGTTGGACTCTTGTATGAATATTCATATAAAATAAAAATAAAAATTAAAAAAAACTTCAATTTCGGAATTATGTAAATATCTAATAATTAAACAAACTTTTAAAAAAAATTGTCTTACTTTGAACAAAGCGTTGAGAAATTCTGTCCACTTGAAGTCGTAAGCAATAAACTGCTTTTGTACATCGTATTCATCTGTAAATGCAACACAATAATAATAATAATAATAGTAATTATAATAATTCAATATTTTAATCAACAATTTGAAACTTGTAAATTGTTTCTTAATGATTATACAATGATGGAAATATAAGCAGAAAATGAAACGGTTGTAAAACACAAAACAATGTTTTACCTTCATAACACAGCTTCGACGTCATGCCTACGTAAGCATTGTGACATTTTAAATATCAATCGATCGTGTCAAATGTTATAAACACTATTTTCAATAATCTAGTATCAGTCTGAGTGGGCATGATTTACGATAAAAACACGTAAATGGATGTTGTAATTGTACAACGCATCAAGGGCGTTATGTTGTGTTTCCTTAAATAACACATTTTGCTTACTTCCTCACTGTTTACGGTTATTTCATCTAATGCAAGTAATGCGATAATTTGTAGATACTAACAAACTGGTCCCAGTTTCACCATCATTTCTTAACTTAAATTTAGCAAATTTTGACAACCTTATTCGAAACTAAGAATAAACATTTTGACAAAACTTAATATACATGTAAAGGCTTTAACCTTGAAGTAATTTTCAAAATAACACCTTAAATTCCTGGAATTATTTCAAAATGTTTAACAAAATTATCATCATTTTCTTTACAAAGTTATTCTTACTTAAAATATAGCAGATTTAAGTTAAGGAAAAATCTAGGTTAAGAAATGTTTGTAAAACTGGGGCCAGTCGGTTTGCAGAGATATCTATTCTGTGTAACAGTTGAATACAATAGCAACAGCCTAATAATAATAAAATTATAGTTTTTAATTTGGTAAGTTACCACATTGTTGTGATATAAATCGTGTGACGATTATTTTTGAATAACTGTGTCACATGTCATTTTGATATTAAAACTTTTTTAAATGCCTGTCTTAACAGTAATACCATCTTTAGTGACCATATTAATCACCTCGACTTACTCCCCTGATGGAAGTTCACGTGTTTAATTTGGCCGTTTTACTTTGCCTTTGGATTGTGATTTGGACATGGACGGTATGATTGTTTTTGATCATGGTCTAAAGTTTTCAGGGGATTTTGCTTCATGCTTCATCCAAAAGTATCTTCAATAAATAGTTTTTTATGTCCAATTGATGATTTTTATATACAGGTTTAGACATGTCAGGTGTTTATCGGTTGTACTTTAAACAATGATTTAAGATACATGTAGTTCATATATCCCTATTTCTAGGACTAAAGAGAGAATGCCATTCCCTAAAGTACTCTTGAGAGTTGAAGGTCGTGTTGTATGTTATACAGACATAAGATTATAATGTTTACAGTTTATTACAAAAGATAAACCCAAATTTAAACATTGAAAGCACCGAATCTTGTTTGATTCTGTAAATGACGTTATATTTTCCACTCTACATTATAGATTAGGACTAATATTTTTGTTCTATTTGATTTTATAATAATATTTTGAATTATTCTGAATGGTTTGATGGACCCCCGACGACGAGGTTCGTCGTAACTGACTAACACGAAGGCAATAATACAGTTCAAAATAATGTGTACATATTAAAATTTTTGAAATTAATTGTTTAAAATATACTAGAGTATAACAATAAAAATAATTTCATATTATATAGTAAATAAATAAATCAAGATTTTGCCAAGTAAATTAAAGAAAGTTCATTTACAAAAATTAATACTATAGCCAGTAATCATTCATACAGCAGTTTAAAAAATATTAGTTATTTTATTAAAAATACATGTCAAATTCGAAAAAGAGAATCATGAAGGCAGAAAATTATCAAGCAAATTATAAATATATATCTCGCTTTTAACACCCGTACTCTGGCCGAATGGATAGCAAGCCTGCTTGGCAATGAAGAGTTTGTGAGTTCGAACCTCGACTGAAGTCCTCTTTTTCTCTTTTTAAATTTTAAATAATGCAATGTCATTATGCAGAGCGAAAGTGTTCAAGTTAAAAAACAAACGCACAGAGTTTTTATTTTAATTTCATACACACTGTTCAAGAGTTCTGACTAATGTTCAGACGAAATATTTGGTCAAGCATTAGATTTGGCTGAAGAATTTAAAAATGAACAGGTTTTAATTACCCAAAATACATATAAAACCATAGAAGACTGTTACGAAGAACAGGACATTTTTAAAATTTTACAAAAAGCCGTAGATGTATGCCCGATGCCTGCAGATGACGGCGGTCCATCTCAAATGGATGCTTTCACTTATGGAAATGGAATAGGTACGTATAAATTTGAATTTGTAAAAGAGTATTTAATATATGTCCGCAAGTTTACGTTGCAGGCTAGCATTATACTTGGCTAAAAAGATCCCCGTCAACATTGTTTAATACATCGAGCACGAACATACTAGTCTGGTGGGGAAAAAATGAAATTTCACAATAGGGGGACATGAGTGTTCAAAGCTGGCAACATAGCTGTCTTATATCATCATAGGTTAGGGGTCAAGAATCAACCTGTTGCCAAGCTGGTCGACCCTTGGTTTAGTAGATAAAAGGTCAAAGGTCAGATAGTGTTTTTTCCCCAAAAATTAATCTTTATTAGTTTATAGCTGTCCAAATATATACTTTCTGAGATTTAAATAAGTCAAATAATTCTGTTCTCATGCAATCATAGCATTTCATGTATTTTAACATTGACTAGGAAGCTAATTGAGACTGTTTAGGCTAAAATTTAAATATTTCAATTTTATTTTTCAAAATTCTGACACAAGCTTTAAGATAGAATAAAATAAAAGTATACATTCAACATCAAAGCATGAATCAAAATGCTAAAATAAAATTTTTTTGTAAATACATGACTGTAATTAAACAAAATATATTGTTTAAACCCAGCTGATAATTTGAAATTTATAAAAAGTTTAAAATCAAAGTACTGCAAGTACTGTAATCGGCTAGGCATAGTCACGAGAATCTCTGGAATATATCAGTCACATCTAACAATTTCTTTTCATTCATCAATATCACTATCTGTGGCATTATCATTCAAAAAGGTTCAACCAAACAATGGTTCAACGGTCCAATTGCAAGTGCATACAGCCACCCACTTTAAATTGTATGCCCTACAGTACATCTTGTAGTGCAACATGATTTATATTTTAAATTACATTTCAGCAATGCACGACATGTTTTGGTAAAGGTTATTTTCTCATTAAAAAACCCCTACTGTAGCTCACGCCCCGTATGTGGTGAGTCTGGGTTCGAACCCTAGTTGGGTTTGACCAAGACTTGAAATAAGGTAGTGACTGTTTTTTGCCAAACACTCGGTATTTAGAAACGAAAGTCGTCACGAGATCCTTTAAAAGAGATCTTAAAAACCGATGCCCCGTACCAAGGCGGGTGTAACATGTTAAGGAGCTTTTCCTGCACATTTCCCTAATATAAGTTCACTGCAAAGGTAAAAATTTCTGCCACTTCACCTATAGCTGGTGACGTCTTGATAGGACTGAAATACGTAAAAGCCCGTAAAACCCCATGCAATCAATCTATTTATAATTTTCTCATTAAAACTGTTTTAAGTCACATTCAGATTCGAACTAACTTAACTATACGAGAATAATCGTGAATATCAGGAAAATACTTAAGTCCAAAAACTTAAGTTTTGTTCATGATCCTTTGACCTGTAATTGTCTTAGAAAAGTTAATGTTCAAAGTAAAATTTTAGCAAAAAAAAAAAAGTAATAATAATAATAATAATTTTAATTTGTGGAAAAAAACTCAGATTTAAGTATAAAAAGTAGTATTGTTCGTGGTCCTGTTGACAGATGACAAGACAAAATTAATAACGAAAAGTTCATGGTGGATCACAAAACAAGGTCGTTTTGAAACACAAACACAAAAGCGACATTGGGGATGGATAGGTCACACCACCAAGACACCTGCCAACAACATCACAAAACTTTGAAATGGAACACACAAGAATAAAAAGACTTGAGACAAGTTTCTGGAATTGAAACAGAGGGGGTAAAATTGCGCGCAGAACAGAGCCAGTTTGAGGGATTAGTCGATAAACTAACCTCCACTGGGAGTTAAAGGCATACAGTACGCAAGTAAGTGAGACTAGCAGCATCCGTGTCCTATAGGTGACGGGAGATCCGGAACAAATACCAGGTATAACCAAATGCAGCCAAACAGCAGTTTAATAGTGTGCACGTTGAATATGTAGGTCGGTTGCATATGATGTTGGAAGCAAATTTTCAATTGTGTTTTTCCCCTGAGAGGAACAGTTTACATGTCCAGAAAGTTAATTGACAGTCTTACAGTCTGTAATTGCATGGAATACAGGGAGCTTATTCCTCTGCAGAGGTGATAATTTTATGCTATGAACAGGGACGAACTTTAGATGTCCCGGTCTGGAATCATACTTCCTCATCTAAAAGCAACAGAAGAATAAGGTCATCAGTATCATGACAGACAACAACTGTTCTTTTATAGCCTTGCATGTAAGCATCAACACCATCGGGAACAATTCTAGTATCGGCTTCCTTGTGTAAAGCTTTAAAAACGGTTACACTCCACCCTCTGTATGACTTAAACATACTGTCTGTTGGACCCCCTGATACCCTCAGCTAAGCTAAGAAGTGTCTTGGATTACTACGAGATCCTATTTGTTTTCTTGGTAAAATCTTACCAATTTGATGGCAGAGGGACATTTTATTTGTCAATAATTGTTCTAACAGAACGGGGACATGATCCTCTTTTATCTCTAGATGGTTTCACCTTTTATGGATTAGTTGTCATATCTATCATAATAACATCAATTTTAATAAATTTATCTTTCGCGTGGATAAAAACAGTTTGTGCGTTTCCTAACTCGCCGAATGTATTGATGCCTTTCCGTTTTCCCAGTGCTACAACTAAAGTTTGACCATTAATTATTTTGGTAGTAATGTCTCCATGCAAACTTTTTCCTCAGGGATATTTTGAAGATCCGACTCGTCGGCTGCAGATAACAATGGTCCTGATGTATCAGGTATAGGCGACACTGGGAATAGTTCGTGTTTCAACAGTTCACTAATATTTCTACCAGAAAAGGAGAACACACTTGATAGTATTATACAGATACGGGCAATATGATTCAATAAAATTATTTTAACAAAAGTCTAAAGTTTTGTTATACAATTTCAAATGCACAAATGTGTTTATACTAGTATTTATTTGCCACAATTAATCATATTTGTAAAGGTCAAATTTGTGCAAGCGTCTAATCTTATTTTTCATGGAAAACTTTGAAAATAAGTGACTGATCATGAATTAGTTGGATATGACTTTCTATTAATTTGAAGATACCACTTACATATTTAGAAGACAAAATGTATAAAGAAAAACTTCTGTAAGCCACCTTGAATTTGTGTATAGGTCAATATGGGCATTTTCAATTGAACTTTGCACCCATTGACCTTTAGCTGCCCTCACAATGGCCCCTGGGTGAAATCTTGCTTGGCAACAAGCCGATTCTACCAAAGTAAAGTTCAAAGAACGTTATGACATAATTTGCCACCTTTGAACACGTTGTCCTCCCTACATCGAAAAATAAGCGGTTTTTTCAAAATCATCTACCAGACTATCCGTCTTTTCCGATTTCTACCGGTTGTAGTCACAGGCACATTCATAGTAATATTTTAGGACCTCAATGGGTCACCGGGCCAGCAGATGTAGAGGATGCTGTCAAACCAGTTCATTATCCTAACACTGAGTATGTCAGCAGCAATAGGAAATGACCGAGTAACTTGCTATAAGTCACCATATTCACTCATCGGGATTCAAACTCATGACCCTTAGATCTTGAGTCTGATACTATACCAACTAAGCCCCAGGCTTCCTTTCCACAGCTGTATTTCATATGAATAATTGAACGATCCTTGGAAGTGTCCATCAAAAAGGATGGAACTTTTTTGTTTACTTAATGGCGAAAAGAAACAAGAAAAACACTTTTAAAATTTTGAAAAAAACACAACAGGCATAAACTGTTATAGTTGATACAGATTAACAGTAAACATTCACAATATTGTTAAACTATTAACAGTAAACATTCACAATATTGTTAAACTATTAACAGTAAACATTCACAATATTGTTAAACTTTTCATACTTTAAAATTACCAAAACGTTATATAGTGGTCATACATTAAATTAAAATATGTATCTTAAAATCCAGTTTGGATTGTAGTAGTGTGGGAGTAATGGTGTTTAACGTCCCAGTCAAGAATATTTCACTTATATCGAGATGTCGCCAGCTATAGGCGGAGGTACAGAAATTTTGCCTGTACGTTGCGCTGATGGCATTATACAGCAGGGTTCTTTATCATGCCACACCTCCCCTGACATGGGACCCCGTTTATTTAAGGTTCCCATCTGAAAGAACCATTATTTTCATTTCGTAATACTGAGTTTTTGGCAAAAGAACAGTCAATACCCACTTTCAAGTCTTGGGTCAGGCCCGGTCGGGGTTCGAACCCACGACCTCCCACTTATGGAGTGAGCACTCTACCAACTGAGCTACCGCACATTTGAGGTTGTCAAAGGAAAATTGTGGTCTCAATACGGAGCATTGTGTCTTTTGTTATTTTCGTGCAATAGTCTGTTATATGTTTACTTCTTTGCTGATTTTGTGTCAGTAATATGTTCTGATTGTTATTTTATACTTGTGTCCTTTCTATCATTTAACATGTGGTTCTTTTCTCCATGAAGAATTATCGTGTTATCGTTCGTCAAAGTAATGAATCATAGTTAGGGTTATTCAATTATAGGACAATTACGCATACATTCGTTTGATTTCATTTCGCCGCTGTACCACGTAATCAATACCACTTAACGTTTGTGAGGAACGTTTTGGAAAACCTCAACGTCAAAAATTTCCGGAATAAAGTCGTTTTTACGAGAAAACACCATCTATATAGTTTCATATCTATTGGAAATAAGTGTTCCGCACAAACGTTAGAGGGTATCACGTGGTACAGGGGCGAACCCCATTACTAGTATGGGTTCCGCTGAAGTTTTCACGGCATGATTAATACAGTTGTGCAATTTCAGTTTATTTTAAGCATTTTAAATAATATTTCGTGTCAGTTAGGGTTTGCTGATCAATTAAGGTAACTGTACTTACCGCTTGAACTGCGCTTGGTAACAATGCATTGTCTGCCACAAATATCACTGAAACATAACGATAGGACGCAGGAAATTTTTCAGCAACCCACGATTTGTATTCACGGACTTTGGCGCCATACGGTACCCATATTTCTGTTAGATCCGTCGTCTGCGTGAATCTCAGAAATCCTAAAGATACAACGGCTACTATGGCACAGCAAATTAAAATAGTTTTCCATGGATGAGTCGCAATTAGAAATCCTAATCTGTAAAAGGAAAAACTTAGTTCACTTAAGCCTTGTTGTCATAGTATGATATGATTTTAAAGCATATCCAATTTTTATGAAAATGAAATAAAATAAAACAAGAAAAGGAGGCGATTTGATTGCATAGATACATAATGGCGACTTTCTATGGCCATACCATAACATAAGTAGGCCAATTTTCGACTTCCCTGTGTAAAACCATTAAAAACCAAGTTCATAGTAGTGTCATATACCATTTTTTTTTAAAATTTAATCATAAAATACATTAAAAAACGTATATGACCATAAAAATGCTGTAAAATGAGATGTGTTTCATTGAATAAGTAAAAGATAAATAATTCAAAATAAGATTTGACTTAATACATAAATATATAAAAACAATATAAAATTGAAGAGATTGTAAGATGGAGATGATTAAATAAATTCTAAACCAAAATTTATCCAATGCAAACAGCTAATCACAATAGTTTTTGTAAATAAAGTCTAAAATACGGAAACAAAGAACTGTAATGTCTTTTATTTTTAATTCTATTTTATCACTTTGTAAACGGAACTAAAAGAAATATACTTTATTGGTTTGTTAAAATTTATTTTAGATTCTAGAAGCGTGAAGTAGCGACAACCATCACAAACTGACCCCTTATATATATAATTAGGGGCGGGCCTCGAACTTTGAGGCCGAAATGTTGATAGCGGTGTTCAAGTATTAGGGACCAAAAGCTGATTGAGAATTAAACCTATCCCCTCTTAAATAATCTGTAATACATGTATATATTTTGGACAATAAATCTGGATCCAACAAAACAAAATTATCATTAAAACAAACAATGCCGCGTACATTATGTTTTTTTTTCATCTAGTTATTTCTGCTACATCTCTAAATACGGACAACATTTCAATATAAATGCAATCTTATTGACTGATATGTTAAACCCCATTCAATCAATTATTTAAATCTTGTAAATTGTTTATTCTATCGTCAAAAACCTGACCATTACGTATGTCATATTATAAATTTTCTGAATGAAATACATGTATTAAAAAAAATATGCCATATATAATTTCTGGAATAGTTTAATCAGAAAGTTAAAAAAAATATAATATGACGCTTAAAAAAATTTGCCACAGACAATAAATACCGGATAATATAATCACGGCATTTGTCATTCTATAAATTTTTGAAAAATTCTAAAATTTATGATATGTCCGCATATCTAACAGTTCTGAATTGTGAACATCTTACCTTTCAAATCCATTTTCTAAATTAGATATAATTTTATTACTAATACTCGTTAATATCCTTGTTGGTATTTTGTTTGTTTTTTGTTTCTTTGTCGTGTCTGTTGTTGTATTGTTTGATTCACTAGCTTGTTTTATATCACAGTCTTTATCTAACGTCACAGTCACAGTTTTTACCTCCTTGCCATCATCAGCACATACATTTCTTTCACCTGTCATTTTTTCTCATTATATTTTTTTATTATTTGAATCTGATTTCCTCTTTAAAGAAAAATCAATTGTCTGGGTTTTCAGTAAGAAGTCTAACACACAGTGATTACCTACACATGTATGTGGTTTTATTTATTATCTTGGGATATCTCCTACTATCACGATTGTGTCAATGTGATATCGACCGCCCGAAAGTCGAATAATATAATATATTGTATAACACCACAATTTGTTTGAACAAATAAAACTTAATAAGATTAAGCTTATTGTTTATTTCATGTTAAATAACTATAAAAGACTAGCCAGGTTAAATAAACTTTGGTATATATATATATATAATAAATTTTAATTTAGAATATACAGTATACCTATAGTTTTTGACAATGTTTTCAGACATTGTTTGTATAATATCTTATACCTTTTGATTACTAGCAGTAATCTAACGCAATACTTTACCTCTCTTATGATTAATTGACAGATTGTACTTTTGGCATTAGTTATAATAATTTTTTTATCAAAGTTTTGATTTCCTATACTAGTTCATGTTCTATAGAGGTCGCGGTGGCCAAATGGCTAAGGCGTTAGTCATTGTCTAAATACAGTGCATATTGTTTCTACCTTGTTCTTACAAGTTGGACTGTTCAAGGGGACATTATGGGCACTTTATATGCCAACTTATAATTAAGCGTTAAGTGAGCGCAAGCAGATCTGGGGGTCAGTTGTTCGAAGCGTTATTAGTTTAATCAACTGGTTAGTCAAAATTTAAATAATGCCTAATTTCGAATCTGTTGTGAAATTAATGTTCAAAATGTCTAATGAATAGACTTTCATCAAACTGAGGCACATGGATATGAATCTGTGTATTTTGAAATTCCATGTTGATTTTTATTGATGGTTTTAATTTGTGTTAATCATTGAATAAGCTAATCAAGCTTCAAACAACTGGGTTCAGATACATCATGCCTCACATGGACAAGTGTTTGTGATAATCATGGCAATTTATAAAAAAAAATTGTTTTTGTCGTAAATAGCCGTTAATTTGAAATTTTCTTTGACATGTACGAAAATAAAAAGTCCTCTAGACGTTATGAAAGTCTTCACTCAAAATATGGGTAAAATACTTTTGCATACACACACACGCGCGCGCGCGGTTATAAAATATCTAACGCATATCAGAAAAATGTCAATGGCCACCAAAGGCAAGGGAATGTAACTCTTCCATTACAAAAATTGTCCAGAAATGCACTTTCACGCAAAAATACGATGTATTACGTGATTAATTAGAGTCAAATAGATCATATCATTTAAAAGAACATTGAAAACTCTCTTAATTTATGCAATAATTAATTGTACGTTCTGCTCGTTTTCAAGATAAACGAATCTTTAAATCTTGTCCTGAAATCGCATTACGAAACGCTGTTGAGGGACCGCAATATCGGCTGTCGAAATATTCACGTAGTTTCGTATTTCTTCAACACTGATTTACGAATTTGCTATTTTTACTATCATTTAGACCCACTCTTGATATACTTTTTATTCACATTAATTGCACACCGAGAAAGCAGTAGGTTGATTTATGTTGCCATGGCAATTTTTGCCGAGTAATCTTATGGTTAGACCGTGCACGAAAATACAAAACTGTTTAGTGAGACCTAAAGGAACACAGACACGAAACCTCAGTTAGCAATCGGAAATAGAGAGCACTCACGGCTCCCACAGCCTAGGTTTTGGACCGATCCTAGTGTGAGAAATTTTGTCACTTTGCTTACAGAAGGTTGGGTGGTTTTTTTAGACACTCTGTTTTTCCTCACCATCCCAGAACTGAGCCCCTCGATATAAGTGAAAGACTATGGACTGGAGTCTAAAACTCTATTGCTCAATCATTCTACTCAGCAATCATCAGTAAGCAAGATTCAATTAAAAAATTGGCGCTACATTTTGAAAGGAAAAAAATGGCTGCATGTGTTTGTTTCTTCATGGAAGTTTTTATACATCTATTATTAAGAGTTAACCCCCCTTAGTTAATTTTCGTATAAATGCTTATCATTTGGAGTCGATTAATGAAATGCTTACTTCTAAAAACTTGAGTTCATTCATATTCAAGTAAAAATGTTAAATGTCTGGTTCTTTAATGAATATTTAACAATTTTTTAACATTTTTGTGACCCAAAAAGATAAGAGTTATAAATTTTGAGCTTTGAACTCCCGTATTTTACCAAATATATATTATGTATTTCATTTTCCTGAATTCTTGATTTTATTTCATCCTTTTTATATTTGACGTCCAATAGTTCCATGTTTCTTTCACACATGTACAATTTTGATTACACACGTGACGGGTGTAGCTAGCTAAACAGGAGGTGCTAACCCTTCCGGGGCACCCAGCCTCACGTCCCTGGTGGAAGTTCACGTGTCTAACCTGACTTGTCGGTTCCAAAGTTTCTACTTTACTTCTAGATTGTAATTGGGCAATGGATTAGTATGTTTGTTTTTGATTATGGCATTCTGAAATTGTGAAAAAGTCAAAAAAAAAAAAAAATCCACAGAGAACACAGATTTGTTTTGTAACGTGTCTTTTTCTTGTATGACATGAAGTTAAAAGTGATGTAAAATCAGACCTATGTATGTCACTTCTGCAATTTAATTTGACATTGATTTGCAAATTAATTTCCCTGAAAATTCAAATCCTGTAATGCAATTTGTATTCATTCATATATTGGTTTACACCTCGGCTGTTATAAATTCATTTCTTCACTGGAAGGAGCCACCATCGTTACCTTTCACGCCGATTATGAATAAACTGATTCAGACATGGATTAGTATGTTTGTTTTTATTATAATATTTGAGGCCTATGGACTTCTTGTTTCCCATGCCTTTAACTTGGCATGAAATTTGATGTTTTTGGTTCTTGTTCTAAGTTAAGTGAATTTTGTAAAGCTTTCTCTCTTTAATTTTTACTTCTATAAGCAACATAGAATAAAACACATAATGTATACCAACTTTATTTACAAAAATAAACATATTTTGGCACATTTTCCACGCATGATAAATGTGATAGCACTATCAAATATTTAATGACTAGAATGATCAAATTGAGTTGTTCACCTCATATTCTGCCATTCCTCGGCCGATTTAGTAAGACTTGTTCAAGCCTAGGCTGTTATAAAGACATTTCTTCACTGGAATGAGTAGCAATCGTTATCTTTCACGCCGATTTTGATTACTATTAGCAAAGTTCAAAGCAGAGTCAATTAAACGAGTTGTAACCCCCAACGGTGATAAGTTAAATAACAATCTTCTGAAAGTCTAAACTCAGTTTACTCGAGCTGCATTTATTTCCAGTAGTATATTTAACACCTGTATTCATAGCAATTGAAGTAATACAGGCAACACTAAACGATGTCAAGAAATCGGCCGTCTGACCCGGTGACGATAATGATATCAAGTAATGAATGGTAAACCATTTCTTACTTTTCTTATTATGTCTGAACAGGAGTTATCTTCCCTTTAAACGAAGTACGTCTTGAAGTTGTCGCATTTGGAAGAGCATTCTTTGATCCTTCAACCACATCTTCGTAGTGAGGAGGGGAAGATCCTCTACTTGTACTAGCCTGTAAGTTAGAAAAGATTAAAAAATAGCGTAAATGAAATAAGTAAACAGAATTTTGAACATTTTTTCAGAACCACAAAACTTTCTCTTATTCTTTCAATGTTTAATAGCAAAAAATATATTTATAAATGACCGGTCTGGATATATCTGTGTTTGTATTGTTTCTCTAATGAGACGAAGCAGTATTCTTATTTAGTTTTATTCTGTTGTTGATTATTCTGATTTTTGTTGCGTATTATATAAACTGAACATTTTAATATTCTTGGATCAGCAAGTGTAGTAAAGCTTAGACAAGAGTATCTCACTTAGGAAATGGTGATGGATTCAGAATGGAAAAAAAACCTTTCACATTAGGATCTGAGAGAGCGGGATTCGAACCTAAGCAATGAGAGGCACTGTCACCTGTCTTTGCATGCTTTGTCAAATACATATATCATTTGCTCAGATGCATATATTTCTACTTTTCAATTAAAAATTATTTCTTCTTCAGCAAATATACTCACTTCCGTCTTTTGATCATCTTTGATTTGCGCATTTGACATTTTATTCTCTTCGTCATGATTGTTATATCTGTCGTCTGCTGTGAGATACGGAGATGGTCCAAGCCAGCTAAGAATGACGGGTAGGTATACTAATCCATGGAACAAACCAAATAATACTACCAAAAAGAATATCTGAAACAAAGATATAACGATATACCAATATGGGGATTAGAGTTTTGATATTCTGAAGATTTAACAGTCTCCATTTTCTATATCTGTTGTTTGCTTCGAATAACGACCAATTAAAGCCGACAAGACTTAAATAAACATGACGCGCTTACCCTTCCATAGCTACCGGCCTCACTTCTTTAATGGAAGTTAACGTGTTTAAATAAATTTACAATTTTTAAAGTTTATACATTGCTTTATACAGTGCGGTTTGAAGATTGGCATTTGTGTTTAATCAATAAGTTATATTCATATAGAATCGTGTCATTACGTTATTGGCATTATGTTCTATCGGATATCATTTGCTTTGATGTCAGCTAAAAAATTTACGTAATGACAGATAAATGTACCAAATTCACAAGCAAACCAAATTAATACGAGCGTATATCTGAAACAAAAATGTCTACAAGTAAGTTAATAAAAATCCAACCTTGAAAAAAGTAGTGAAAACATAACTGTTGCTACCAGCAAGCAGTACAAAGGCTAAAAATGTACTGAACCCTCCACTGAATACAGGTGCACCAATTTCTACCAAAGTTGCTTTAGCACGATCTACAATTAAAAAGTAACACCGTCAAAATATGTGTCTTTGATAAAATAAGGGAAAATCATATTAATTATTTTCAAATATGCGGCTACAAATTTCACAGTAGGGTGCTTCATATCGTGCCAAATAATTTAACATTTGTCAAGTAGTATATAGTATGTCACCCTTCAAAGAAATTCCTTCCATAGCGATTGGGGTAATTTGTTGGGGTACATAGAACTATGTTCAGAAAAATCTACAGGGGTACATACACGCACACAACGTTTAGCGGTAAAAGGGAAATAGCTCGTATATCGCTAAAGTCTAGTTACGGTAAACAAACATGACGACAACGTACACAGTCAAAAGATCAAACTACTAAGACTTTGAACGGTGACAAAGAACGTTATACAGGGTTTGGCATGTGATAGATCCCATGTATCCTGTCAAAGATCAACGTATCCTTCGCTGTATAACTTATAAATAATATGCCACATTTCTTAGATGTATGCCAACGGTCTCAGTTGTCTTTATATGCATGACATGTAGAATACTGGACTGATCCATTTTGGCGACATTTAAGTACATGTTGTATCAGATAAATAGAATATTTGGTTGTGGTACCAGATATATTCAGAACGAGGATAGCTTGTTTCAATCTTCTGGATGCAAGAGAAAGCGTTCTGCCTGCCGACTGATTGATTTGGTAGACCTTCGAAATACTAACCATTGCGTGATCCCTTTAGCGTCATGAAACAATGGCCAACATGAGCCGAGTAATCGACAGCCAAACCAATTGCTAATATCAAAAGGATGCATGTAACAGTATCGATAGTCAATCCCCAGAAATGCATAAATCCACCGACATCCACCTGAAAAATAAATTAACGATATGCAACGCTTAAATTTAAAGTAGACATAATCATTCTTCCCACAATATTCAAAAATGAAATTCATGTATCGCAATTAAGAATAAATCATTGAGAAGTGTATTACTTTCTATCAGATAAAGGAATTGAACTGACGCATTTATCAAATGAATCTTAATATCTCGACGACTGAAGAAACAATCATCTTTAATTTTACTCTAGTGAAATACAAGGAAACATAACAAAAGAATGAAAATAAATAAAAACCATAATACTAGGCGTGTTGCATCTAAAATATAAAAGCAAATAAAAGTAAAAAAGCAGGAACTTCCTTTTGCGAAGAGACATTAGTATATAAGCACGTATACGTATTTGCGAAAATAAACATTTACAAATACTTTAAACTTACTCAGTCACTCACCAAAGTAGCCGCTACACATGAAAACACCATTAAGCTTGTCCATATGTTTGCTACCAGTACCAAGGTTACAATAAATACGCATGCAGCAGCTATTCCAATGTTTCGGTATAACTCTTCTTGAATTACCTGATTAAATAAAACGCACGACAAAAATAAATCGGAGAACAAAACAACAGAACCAGTAAGCAACAAGGTTCTTGTTAATTCGAAAAAATTGCAAGTTGTTCCTTGTTGTTACGACTATGTTGCCATCTATGTTGAGAAATACCTCAATTGATATAGTTTCGTTAAACACATTTGTTGTAACTTTTATTTGATTGTTGTCTTTTTATTAAAATACAAAGATTCTAAAATATTTTATAAACCCATCAAAACTTTATTTTCCGATAAGAAAAACTGATTCTCAACGTTGGTTTTATTTGAAATGATTATCTAGTTGGCATAGATGTTAAATTTTCAACAAGCACAGTATTGCATTTATAGAATGCTAATTACATCTTTCACATTTCAAGGTTTTTAATACATAAAAGTAATATCCTCTACCAAAATGATGCAGGGGACAGTAGTTCGTGTTTACTACAATTCTCCCTTCAGCAGTTTGTCCTTACTTTCTCGAAAACAATGCAGCAGATCTTTATGAAACTTCATAGCTATTTATATTTTGGTCAGTGGATTGGGGAGACATTTTTAAAATCATCACATTCAGCAATAACTTGTTTTTATATAGTATTTACCTTGTTAGTTGCCCAAGACTGATATCTTCTACCATAGGCAAAACAATCACCGCCGAATATGTTACTGACTATATCCTGTATAGAATCCATTGCTTGTATCTCGGATTTTGAGTCACTAAACTGTACATGGGTATACGATATATATGAAGCCTATAAAAGTGTCAACCAAAATAAAATAAATAAATAAACATATCCTTTTATGTAAATATATATGTATATTTACATTTTGTCTGTTTTCTGTCTTCTACACAAGGTTTCAGAGCAATTGCGTTCATATCGGCTATGAACTGCAAGATCTACCTTGGTGACGTCACGGGAATTCCATCCACAACAATCGGCGTATGAATATACAATATACCTATGACCCAATATATTTAGTTTTAACTTTTATTGATTGTTTGCATAATTGTGATTATTTATTACCGAAATAATTGTATTTAATAAAAAATTGAACAATTTAGTATAAATTTTGTATGCAATTTGTTGTTTTTTCCACGCACTATTTTGTCCTAGAATTTCTGGCGCCAAACTGCACAGCTGATCAGTTGGATCTGCTGTTCCATCAGCTGTTCCGTTAATCGAAAATCGTTGTTGACAAAGCGCGGAATTAAAATTTTCTAAAAATGTTCAATTGTTAAATATATTGATAAAAATGACAGTTTAGGGAAGTTTTTCCCTTTTGATATTTTTTATATGAAAAGCGACACGACGAATGGGCGAATCTTTACACAACAATAGGGATAATTATTAGTCACGATAAATTAAAAGTACTATTTCATTAGTAATAAACATTGATTTACATATTATACTAAATTAATAAATTAAAAGTGACATAGCAGATCATTAAATGACTTTCGTAAATTATATATTGGTGTGTTCAATAGATCGTTTATCAGCTCCATAGAGAGGTACATTATCCTGTTTTTCATTTTATAATTGTAACTCATACCAACGAGTACGACTTTTTTGAGACAAGCGATTCTTGACAGCTAGTTGGCAGATCTACTAAACAGAATGTTGCGGAAGAAGTTTTTAACCGACCATGGCTGCTCACAGTATAGAAAAGTTCTCCAGTATAACTGTTGTAAAACGACATATTTATGGAACGAATACAGTATAATACAATACAAATTTATACTCTTAAGACAATACCAATGTATACTCACATCAATATCCGTATTACTGGTGATAAATTTAAGTTCTCCGCTATGGCGTAATCCCGATGCTACAGTAGTAACAAAGTCATATAACATACTAACAAAGGCAGCATCACTTACTGGATATTTATCTAAAAACAAAGCAGACGATAACTTAGTGGAGCGTCATATAACATAATTACACAGGTACCATCACTAACTGGATACTTATCTAAAAACAAAGGAGACGATAACTTAATGAGAAATAAATATGAGCGTCATATAACATACTAACACAGGTAGCATCACTAACTGGATACTTAGAGGCGATAACTTAGTGGAGCGTCATATAACATACTAACACAGCTAGCATCACTGGTGTCTTCACATTTATCCAACATTTGATATTTTGATATGGGGAATGGTATGTTGGATAAATGATATCAAAGAAAAATGGAAACAATAGGTTGGCTTGGGTACTGTGAACATGGAAATTCATACCTTTACCTTTTTGAAGATTAAATATACCTGGCTCCAGTTTCATAATAATTCTTTAACTAAGCTTTTACTGGTACTTTACTTAAATCTGTCAAATTTTATAGTTACATCAATGATTTTTGGTAAAATTTAAAATATCCTAAAATTTAATGTGTGATTTTGAAGATCACATGTAAAAACATATTTAGTTTTGTCAAAAATGTTTATTCTAAGTGTCATATACCATTTTTTAAAATTTAATCATAAAATACATTAAAAAATAGTATATTGTCATATATTATTTTCTGAATGTATTTTATGATTAAATTCAAAAAATTGTATATGACATAAGTTCCAAAGATTGCCTTATTATATACACAGTTATTTTTTATTAAGTTGTTCCGTTCTATACTTTAACATTTAATTAAAACATGCGAAGTCATTATTTTATACTTCATCTTGGTTCATGAGTAGTAGTGCATTTACTACTTTTTTCAACTGAAACTCGTTATATTTTAAGGAAAGTGCACCATCAAATATATTTGATAAACTTACTAGCGTCTAGTTGTGACGTCACAGAAGCCGTAGTTGTGGTTGATAAATAATCCATATACGACTGGAACCAGCTATCGACACTTCCACTGGATACATACGCACTAGAAGTCAGGTTACTATATAATGTGTCTAATTTAGATTTACTGTTGAAGTAATCTATGTTAGCTGAAATATATATATATCATGATTGGTAGATTATTATGATTATTCTTAATTCAGCTGAAAGTCAAGAAAGACAATGAATATTCCTTTATTTGGTGTATCTGAATTTGCAATGATAAAAATGTAGTGTTGTAATAATAAGTTCGCTGTAATGGGTGATAAAGGGGTTTACAATAATGATTCTCAATAACCAATGTTGAAGGAGAGACAACTTGGGTTAGATTATATAGATTACTTATCAAGAAATTTGCTGAATATACCTCTGGTATTCATAAAAACAAACACGGAAGTAATGTCGGATGTTCCAGAGAAGTAAGTACCTTCTGTTTAGTTAGCTACATCAGTCACATGTACAGACAAAATTGAGACAGAAAGGAAAATGGAAATATGTTATGTAAATTATATCCAGGGGAATTTTGGATACAGATACCTATAAACAATATTGTGATGACGGCCTTGATAAGCCTAGGTTTGCAAAATTCCTGTGTCAACAATGTATTTGTGAGGAAGTTTCCCAACTTGCATCATAACAAAATGTGTAGAACATTGCAAAATGTACGAAATTTAATTACCGCAATTTTTTTTCTATTGATATTGTAAAGTACATAAATGTCTTCCCGATAGATTAAGTATTGAAGAAATACTAACCACAGTATACAGCAGCTCTAACACCAGTAGAAGAAAAATACTGGTTATCTATCTGTATATACTTGTAGGCATAGGAATCAGTAGGTAAAAACCAGGCAAAATCAACCTCTTGTTTGAGACTTATCAAACCCCAAATATTTACACCAAATATAATTACAGTAATGATGATAACGATTATCTGAAAACAAAATAAAACATTATGAAAAAAACTTGTAATTATCAAATGTATTCCGAAACGGCTGTCTAGTGCTGTAAAATTAAACTGGCAAACATACCGGTCTATCTTCGAATCACAAATCCCAAAAGCAAAGCAAAATATGACTAAACTCGTTTTCATTTTGCAGCACTAGATGTCCGTTTCGGAATGAAATTTCTCATCAGTAGTGCTCGGACCAAAATTGTGGAAATCAAAATATAATCAACATTTTAAAATTCGGAAAAATTAAAAAAGGCAAAAATCTTTTTTAACAAATTTATCTAAAGTAGTACTTTGACCAAAGCTTAGATTTAAAAGAAAATAAGTTAAACGGGTGTTCTGAAAGAGAAACACACCCTGTCTAGCTAGCTACACCACCCTTTTGTGGATTCAAAATTGAGCATAAAAGGAACATCCAACTATGAAACGCCAATTGTATCCTGGGTAATTTTGAATACAGACATCATACTTAAGAAATAATCACGATTACCCGTGGTATATCGTCGAATAATACATATGTCGGAGTTCACATGCGGAAGAATATATTACGAGGTGGATTTGCCACCGAGTGATATATTTGCCGCATGTTAACGACAGCCCGTGTATTATTCGACGATATATCACGGGTAAACGTTGATCAATTCTAACATGACTTAAATAAAACAAACTCAAATTAACATTGCGAAAGCTTTCTTCGGAGGTACATCTTACTATCTATTTGTAAAAAGGACAAATGAAACATTGTAGCTGTTGAGATTACCTCCATTGAAATAAATGATTTTATGAATGAAAATTCACAACCATTGTTCGCGGAACATAACATGATGTCATAAGATAAGCAATGGAATACGTCATTAAAACGGAACAGCGATGGGTATATACCACGGCTGGTTCTCTTCATGTTCCATATGTAGAAAAGCGGAGGTGATGTTAGAATTATAATTACGACCATCATCACAATATTATTTATATAATAAATTACTTCTTCCGCATGTCAACTCCGGCCCGTGTATTATTCGACGATATACCATGGGTAAATTTTGATTATTTCTTAAATAATATTGAAAACGTTTTGAAGGCCTTGGTATATGACTAGGCAAATCTAGGTAAAATTAACATTCTGTTTCAGACTAAACAAAACTTTACACCAGGTATGATTACAATGACAACAGGATACTTCCATACTACTTACTTCATATTTCTTACTGATAATATATCAAATTAGTGACAATTTCAAGGATTCAGGGAAAACGTGTTCCTTTTGACAGACAATTCCTGTCCTCTAGCTTAAAATTATTTCTAAAAATAAACTGCACAAATAGGTATTGTTTAGATACCGTGTTTACATTATCCCTCAATTAATGATTAGAATGCAGGAAATGATTTTACATTTAAAACGAGTTATTTCTTTTATTTGCAATTAAGTAACAATTTTATTACTAATCACATTTCGAATGTTTTCATGTTTTCGTTCTGCTCAAATTGCTTGTTTGGTAAACATATTAAAAACTTGTGACATGTCGCTTTGTTTGATTCATCAGATTAACGTCAACGCTGACGAAATTTACACAATTAGATAAAAATCATGTACACAGAAACATGTTTACGTACTTGCCCAATGGTAATGTATCAGAGCGTTTGATTATATTAGACAACCAATTTGTCAACCATTTTCTGGAAATAATTGTCAAGGTTTCCATTAAATTCTTGTCTGATGTTTGTTATCTCGAATTCTGGTCAATTTGTTTCTCTCGGTTACATAACATTTACATTTCACTGGCTCATTTACATTTCACTGGCTAATAAATGAGGCTTGCATTTAATTCTGACAAAGTTGTTCGTTAACACGCTTATAAAACTTATCTCATAAGCCTGATAAAAATTAGATGAATAAAAACTGCGAGATGGCAAAAACATACCTGGTGTGTGAAGCCAGCTAAACGGGAGGTGCTTTTCCTTCCGAAGCAACCTGTCTCCCTTCCATGGTGGAAGTCCATGTGTTTAACTATATTTTCCAGTTGATGCCAGTTTTGCTTTTTAACCTATTTATATTATTATTTTAATATGAAATGGTGTGTTTGATTTTGAACATTTAAATATATTTCAGGAATGCAGGAAGACAATGTCATCATTTTCTACCAATATCCTGAAAAAGTCTGAGTTAATTAGTTTATCTTATGTAAACTTAAAATAACAGGCACGTCAGTTGAGCACTGAAAACCATTCTTATTGGTTGATTACGTGATGCTTAATAATTAACATACGAGTATTTAGATAAGCTTACCTTGACTGGCGTCTTTAACAACCAAGGTGCGTATATATTCTTTAGAAATATTGGTATACGTTCCTTTTTACTACATTCTGAGGTTTTATAATCTTTTCTATGTGTATAACAACATAAGCAGGCATTTCGTCCAGCATCCTTTCTTCTCTCATCAAATGTTATACAAGCAACAAAGAAGGTGGCGGATAAACAGTAGAGAGCGGTCACACCAATGCAGGCAAAAATACAGAATGATTTCAAGGCTGGAAGTACCTAAAATACAGTCGAAAATACAGAATAATTTCACAGCTAAAAGTACCTAAAATACAGGCACAAAATACAGAATGACTTCAAGACTAAAAGTACCTGAAACACAGACGAAATACAAAATGGCTTCAAGGCTGGAAGTACATCCTGGTTCTACAATGCTTACAAGTTGAAGATAAATGTTGAAGACAAACCGATTGTAAAAAATTGTTGTCTTACAAGAATCATATAACTTAATATGTGAACATTATTCCAAAACCTCATCATCTCCGATTTCATCGCCAAATTCTCAATATACAAAATTGCATTTCAAAGTAGAAAGACACTACCTTTGCAAAACGGAAAATAGTCGTAACAACGATGCGTTTTATGTTTTATAGTAACCTTTTTAACAACCAATGATCTGGAATATTAATAATAATTGAAGCCAAAAAATAAACATGAAATACTTTAAACTGGAGCATTTGACATGAAAACCACTTACCGTTGTACCACCGATACCGAACGCAACTATATCTGTGAATGACGTCACTGTAATGGAGACACCGGCGTGTTTTAACATAACAGATATTCTGTGTTGAAGAGATTTTTGTTTGTCTTCTTCTGACAGGGACCCTAATGCTGCAACAACGACAAACATATCGTCTACCCCAATACCTATAAATAATAATAATAATAATAATAATAATAATAATATAATAATAATAATAATAATAATTTTATTATATAAAAAACTATTCATGCAGACTGTTAAAACTCAAACTTTTTACACTATATTCAGCGCTTTATATCATAGTTTAGAAAAAAAAACATAGATTTTTTATTTTCAAAAAAACCGTTTTACTTAAATACAAACATTTACACCTTTGTTGGCACGGGTATTTTCTATCATCTTGAGTCCTTATTGCGCTCAAAATGAGGTAATTTTTGTGCAAATACTGGACTAGCATACACTTCTATTATCGGTGTAAAAAACCCCATGATGAATCAAATCAAAAACAAACATACTAATCCATGTCCGAATCACAATCCAGAAGCAAAGTAAAAACTTTGGAACTGACAAGTTAGGTTAGACACGTGAACTTCCACCAGGGAAGTGAGACCGAGTACTCCGGAAGGGTTAGCACCTCCTGTTGAGCTAGCTACACCCACCACGTGTTTAATCAAAATTAAGTTAAAGCAACATGGAACTATGGAAGTCAAATATTTTCAGGGGCAATCCTGGACACAGAGACATCAACAGTACAAGCACATCCCTACCTAGCAAGAGAAACGGAAGAATGGTATGTACCGGACCATATTCCCACCCTGCTGCAGACGCCAAGGAAAACGAGAAACAAATAGACATTCCAACAACGAGTAAGCCACAGAACGCTAATCCAACCTACAAAAATAAAATAAAAACTGATATAAAATAACTTTATTAAGACATATGAAACAAATTTATTTCAAATTTACAAATGACGTGTATAGTGCAAAATAAACACGTCAATTTATACGGTAGAACGTGAACTGAGGCGATTTCATCTCCAATGGAAACAACTGTTCCGCAGAAACGTTATATGGTATCACTTGGTACACTGGCGAACCCCATTACTAGCGTTTCCATTGTATATGACAATAGTTTCGTTTAATGGTAATGTTTACATTTTCGCATTTTTCAGAAAACTTTATTTGTTTATTTATTTATTTTTTGTTTCTTTTTAATCTAGCGAAAAATGTAAAACACAATGTATGTCAAGTCGCTTGAACAACCAATCAATAACGTCATGCGTATATATACATAAGCAAAAATTTCCTATCACGTGATAACGTATATAAGTTGTAGCTGTAGCTGTAGCAAACTTTTGTAGAACAAAAACATTTCAATTCTAAATATAATGCGTATCGTCATGTTCTAACATGCGTTTCTTAAATACACCACTTATTAACTTTTTTCTCATTAACGAATTGTTAATTACAAAGTAGGAAGTTTTACAATTAATTATCTATGTACCGTAAAGTGCAGACCTGACGAGCGTTTTTCATTGAGATAAAAAAAGAAACCGAAACTCGGCTATCTATCGGTCGAAATATGAAAAAAGCTACCGATCGAGAGGTGGCAGTTGCTAAAAAGATGTCGAGTTTAAAAAAAAACAAACATACAAATCCATGTCTAATGAGACATCAAGAACAGCAGTTTATTCGGCATTAGTAAGTTACTTAGTGGTAAACTTTCGACAGTCTTATACTGTCTGTATAGTTTTTTGTGGCAAGTCGTGTAACTCGTGCTACTTTCTAGTACATGTACTTTAAAACCTGACGGTTACTAGTGATATCTACCATGTGGGCTTAAGAAACTCCCTTTTTACAACAATGCCCAGAAATAATGGTTTGTATTTTCGTAGCCTACAATTTATCTCAGTTGGATGATTCTATATGTTTTACTATATATGGAAACCAAGCCGTCTTCACGATATATTTTTCAATTTCACTCAGATGGCTTTCGTCTGCTATATTCGGTTTTGTACTTTACAAAAAAAATCATGAATAAAGTTACTGTGCCAAACTGGAGAATCATTATATAAAAACAGATTTTAATATGATAAAGATTACATAAATATTGATTATATGTAGCTCTTTGTAAGTTAGATACAATAAATCTGCTATTTATCAAAATTGAACGACTCCTTTCATGTTAGAAATTAAGATCACAGTGTACTGATAAACAATGTCAATCTTTTTTATGCTGCAGATTTAAATTGAAATATCCTTATCTCATACATAATCACATCACTATCATTTATTACCATATACAACGCAAAAATTACCCTGGTAAATTAAACTGAAAGAATTAATTTGAACCAATTTGTAACGCTACAAGTCAAGGTACGTTTTACAATAAAACGAAAAAGTGGCAAATGTGATGCTCTAGTAAATAAATATCTCCTTTGAGTTACTTTCTTACTATATTAGCAACCGATGTGTATTATGTGTTTAATTCTTTTGTACTAGCACTCACTAAGAACACTTTAAGGTGTTAGCTTACGAGCCCCACCAGTCCATTATCCTGACACAGGAAAAGTCGTTTATATAATTATAATAATTAACTTACCCTTTGTTCTATACAATTAAATCGTCCCAGTACCATTGACACGAAGAAGATCATAAGAAAATATCCCGCACTTAATAAAGTGGTATCTCCTCTAATAGCGTCACCGGAAACATCGCCAAAACTACAAATAGGTAAAACGTAATAGAAACTATACAACCGGCAGCATCACCAAAACTACAAATAGGTCAACGAAATAGAAACTATACAACCGGCAGCATCACCAAAACTACAAATAGGTAAAACGTAATAGAAACTACAACCAGCAGCATCACCAAAACTACAAATAGGTAAACGAAATAGAAAATATACAACCGGCAGCATCACCAAAACTACATATAGGTAAAAAGTAATAGAAAATATACAACCGTCAGCATCATCAAAACTACAATAGGTAAAACGTAATAGAAAATATACAACTGGCAGCATCATCAAAAACTACAAATAGGTAAAACAAAATAGAAAATATACAACCGCAGCATCACCAAAACTACAAATAGGTAAAACGAAATAGAAAATATACAACCGGCAGCATCACCAAAACTACAAATAGGTAAAAACGTAATAGAAAATATACAACCGGCAGCATCATCAAAACTACAAATAGGTAAAACGTAATAGAAAATATACAACCGGCAGCATCACCAAAACTACAAATAGGTAAAACGTAATAGAAAATATACAACTGGCAGCATCACCAAAACTACAAATAGGTAAAACGAAATAGAAAATATACAACCGGCAGCATCCAAAACTACAAATAGGTAAAACGTAATAGAAAATATACAACTGGCAGCATCACCAAAACTACAAATAGGTAAAACGAAATAGAAAATATACAACCGGCAGCATCACCAAAACTACAAATAGGTAAAACGTAATAGAAAATATACAACCGGCAGCATCATCAAAACTACAAATAAGTAAAACGTAATAGAAAATATACAACCGGCAGCATCACCAAAACTACAAATAGGTAAAACGTAATAGAAAATATACAACCGGCAGCATCATCAAAACTACAAATAGGTAAAACGTAATAGAAAATATACAACCGGCAGCATCACCAAAACTACAAATAGGTAAAACGTAATAGAAAATATACAACTGGCAGCATCACCAAAACTACAAATAGGTCAAACGAAATAGAAAATATACAACCGGCAGCATCACCAAAACTACAAATAGGTCAAACGTAATAGAAACTATACAACCAGCAGCATCACCAAAACTACAAATAGGTAAAACGAAATAGAAAATATACAACCGGCAGCATCACCAAAACTACAGATAGGTAAAAAGTAATAGAAAATATACAACCGTCAGCATCATCAAAACTACAAATAGGTAAAACGTAGAAAAATATACAACTGGCAGCATCAAAAACTACAAATAGGTAAAACGTAATAGAAAATATACAACCGGCAGCATCATCAAACTACAAATAGGTAAAACGTAATAGAAAATATACAACCGTCAGCATCATCAAAACTACAAATAGGTAAACATAATAGAAAATATAACCGGCAGCATCATCAAAACTACAAATAGGTAAAACGTAATAGAAAATATACAACCGTCAGCATCATCAAACTACAAATAGGTAAAACATAATAGAAAATATACAACCGGCAGCATCATCAAAACTACAAATAGGTAAAACGTAATAGAAAATATACAACCGTCCAGCATCATCAAAACTACAAATAGGTAAAACGTAATAGAAAATATACAACTGGCAGCATCATCAAACTACAAATAGGTAAAACGTAATAGAAAATATACAACTGGCAGCATCATCAAAACTACAAATAGGTAAAACGTAATAGAAAATATACAACTGGCAGCATCATCAAAACTACAAATAGGTAAAACGTAATAGAAAATATACAACCGGCAGCATCATCAAAACTACAAATAGGTAAAACGTAATAGAAAATATACAACCGGCAGCATCACCAAAACTACAAATAGGTAAAACGTAATAGAAAATATACAACTGGCAGCATCACCAAAACTACAAATAGGTAAAACGAAATAGAAAATATACAACCGGCATCATCACCAAAACTACAAATAGGTCAAACGAAATAGAAAATATACAACCGGCAGCATCACCAAGACTACAATAGGTAAAACGTAATAGAAAAATACAACCGTCAGCATCATCAAAACTACAAATAGGTAAAACGTAATAGAAAATATACAACTGGCAGCATCATCAAAACTACAAATAGGTAAAACGTAATAGAAAATATACAACCGTCAGCATCATCAAAACTACAAATAGGTAAAACGTAATAGAAAATATACAACTGGCAGCATCATCAAAACTACAAATAGGTAAAACGTAATAGAAAATATACAACTGGCAGCATCATCAAAACTACAAATAGGTAAAACGTAATAGAAAATATACAACCGGCAGCATCATCAAAACTACAAATAGGTAAAACGAAATAGAAAATATACAACCGGCAGCATCACCAAAACTACAAATAGGTAAAACGAAATAGAAAATATACAACCGGCAGCATCACCAAAACTACAAATAGGTAAAACGTAATAGAAAATATACAACCGGCAGCATCATCAAAACTACAAATAGGTAAAACGTAATAGAAAATATACAACCGGCAGCATCACCAAAACTACAAATAGGTAAAACGTAATAGAAAATATACAACTGGCAGCATCACCAAAACTACAAATAGGTAAAACGAAATAGAAAATATACAACCGGCAGCATCACCAAAACTACAAATAGGTAAAACGTAATAGAAAATATACAACTGGCAGCATCACCAAAACTACAAATAGGTAAAACGAAATAGAAAATATACAACCGGCAGCATCACCAAAACTACAAATAGGTAAAACGTAATAGAAAATATACAACCGGCAGCATCATCAAAACTACAAATAAGTAAAACGTAATAGAAAATATACAACCGGCAGCATCACCAAAACTACAAATAGGTAAAACAAAATAGAAAATATACAACCGGCAGCATCATCAAAACTACAAATAGGTAAAACGTAATAGAAAATATACAACCGGCAGCATCACCAAAACTACAAATAGGTAAAACGTAATAGAAAATATACAACTGGCAGCATCACCAAAACTACAAATAGGTAAAACGAAATAGAAAATATACAACCGGCAGCATCACCAAAACTACAAATAGGTCAAACGAAATAGAAAATATACAACCGTCAGCATCACCAAGACTACAAATAGGTAAAACGTAATAGAAAATATACAACCGTCAGCATCATCAAAACTACAAATAGGTAAAACGTAATAGAAAATATACAACTGGCGGCATCACCAAAACTACAAATAGGTCAAACGAAATAGAAAATATACAACCGGCAGCATCACCAAAACTACAAATAGGTCAAACGTAATAGAAACTATACAACCAGCAGCATCACCAAAACTACAAATAGGTAAAACGAAATAGAAAATATACAACCGGCAGCATCACCAAAACTACAGATAGGTAAAAAGTAATAGAAAATATACAACCGTCAGCATCATCAAAACTACAAATAGGTAAAACGTAATAGAAAATATACAACTGGCAGCATCATCAAAACTACAAATAGGTAAAACGTAATAGAAAATATACAACCGGCAGCATCATCAAAACTACAAATAGGTAAAACGTAATAGAAAATATACAACCGTCAGCATCATCAAAACTACAAATAGGTAAAACGTAATAGAAAATATACAACTGGCAGCATCATCAAAACTACAAATAGGTAAAACGTAATAGAAAATATACAACCGTCAGCATCATCAAAACTACAAATAGGTAAAACGTAATAGAAAATATACAACCGTCAGCATCATCAAAACTACTAATAGGTAAAACGTAATAGAAAATATACAACTGGCAGCATCATCAAAACTACAAATAGGTAAAACGTAATAGAAAATATACAACCGACAGCATCACCAAAACTACAAATAGGTAAAACGTAATAGAAAATATACAACCGTCAGCATCATCAAAACTACAAATAGGTAAAACGTAATAGAAAATATACAACCGTCAGCATCATCAAAACTACAAATAGGTAAAAACGTAATAGAAAATATACAACTGGCAGCATCATCAAAACTACAAATAGGTAAAACGTAATAGAAAATATACAACCGTCAGCATCATCAAAACTACAAACAGGTAAAACGTAATAGAAAATATACAACTGGCAGCATCATCAAAACTACAAATAGGTAAAACGTAATAGAAAATATACAACTGGCAGCATCATCAAAACTACAAATAGGTAAAACGTAATAGAAAATATACAACCGGCAGCATCATCAAAACTACAAATAGGTAAAACGTAATAGAAAATATACAACCGGCAGCATCACCAAAACTACAAATAGGTCAAACGAAATAGAAAATATACAACCGTCAGCATCACCAAGACTACAAATAGGTAAAACGTAATAGAAAATATACAACCGTCAGCATCATCAAAACTACAAATAGGTAAAACGTAATAGAAAATATACAACTGGCAGCATCATCAAAACTACAAATAGGTAAAACGTAATAGAAAATATACAACCGTCAGCATCATCAAACTACAAATAGGTAAAACGTAATAGAAAATATACAACTGGCAGCATCATCAAAACTACAAATAGGTAAAACGTAATAGAAAATATACAACTGGCAGCATCATCAAAACTACAAATAGGTAAAACGTAATAGAAAATATACAACTGGCAGCATCATCAAAACTACAAATAGGTAAAACATAATAGAAAATATACAACCGGCAGCATCATCAAAACTACAAATAGGTAAAACGTAATAGAAAATATACAACCGTCAGCATCATCAAAACTACAAATAGGTAAAACGTAATAGAAAATATACAACTGGCAGCATCATCAAAACTACAAATAGGTAAAACGTAATAGAAAATATACAACTGGCAGCATCATCAAAACTACAAATAGGTAAAACGTAATAGAAAATATACAACTGGCAGCATCATCAAAACTACAAATAGGTAAAACGTAATAGAAAATATACAACCGGCAGCATCATCAAAACTACAAATAGGTAAAACGTAATAGAAAATATACAACCGGCAGCATCACCAAAACTACAAATAGGTAAAAACGTAATAGAAAATATACAACTGGCAGCATCACCAAAACTACAAATAGGTAAAACGAAATAGAAAATATACAACCGGCAGCATCACCAAAACTACAAATAGGTCAAACGAAATAGAAAATATACAACCGTCAGCATCACCAAGACTACAAATAGGTAAAACGTAATAGAAAATATAAACCGTCAGCATCATCAAAACTACAAATAGGTAAAACGTAATAGAAAATATACAACTGGCAGCATCATCAAAACTACAAATAGGTAAAACGTAATAGAAAATATACAACCGTCAGCATCATCAAAACTACAAATAGGTAAAACGTAATAGAAAATATACAACTGGCAGCATCATCAAAACTACAAATAGGTAAAACGTAATAGAAAATATACAACTGGCAGCATCATCAAAACTACAAATAGGTAAAACGTAATAGAAAATATACAACCGGCAGCATCATCAAAACTACAAATAGGTAAAACGAAATAGAAAATATACAACCGGCAGCATCACCAAAACTACAAATAGGTAAAACGAAATAGAAAATATACAACCGGCAGCATCACCAAAACTACAAATAGGTAAAACGTAATAGAAAATATACAACCGGCAGCATCATCAAAACTACAAATAGGTAAAACGTAATAGAAATATACAACCGGCAGCATCACCAAAACTACAAATAGGTAAAACGTAATAGAAAATATACAACTGGCAGCATCACCAAAACTACAAATAGGTAAAACGAAATAGAAAATATACAACCGGCAGCATCACCAAAACTACAAATAGGTAAAACGTAATAGAAAATATACAACTGGCAGCATCACCAAAACTACAAATAGGTAAAACGAAATAGAAAATATACAACCGGCAGCATCACCAAAACTACAAATAGGTAAAACGTAATAGAAAATATACAACCGGCAGCATCATCAAAACTACAAATAAGTAAAACGTAATAGAAAATATACAACCGGCAGCATCACCAAAACTACAAATAGGTAAAACAAAATAGAAAATATACAACCGGCAGCATCATCAAAACTACAAATAGGTAAAACGTAATAGAAAATATACAACCGGCAGCATCACCAAAACTACAAATAGGTAAAACGTAATAGAAAATATACAACTGGCAGCATCACCAAAACTACAAATAGGTAAAACGAAATAGAAAATATACAACCGGCAGCATCACCAAAACTACAAATAGGTCAAAACGAAATAGAAAATATACAACCGTCAGCATCACCAAGACTACAAATAGGTAAAACGTAATAGAAAATATACAACCGTCAGCATCATCAAAACTACAAATAGGTAAAACGTAATAGAAAATATACAACTGGCGGCATCATCAAAACTACAAATAGGTAAAACGTAATAGAAAATATACAACCGTCAGCATCATCAAAACTACAAATAGGTAAAACGTAATAGAAAATATACAACTGGCAGCATCATCAAAACTACAAATAGGTAAAACGTAATAGAAAATATACAACTGGCAGCATCATCAAAACTACAAATAGGTAAAACGTAATAGAAAATATACAACCGGCAGCATCATCAAAACTACAAATAGGTAAAACGTAATAGAAAATATACAACCGGCAGCATCACCAAAACTACAAATAGGTCAAACGAAATAGAAAATATACAACCGTCAGCATCACCAAGACTACAAATAGGTAAAACGTAATAGAAAATATACAACCGTCAGCATCATCAAAACTACAAATAGGTAAAACGTAATAGAAAATATACAACTGGCAGCATCATCAAAACTACAAATAGGTAAAACGTAATAGAAAATATACAACCGTCAGCATCATCAAAACTACAAATAGGTAAAACGTAATAGAAAATATACAACTGGCGGCATCATCAAAACTACAAATAGGTAAAACGTAATAGAAAATATACAACCGGCAGCATCACCAAAACTACAAATAGGTAAAACGTAATAGAAAATATACAACTGGCAGCATCACCAAAACTACAAATAGGTAAAACGAAATAGAAAATATACAACCGGCAGCATCACCAAAACTACAAATAGGTCAAACGAAATAGAAAATATACAACCGTCAGCATCACCAAGACTACAAATAGGTAAAACGTAATAGAAAATATACAACCGTCAGCATCATCAAAACTACAAATAGGTAAAACGTAATAGAAAATATACAACTGGCGGCATCATCAAAACTACAAATAGGTAAAACGTAATAGAAAATATACAACCGTCAGCATCATCAAAACTACAAATAGGTAAAACGTAATAGAAAATATACAACTGGCAGCATCATCAAAACTACAAATAGGTAAAACGTAATAGAAAATATACAACTGGCAGCATCATCAAAACTACAAATAGGTAAAACGTAATAGAAAATATACAACCGGCAGCATCATCAAAACTACAAATAGGTAAAACGTAATAGAAAATATACAACCGGCAGCATCACCAAAACTACAAATAGGTCAAACGAAATAGAAAATATACAACCGTCAGCATCACCAAGACTACAAATAGGTAAAACGTAATAGAAAATATACAACCGTCAGCATCATCAAAACTACAAATAGGTAAAACGTAATAGAAAATATACAACTGGCAGCATCATCAAAACTACAAATAGGTAAAACGTAATAGAAAATATACAACCGTCAGCATCATCAAAACTACAAATAGGTAAAACGTAATAGAAAATATACAACTGGCAGCATCATCAAAACTACAAATAGGTAAAACGTAATAGAAAATATACAACTGGCAGCATCATCAAAACTACAAATAGGTAAAACGTAATAGAAAATATACAACTGGCAGCATCATCAAAACTACAAATAGGTAAAACGTAATAGAAAATATACAACCGGCAGCATCATCAAAACTACAAATAGGTAAAACGTAATAGAAAATATACAACCGTCAGCATCATCAAAACTACAAATAGGTAAAACGTAATAGAAAATATACAACTGGCAGCATCATCAAAACTACAAATAGGTAAAACGTAATAGAAAATATACAACTGGCAGCATCATCAAAACTACAAATAGGTAAAACGTAATAGAAAATATACAACTGGCAGCATCATCAAAACTACAAATAGGTAAAACGTAATAGAAAATATACAACCGGCAGCATCATCAAAACTACAAATAGGTAAAACGTAATAGAAAATATACAACTGGCAGCATCATCAAAACTACAAATAGGTAAAACGTAATAGAAAATATACAACTGGCAGCATCATCAAAACTACAAATAGGTAAAACGTAATAGAAAATATACAACTGGCAGCATCATCAAAACTACAAATAGGTAAAACGTAATAGAAAATATACAACCGTCAGCATCATCAAAACTACAAATAGGTAAAACGTAATAGAAAATATACAACCGGCAGCATCATCAAAACTACAAATAGGTAAAACGTAATAGAAAATATACAACTGGCAGCATCATCAAAACTACAAATAGGTAAAACGTAATAGAAAATATACAACCGGCAGCATCATCAAAACCACAAATAGGTAAAACGTAATAGAAAATATACAACTGGCAGCATCATCAAAACTACAAATAGGTAAAACGTAATAGAAAATATACAACCGGCAGCATCATCAAAACTACAAATAGGTAAAACGTAATAGAAAATATACAACCGGCAGCATCATCAAAACTACAAATAGGTAAAACGTAATAGAAAATATACAACCGGCAGCATCATCAAAACTACAAATAGGTAAAACGTAATAGAAAATATAATGCTAATAATTACATTGTAAATGTATTAATCAACATTACCGTCATAATTTTGTAAGTAATAAGTAAGATCCCTGTTTCCTTAATATCACTGGATACTTGACGCTCCATAGTTTTTTATCCCAATTTTTTACACGTATTGGGTGTAACTAACTAGACAGGAGGCGCTTACCCTTCCTGAGCACCCGACCTCACTTGTTTAGAATGGAAGTTCACATATTTCATTTAATTTAAGTTTCCAGTTTCACTTTACCTTTAAGATTGTGGCTTGTACATATACATTGGAATAAACACAATCAAGGGTCACTGAATATGTTTAATACACAACAAGGCTGTATTTAGTGTATTGGTTCATCAGCGCTATCAAATACATGTATTGTAAAGATATTTAAATTCAGTTGAATGCTATGATTAGCATCAGATGGGACTGTATTAAGGCGGTGAGAGTCATTGTGATCCTTAAGCTGCCGCAACTCTTAAACAGAACAACAACAAACAGTATACGTCAAACTATAAAGGCGACGGATTGTAAACATGTGGTATAAAGGGATCACAATAAGAGACGTGGTACAAGTATTACTCAGGATATCCTCAGGTACGATTACAATGTAACCGTCATGACGTGGTACAAGTATTACTCAGGATATCCTCAGGTACGATTACAATGTAACCGTCACGACGTGGTACAAGTATTACTCAGGATATCCTCAGTTAGGTACGATTACAATGTAACCGTCACGACGTGGTACAAGTATTATTCAGGATATCCTCAGGTACGATTACAATGTAACCGGCACGACGTGGTACAAGTATTACTCAGGATATCCTCAGTTAGGTACGATTACAATGTAACCGGCACAACGTGGTACAAGTATTACTCAGGATATCCCCAGTTAGGTACGATTACAATGTAACCGTCACGATGTGGTACAAGTATTACTCAGGATATCCTCAGGTACGATTACAATGTAACAGTCACGACGTGGTACAAGTATTACTCAGGATATCCTCAGTTAGGTACGATTACAATGTAACCGGCACGACGTGGTACAAGTATTACTCAGGATATCCCCAGTTAGGTACGATTACAATGTAACCGTCACGATATGGTACAAGTATTACTCAGGATATCCTCAGGTACGATTACAATGTAACCGGCACGACGTGGTACAAGTATTACTCAGGATATCCTCAGGTACGATTACAATGTAACCAGCACGACGTGGTGTAAGTATTACTCAGGATATCTTCAGTTAAGTACGATTACAATGTAACCGTCACGACGTGGTACAAGTATTACTCAGGATATCCTCAGTTAGGTACGATTACAATGTAACCGGCACGACGTGGTGTAAGTATTACTCAGGATATCCTCAGTTAGGTACGATTACAATGTAACCGTCACGACGTGGTACAAGTATTACTCAGGATATCCTCAGGTACGATTACCATGTAACCGGCACGACGTGGTACAAGTATTACTCAGGATATCCTCAGGTACGATTACAATGTAACCGGCACGACGTGGTACAAGTATTACTCAGGATATCTTCAGGTACGATTACAATGTAACCGGCACGACGTGGTACAAGTATTACTCATGATATCCTCAGTTAGGTACGATTACAATGTAACCGGCACGACGTGGTACAAGTATTACTCAGGATATCCTCAGTTAGGTACGATTACAATGTAACCAGCACGATGTGGTACAAGTATTACTCAGAATTTTCTCAGGTACGATTACAATGTAACCGGAACGACGTGGTACAAGTATTACTCAGGATATCCTCAGTTAGGTACGATTACGATGTAACCGTCACGACGTGGTACAAGTATTACTCAGGATATCCTCAGTTAGGTACGATTACAATGTAACCAGCACGACGTGGTACAAGTATTACTCAGGATATCCTCAGTTAGGTACGATTACAATGTAACCGGCACGACGTGGTACAAGTATTACTCAGGATATCCTCAGTTAGGTACGATTACAATGTAACCGGCACGACGTGGTACAAGCATTACTCAGGATATCCTCAGTTAGGTACGGTTACAATGTAACCGTCACGACGTGGTACAAGTATTACTCAGGATATCCTCAGTTAGGTACGATTACAATGTAACCGGCACGACGTGGTACAAGTATTACTCAGGATATCCTCAGTTAGGTACGATTACAATGTAACCGTCACGACGTGGTGCAAGTATTACTCAGGATATCCTCATTTAGGTACGATTACAATGTAACCGACACGACGTGGTACAAGTATTACTCAGGATATCCTCAGGTACGATTACAATGTAACCGTCACGACGTGGTGCAAGTATTACTTAGGATATCCTCATTTAGGTACGATTACAATGTAACCGTCACGACGTGGTACAAGTATTACTCAGGATATCCTCATTTAGGTACGATTACAATGTAACCGTCACGACGTGGTGCAAGTATTACTCAGGATATCCTCAGTTAGGTACGATTACAATGTAACCGTCACGAAATATCTTAACACAACAATCACAACTAACACCAATCCTTCCAACTTTATATTCTGGAGTTTATGTCTGCATTACCTCTGTATGATGTGCTGATCGTGATAATTTTGACTTTTTATTAAAATAATGCATTCAAAATCAGCAAATTATTTAAAAACAACAGTTCCTTTCTGACAGGTCGCAAAATAATTCGCAATGCAGTTGTACACGTGACGCTTTAATGGAACCTCCAATGCATCTTGATAGCTAAAAGTTATTAATAATAAAATATAATTACCTTCGTGTTGCATAGACATATATGGTAACGCCGTTTTGTCCAGCATTGGCCAGATTTATTGCTAAAGTTTCCCATTCTGCGCTATCTGACTATAAAACAAAATGAACAATAAAACAATATTAAGACCTTTTTTGAATGTATTAAATGATGCAATTCAAACTATTTGATTTCTAAGAATTTTTTCAATGCTATCAGATTGAATAAAAAAAAACCAGAAAAAGTGAACAGAATTACATCAAATTAAAAAAACACTGATTTGATCATGATTTAAAGTCACATATAAAGTTCGACCTTACTTTCATTGTCAATTCTGGTTTCACACATGGCGGATGTAGCTAGAAAAACAGTAATAATTCTAATCAAGTTATAAATAACTCGCCCAAAATCATGATCATTTTCAACAGAGAAAACTTCATAAAACAAATGAAGCAGGAATATTAATTCTAATGGGGGCGATAGGTATCCGGTTAAGAAGTTGATATTAATCGTCGCATGAATGACATAATTCATAATAAAATCACATATTAAAATGGACTCAAAAAAGGATAGAACGTAAAATCGACCCTTACAACATACGAAGTGAAAACAAAAAAGAAAATACATTGTAGCTAATAACACAACTAAATGTTTGGACCATGGCCAAGCAGGAGAGCTAAGCATCTCATCCAGGGAACATGGTTTACTTATTCCATGCTAAATAATGGTACAACGTGTTATTATATAAAAAAAGGTGACATCAATGGGTAATTCTTACACCGATAACAAGGGGCAATAACTCTAGTAGCAATTCTATAGAATTATTGAATGTGTAGGATTTATGCCATAGACCATTTTTAATTTATGTATATAGGACCTTCACAAGCTATGGCTAAATTTTACACCTAATTGATTTAATGTCTCATAGTTCCATGTTTCTTTTACTCAATTTTGATTACACGCGTGGCAGGTGTAGCTAACTAAACAGCAGGTACTTACCCTTCCGAAGCACCCGGCCTCACTTTCTTGGTGGAAATTCAAATTTTAAACAAAACTTGCCAGTTTCAAAATGTTTACTTTGATTCTAGATTGTGATTCGGAGATGGATAAGTATGTTTGCTTTTGATAATTTGTTGACTTGTTCAGCTGCCATGTCACAGGATATATTTTTTTTAAAGATCTCGTCCAAAAGGACCATGTGACTTTCATTACACAATCATGGCTCCATTTTTAATTCTCGAATCTAACCAATAGCCATTGTTCTACCAAAAAATTACCGTAGTCATCATTTAAAGTAATATTTATTTATAAAATAGACCAGTCTCTTAAGAGACAAATACTTCATGCATTCTCAACATTGCAGATACTACATACATCCTCAACATTGCAGATACTACATGCATTCTCAGCATTGCAGATACTACATACATCCTCAACATTGCAGATACTACATACATCCTCAACAATACATCCTCAACATTGCCAAATTTGACCTTGTGACCTTGACCTTTGGCCAATGCATCTGAATTTGGTAAGCGATACATCTGATGTTTATTTACATGTGTGCTATGTTTGATCAAAACCCATCCATAGACATGGAAGATATGGAGCCGACACAAAACCTGAACGGACGGACGGATGGATGGAAAGGATGAATCCTATACATCCCCTAAACTTCGTTTGTAGAGGTGAAATAAATCAAGTATTACAATGTATACATTACCGTATCATTGGCATTTATAAACCAAGATATCTTTATTGCAGAAGCAGAAGTAACATTGGAACCGGTGTAAGTCCGTCCTCCGACTTGTGATGTGACGTCATAAGTACTGTAATACATTGGGCTACAAATACAAGTAAAAGTCATTAATTATGGTGACATTGGAACCGGTGTAAGTCCGTCCTCCGACTTGTGACGTGACGTCATAAGTACTGTAATACATACATATTATATACACAGTGTGTATGTACAACCCTCAGTATCAGGTCGAGTCCTTTTTTCGTAGTCGTATCACTACGAGTCGCGCTTGCGCGACGAGTAGTGATACAGCTACGAAAAAAGGACGAGACCTGATACGAAGGGTTGTACATACACATTGTGTATATGATATTTTTATCTAACATTTCCTATTAGATCATTAAAATAACAAAAACCCAATACTTTATGTGAAAAAATACATTTTACCACAGAAAACCACTGAACTATATTATGACATGTTTTGTAGTAATGACGTCATTGTTTACATTTGACAAATCGGAGATTCCCCAATGACGTCACAATGAGAAGTGCACGTGTACTTTACCGCCAATGTTGTATCACCACAGTGTGGTGATACAAGATTCTGTATCACGCGTGTTCGATAAAACTTGTATTTCATCAAATACAGACAGAAAAACTAGTCTAATGTTAGATAAATTGGGCTACAAATACAAGTAAAAGTCATTAATTATGGTGACATTGGAACCGGTGTAAGTCCGTCCTCCGACTTGTGACGTGACGTCATAAGTACTGTAATACACAGGGCTACAAATACAAGTAAAAGTCATTAATTATGGTGACATTGGAACCGGTGTAAGTCCGTCCTCCGACTTGTGACGTGACGTCATAAGTACTGTAATACACAGGGCTACAAATACAAGTAAAAGTCATTAATTATGGTGACATTGGAACCGGTGTAAGTCCGTCCTCCGACTTGTGACGTAACGTCATAAGTACTGTAATACACAGGGCTACAAATACAAGTAAAAGTCATTAATTATGGTAATAGTATTATTAAATTGCTTATGAACTATATTATCACAAGTTATGCCAATTTTAATTTTACAGCACTAGATGGTCGTTACGGAATACAATTCCTCATTAGTACTGCTTGGAGCAAAATTATGAAACCAATTTTTTTCAAGATGATGAAAAGAATCCCAAAGGACCAAAAAATATATTACCAAATTTAGCTAGGGAAATACTTTGAAAATGTTTTTAAAGGAGTTGTAATAGTAATAATAATAGTTTGTTTTATGCATCCAGTAAACAACGTTGACAAAATGAATTTGTTTAGAGTTGTTATAGATGCTCACTTAATATAGTTCTTATAGAAGTTGTAGCTTTTCTCTCCCCCCCCCCCCCCCCACTCCCCGGGTTTCACGGCCATTCTTCCTTAAATTATAAAATTTTGCCAACCAGTGTTCAATATGTAAAGGAATTTAAGATGTTATTTTGAAGATTACTTTAACTAAGCTTGTGACATCTATGTTTTGTTTCTGTAGTATAATATATAGATTAGCATCAGAGGTCTGGCACTCAAACTGCAATATGATTGACTGATTGACATGAGTGGATAGTCTGTGTATTATGATATATTAACCTGTATGGTAGACATTTTCGCGTGGGTACAATTTTGCGGTACTTTCTTTAGCGCGAAATAAGCGAATATATATTGCATTATTTTAAATTATCGTTTCAAAATTCGACAAAAATATTTTGACATTTCCCGTAGTTAGTTTGAAGACGTTACAGAATAGTATTCGATTTACCTTGTTGTGACTGTATTTATTTGTGTGATGATATCGTTATCCGTTAAACTTTGTATTGTAGCATCATCATAACTCCAAAGTTCTAGAATACTCCGTACAATACAAGTAGATCCGGACCTGTAAAATGTACAAAATACGTGGTTATACGTCCTTTTTTAAGTCACAAAAGAGCGACACACAAACAGTGAAAGGATCATAAAGGAGGGAAACCTATCCAAAACGTATCCAAGAGGTAGATAGCAACAGTCGAAAACATGTGAAGATATCGCTATGGAGTGACCAAGCTGACCTGTGAAGATATAACTATGGAGTGACCAAGATGACCTGTGAAGATTAACTATGGAGTGACCAAGATGACCTGTGAAGATATAGCTATGGAGTGACCAATGACCTGTGAAGATATAGCTATGGAGTGACCAAGATGACCTGTGGAGATATAGCTATGCAGTGACCAAGATGACCTGTGAAGATATAGCTATGGAGTGACCAAGATGACCTGTGGAGATATAGCTTGGAGTGACCAAGATGACCTGTGAAGATATAGCTATGGAGTGACCAAGATGACCTGTGAAGATATAGCTATGGGTGACCAAGTGACTGTGGAAGATATAGCTATGGAGTGACCAAGATGACCTGTGAAGATATAGCTTAGCAGTGACCAAGATGACCTGTGGAGATATAGCTATGCAGTGACCAAGATGACCTGTGAAGATATAGCTGTGGAGTGACCAAGATGACTGTGAAGATATAGCTATGGAGTGACCAAGATGACCTGTGGAGAATATAGCTATGCAGTGACAAGATGACCTGTGAGATATAGCTATGGGTGACCAAGATGACCTGTGAAGAATAGCTATGGAGTGACCAAGATGACCTGTGGAGATATAGCTATGCAGTGACCAAGATGACCTGTGGAGATATAGCTTAGCAGTGACCAAGATGACCTGTGGAGATATAGCTAGGAGTGACCAAGATGACCTGTGAAGATATAGCTATGGAGTGACCAAGATGACCTGTGGAGATATAGCTATGCAGTGACCAAGATGACCTGTGAAGATATAGCTATGGAGTGACCAAGATGACCTGTGGAGATAGAGCTATGGAGTGACCAAGATGACCTGTGAAGATATAGCTATGGAGTGACCAAGATGACCTGTGAAGATATAGCTATGGAGTGACCAAGATGACCTGTGGAGATATACTATGCAGTGACCAAGATGACCTGTGAAGATATAGCTATGGAGTGACCAATGACCTGTGGAGATATAGCTATGGAGTGCCAAGATGACCTGTGAAGATATAGCTATGGATGACCAAGATGACCTGTGAAGATATAGCTATGGGATGACCAAGATGACCTGTGAAGATATAGCTATGGAGTGACCAAGATGACTGTGAAGATATAGCTATGGAGTGACCAAGATGACCTGTGAAGATATAGCTATGGAGTGACCAAGATGACCTGTGAAGATATAGCTATGGAGTGACCAAGATGACCTGTGAAGATATAGCTATGGATGACCAAGATGACCTGTGAAGATATAGCTATGGCGTGACCAGATGACCTGTCGGTTTGGATTTGTTGAATGTATCATATACCTATTGTCTCTATGTATTTTATGATTTAATTAAAAAAATATCATATGAAGAACAAATCCGTTCTTAATGTTGAACTTTCGACAGACATTTACTGTGTGCGTTTTATCGCCATTCTATTAGCTTTCTTAGTCAGTCGAAACTCAAAGTGTCTGATAACTCCATCTCGACAGTAATTAGAATCCTGGGAATAATATTTGACAAATGCACTGTTTATGAATATATATATCACAGATTCTGATAAACATTATAATAATAAAAATAATAGTAAACAATGCAATTATAAACCCGAACTGTACCACTTGATACCATAACATTTCGCTAGAACAATTATTTCTATTGGAGATGGAATCGTTTCAGTTTATGTTTTCCCGTAAAATTGAGTTTTCCAAAACGTTCCACCAAACGTTTGAGGGGTACTGATCTTGTGATACGCTGGCGGACTCTATTGCCACATAATTATAAGCTTACTTGGCACATATCGTTGAGTAATTCTGCCCACTTGTAGTTGTCAAAGATAAACTATTCTTGTAGACAGTATTCATCTGAAAAACATTGACAGACTGTCATTAACTACGATGAGATACCTTTACAGAATTTGTAACAAAACCCTATTTTTAGACATGATATTTGTATTATATACACTTTCAATTTCATATTCATTTTGCAACTACATCAAAATCAGTATACAGATACAGTAGCTGAGTTAGTAGAGTGCTTACTACGTATGTGGGACGTCAAGGTTCGAATCAAGAGTTGGAAATATGTATAATGATGCTTTTTGCTAAGCTCTTAACATTCTGCAATGAAAGTCACAGGATCCTTCAAAAGACAACTTAAAACCCGGTGCGCCATGTCACGGTAGGCATAGTACGCTTAAGATCCCCCCATACATTGTCCTGCGCGTACTAATTAAACTAACTGAAGCTTAAGTTTAACTTTAGCTAACTAAAGTTCAAAAGTTCTGCTTCTTAACCGATAGTTAATAACGTATCGATATAAATGAAATCCTTTTGACAAGAACGCAAAAAACCTCGTTCGATCAATCGATCAAAATCAGTATGTTTACTTACCGCTTGAACTGCACTTGGTAACAATGCTGCATTCTCAGCTACAAATACCATCGAGACAAAACGATATGTTGTGGGAAATTGATCATCAACCCAGTATTTATAATCACGGACTTTGGCACCATACGGTACCCATAATGCTGTTGAATCTGTTGTCTGGGTAAACCTTAAAAATCCCAAAGCTGTCACGGCAATAACTGCGCAGCATATCAAAATAGTTTTCCATGGATGGGTCGCAATAAGGAACCCCAATCTGAAAAGGGTAATAAAAATTACCAAATATTTTCCGTTCCAATTCAGTTCTCAATAAATTAAACGTAAACAGGCGATGATCAGTGTACCACGTGATAACTACATAAAATTTGTGTGGAACTTTTATTTCCATGGTATATGAAATCTCTTTGGTTGTTTTTTTTCTCTGGTAAAATATTATCAAGGATTAGCGACGAAAAGTTTTCCAAAGCATTCCATAAAAACGTTACAGCGTATTGATAAAACACAGTATACTGATGAACTGACAGTGGTGATGATAGTAGTAATCGTCGGAACCACGACAAAAGCAGCAAGAAAAGCCTTAAAACTGGATTAGAACCACTTTGGGGGAAGACAAAAATGCCAAGAATAAATAACTTTAAGATTAACACCGTAGACATGCATCTACTCGCTTGCTGCCATCTGTTTGTCAAATGTGTTACGATTCTGGGGATGTCTAAAATAAAGAAATTAGTGTTCCCAATCTGTATAGAGACTAATTATGGACACGTCGGATGGTATTGAACTTTGTTATGCGGAAGGTGCTTTGAAAAATTTGGATACGATATTAAGTTGTGTGTGTGTGTGTGTGTGTGTGTGTGTGTGTGTGTGTGTGTGTGTGTGTGTGTGGTAGTTATGAACGATGCTTGTACAAAACACGAAACGCAATTCTACAACTGTGACCAAACGCTTTAGAACAGTCCTTTGTCGGATCTTTTCTGTTACGTTTTCATGAATGGATTGGCTCTCAGTGACGTCATATTATCATGAACGACGCACAGAGACATTTGAATTCTTACGCCACAGCGATGGTTTTTTTTTACTTGGTACGGCTACATTATTGTTTCAATTGTTAATTTGTTGTTGAAATATTTCTATTAATTGAACCACATGTATAATAAATTGCTGGTACATTGATTAAAAATAAATAATAACTGTAGAACCTGTATAGAACATGATGATTTTGGATTCCTTATGCTATGTTTTACGAACATCATGTAAAACAGTTGAGCTCATCAAAATTGAGCGGTTGAGTTCAACAAAATAGTAAAGTTGAATTCCACAAAATAGACCCGTTGATCATGAGTTTACGATTAAAATGATAACTTACCTTGCAAACCCTTTTTCTAAATAGTATATAATATTATTACTAATCTTGGTCAATATTCCTGTTTTATTCTCGTCTTTTGTTGTTTGTTTATCGTTTTCGTTGTTTATTTCTTTGTTCTTTTTCTCGCCAGCTGGTTGTACTTCAACTTCTTTACTGTAAGATACAGCCCACGGTTTCCCATCATTTGTATCTCTGTTCGCCGGGATATTTGACATTTTAAAAATTCTAAAACTTGATTGAATCAAATATCACCCTGTCCCTTGAAGTTAAAACATTTAATTCAATATTTGTTCAGTGTTCAATAGTGGATATTATAAGACACGGTCCACGTTTCATTTCACGTGTTTTAGAAAATTGTTAATCCGAGACCATTACATATTCGATCTTATATTGTAATCCCAAATTTGCATATGCTTTGTACTCTAATATTTAAATAAGCCTCTTATATTGTCCTTAAATGAAAACAAAACTTATTACACGGGTACAAGTACACCTATATTTATATACTACACCTATTTGAACTGTCCGAAAATCGAACCAACACATGAGTTTAAATTAACTCATGTCCATAAATGTGATCAGATCTGACGTATTTAAAATACATTCTGTAATTAATAATTCATTACCAAACAGTATGTTTAATTGGGTATATTTCAAATAGAAGCACTATGAAATATTCTATGCGCCTGCATGTACTTCTGTCTTGGTCTTTCCGCACGCTTGTCTTCCTCTTTTCTCAGACATGCCTCGCTCAATCTCAATGAAACTTTATAGCAAGAATGTATCAACCACGTTAATGTGTAATCTGCATTTTAAATTTCCAACATGCCATAACCGTGGAAACAGAAAAAGTATCAATACCTAAAAATCCATTTTTCTCGATAATCGTTTGTCCGATTTTCATAAAATTTTATAGGATTATTTCTAGTATCAAGAGTAATCGATTCAAATCAAAAACTAGCGATATCGACAGAAGCCAATATGGCAGCCGTTGCCATAGAAACACAAAGAAAGTTTTATCGAAACTTATTGAAACTTTGTAAGATTGTCAGTCACATTCAGTAGATTATAACCAGAGATTTCAAGTTCAAAATGATACCCGTTGTCATGGAAACGGTCGTTATATGTATAAAAATATGAGCTTTTCATAAACCCTGTGAGCAAGTAATAGCTATTCCAAAACTTTGCATATAAATGACTTATATCCAAGATATGTATCAATCTGTATAGAGACTAATGTATGTATTATATCACAATGTCGGGTATTCCTTAAATAGACATTGTTGGAGGTGGTGGGAGACTGCTGTGATTGTGTCTGCTGAATAATATCCTTAGTTATATATTGTCCTGTAAGGTTGTTGGAGGTGGTGGGAGACTGCTGTGATTGTGTCTGCTGAATAATATCCTTAGTTATATATTGTCCTGTAAGGTTGTTGGAGGTGGTGGGAGACTGCTGTGATTGTGTCTGCTGAATAATATCCTTAGTTATATATTGTCCTGTAAGGTTGTTGGAGGTGGTGGGAGACTGCTGTGATTGTGTCTGCTGAATAATATCCTTAGTTATATATTGTCCTGTAAGGTTGTTGGAGGTGGTGGGAGACTGCTGTGATTGTGTCTGCTGAATAATATCCTTAGTTATATATTGTCCTGTAAGGTTGTTGGAGGTGGTGGGAGACTGCTGTGATTGTGTCTGCTGAATAATATCCTTAGTTATATATTGTCCTGTAAGGTTTTGCCTTAAACTAATTGTAACTTTTGTACACTGAAATATCATAAGTATGTACACTTATGGGCGTGTTCAATATATTGGTGGTAGTGGTGGTGGTGGTGGTGGGGATGTTGACAAATACCCTGGCGAAGGCGGTGAGTGAAAGCTCATTCTCGTCGGTGGAGGTACCGGGGGCTTCCCGGGAATGTTTGAATATATATTCCATGACTGTTTTGATATAATTATTTATCTTTGTCTTACTACATATGATATATATACTCAAGATCAATCTATGACATGTATATGTACACGGACACAAAATTAATCACAAAATGGTATCTAGTGATGTGGTGTGTTTAAGTGCTTTTGTAGGACTCTAATATCACTCTTTCAAAAATAAGCTTTACCGACACAACCTCCATAAAGTTCCAATACTACTTTTTAACAGTAATGGCTACGGGTATATTTCATACCTCTTAGTCAATTCCTGTATATTCCTATGTAATATATACAAAAATAAGGATTTTTTTCTGGTAAGGAAGGTGATAAATAAATAAATAAATAAATAAATATAAAAATTCAAAAGTAGCACGTGACACCTGTATATATGTAATAGATGTAATATACAAAAATAAGGATATTTTTTTTCTAAAGGGGGTGATTTATAAAAAATAAATAAAATAATACGGGAGGCCTAGGAGACTACCCCAGCCCCTATGTCTTCATGACATATGACAACGTAATTTTATATTTAAGTTATGTTTAACTTGAACGATTTGAACAATCTTTATTATTTATTATTTTTGTTCTGTCATATCTATTTCGATTCATTGTATTACATATCAAAACCATCTATCATTTATTTAGTAAATCAATCTCACATGACCCCGAGTTGATATATCTATATCACTATGGCGCTTGTAAAGTACACATATTAAAATCCTTTGATTACAAACATCTATGCGATAAAATACTAAATACGTCACCAACTGGAAATCCCATAGATATTGAGACAACTTTCGGTTTATTGACTTGATCGAGAGGAATGTGAAACTTGATTCAACATTATAAGGAAACAAAAGGTATCTGTATCATATAACAAAAGTTTACTCCAAAACTTACACTTTATATTGTAGTTTAACTCACTACGGTATTATCACGATATACTGTATTATAATATGTAAATACGTATATACATAATGACATATATTAACATTACCCCCATACCAATAACAGACCCAAACTCTCTCTCTCTCTCTCTCTCTCTCTCATCTATCTATCTATATACTTGAACACACACTGGAACCTCTCTCTCTCTCTCTCTCTCTCTCTCTCTCTCTCTCTCTCTCTCTCTCACACACACACACACACACACACACACACAAACACACACACTGTATATTGCTCCTTTCGCAAGACAGAGGTCATGGGTTCAAACCTCGGTCGGAATCCGACAAAGACGTGATTGTTCTTTCGACAAGCAATTAGCATTTAGAAATAAAAGTCACGGGGTCCTTAGGAAGCAACCATAAATACTGATGCCCCGTGCCACAATGGTTGTGGTACTTTAAACAATCCTCCCTGCACATTGTCCTGAACGCACTGTAAACATTCTGCAAATTCACCTTTAGCTGCTCACGTCTCGATAAAAGTGAAATATTCTTGCCTAGGACGTAAAACCCCATTCAGTCGCCCAATAATTAAACTATCTCTTTCTCTCAATCATTATCTGTGTGTGTGTGTGTGTGTGTGTGTGTGTGTGTGTGTGTGTGTTTCGTCAAAATATACTTGTATTTGCCGTCTACCCCCGAGTCACGTTGGTTTGACATGTAATTAATATATGTATCATATAGGTAATTATATATATATATATATATATATATATATATATATATATATATATATATATAATATATATATATATATATATATGTGTGTGTGTGTGTGTGTGTGTGTGTGTGTGTGTGTGTACATGTTATGATTTTGTACAAGTTATAACATGTACAAAATAATCATACAAGTTATAACTTGAATGCTGCGATCATACAAGTTATAACTTGTACAATTTTTGCCATGTACAAGTTATAACTTGTACAAATTTTTTAAGCAGAAAAATAATAACTTGTACAGTTTTGTTTTTGACATGCCTCCATATGTGTTTGTCTTATTATCTTGTTTTGTCTGGTTATGTTTCAATACTTAAATTGTGTATTTTGTTCTTTGTTGTATACACTATTGTTAAGTACATGCTATTCAGCTGCAAACTTTGAACTATATCTATTTCAAATAACATTCAACAGCAGATGAATTATTACATAAAATATTGATGCATAGTGAAATGAATAATCCAAATTTTAGAAGGAACGAGACAAAGAAGGGGCCTCGATTGCTCAAGGGTGAAAATCACGCCTCTCGTGACAGATCCTAGTGTGAGACAGTTCGCTTGCCAAAAGCTCTGGTTTTCTCCACTCTTCAAAAACAGACCACCTCGATATAAGTGAAAAAAAATCCTTGACAAGGGATAAAAAGAAAAAAAGGAACAAGGTGAAATGAAATATGATTTTATTTAACATTTGGAAAATACAAGTCAATAAGTCAGCGAACATATGCAAACATTGATAGAATATAGAATTTTTTGAACTGATATATTTTTCACTTGTTGTTACATCCTAGTGAAGCATGGCACCTTGAATTACATAATAATCCTGAACGTTTACATTTACACTTAGCAGTTTTACCCCTGACCACCACTGAATGATAAAATTTGAATGGATTGTCTGATTGAAACATACCTTCTATCAGGAAAATCAGTAACTTCCATAGTGTTAATTCCATATATCTTTTCAATCTGATTCCTGTTTAAAAATCCAATAAGGACCCCAGCTTTAGTTCCCACCTTAAATCCATGCCCAGTTTTATCTAAAATAATCGCTTCTATATTTCGGCAGTCAGTCGGTCCACGGTCTACTCTTGGAATTTTACAATTGGTAAAAATTTTTCAAACATACTAAATGGAAGATTATTGCATTGGTCAGATGTAATGAATATTTTTTGTGAAAATCAATATGGATTCCGAGAAAAAAGAAGTACCATTGATAGTATTTTTATTCTTCAATCTTTAATCTCTAAAACTATTTCTAGTGGTAAAAAATTGTTTTGTGCCTTTGTTGATTTTAGTAAGGCTTTTGATATCATGGAACGTAGTCTTTTATGGCTTAAGTTACAGTCATATGGTATAAGTTCAAAATTTTTAAAAATTTTGCAATCATTGTATGTTAATGTTAAAATATGTGTTAAACACAATAATTTGTACAGTGACTTTTTCGATTCATACTCTGGTGTTAAACAAGGTGAACCTCTATCCCCAACCCTGTTTTTATTTTTTATTAATGATCTTGTTGAAAGCATTTTACCAGCAGACCTTAACAGTGTTACCTATGGTGAAATTATATTATATTCTTTATTGTATGCTGATGATGCAGTTTTATTTTGTAAATCTCAGCTTGAGTTACAAAATTTGCTAAATTCTCTATATAATTATTGTAATATGTGGAAGATGAAAGTTAATATTGATAAAACCAAGGTCATGATTTTCAAGAAGGGTAGAACCATTACAAGTAGACCTGACTTTTATTATGGTAATGTCAGACTTGATATTGTTAATTCATATAATTATTTAGGTGTCGATTTCTATTGTAATGGTAAATTTAATATTTTAATTGATAAGCTATATGAACGGGGTAATAGAGCTATGGGTGGTCTTTTTGGTTTATTTTCTGAAATTGATTTAGATGTTAATAGAAAACTTATACTTTTTGACTCACTGGTTGTTTCTGTATTATCATATGCTAGTGAAGTTTGGGGTTACTGTGATGCAGTTACTTTGGAAAAGATCCATTTAAAATTTTGTAAAAAAATTCTTGGTGTTAAATTGTCTTCACCATCAGTGTGTATCTATGGAGAATTGGCTAGACTTCCTCTTTATTGCAAGCGTTACGAATATATTTTAAACTATTGGTCAAAAGTAATTAGTGATAAAGACAGTTTGCAATATAGGGTATATCAAATGTTGAGACATGATGTTGAACATAATAATACATATAATGGAATGAATTGGGCTTTTCATGTAAAAACAATTTTATGTAATTTAGGTTTTTCAGAAATATGGTATACACAGGATTTTAATACTCCCAATATTTCCCTAATTAAACAAAGAATTTATGATCAGTTTATTCAGAAATGGGAAACACAAAGGAATTCAGTACTGAAGTTATCTTTTTATAATTCAATCAAATGTACTTTTGTTTTTGAAAAATATTTGTTAAACATAAAGGAACCAAAATATAGAATTTCTCTTACACGTTTAAGAATTAGTTCACATAATTTACATGTTGAAACTGGAAGATATTTTAATATTAATAGAAATGCTCGTCTATGTAGCAATTGTACTATGTCGGTAATTGAAGATGAATACCATTTTCTACTGGTTTGTCCTAAGTATAGACATATAAGATTAAAGTATTTTTCTAGTTACTACTGCCATGTTACAACGCATTTGGTAACAAAAACGCATTTGGTAACAAAAAATTTAACATCTTTTAGAAATAGAATACACAGCATCAGTATATCAGTCGTAGTTGTTGATATGACAAATAGTAGATATCTGATGAGATATCACCAAAAACAAAGAGATATCCAAATTTTCCCGAAAACGCATTTGGTAACAAAAGTATGTTCAACGTGAAACGCATTTGGTAACAAAATTGAAACAACTTCTAGAAATAGAATACACGGTATCTGAGTGTCAGTCGGAGTTGTAGATATGACAAATAGTAGATATCTGATGAGATATCACCAAAATGTAACAGATATCCTACTTTTCCCTAAAACGCATTTGGTAACAAAAGTATGTTCAACCTGAAACGCATTTGGTAACAAAAATTTAAACAACTTCTAGAAACAGAATACACGGTATCTGAGTGTCAGTCGGAGTTGTAGATATGACAAATAGTTGATATCTGATGAGATATCACCAAAAACAAAGAGATATTCAAATTTTCCCGAAAACGCATTTGGTAACAAAAGTATGTTCAACGTGAAACGCGTTTGGTAACAAACATTTGAACAACTTCTAGAAATAGAATACACGGTATCTGAATGTCAATCGGAATGTTGATATGACAAATAGTTGATATCTGATGAGATATCATCAAAAACAAAGAGATATCTAACTTTTCCCGACTTTAACCTTTAATCCTGACTCCATTATAGGAAACATCAAAATTGAAATTAAAAAAAAAACATTTCAAAATCTTTACATATAGACAAGACATAACAATTTAAGGCTTAAATGACAAGGTAGGTCATGACATTGACCTTTGATCTTAGGTATATCTTCTTGCAAGCCTAGGCTTACGAAGGCCCTCAAAAAGTCTTATGACGTCATCACAGTATTGTTGATAAGTTTGATGACTCTGTGTTCAGGATTGCCCGGGATAATTTTGACGTCTCATAGTTCCATGTTCCCACACAATTTTGATTACAAAAGTGGCAGATGTAGCTAGCTAAACAGAAGGTGCTTACCCTTCCGAAGCACCCGACCTCACTTCCCTGGTGGAAGTTCACGTGTCTAACCTGACTTGTCAGTTCCAAAGTTTTTACTTTGCTTCTGGATTGTGATTTGGACATGGATGAGTATGTTTGTTTTTGATTCTTTGAAATATTCCCAATTATAAGCTAAAATAGAAACAAAAGCACACATACCAAGCAAAGCCATTACCTTGACCCAGTTTTGAAGATATAGCAAGATTAAGCTTATTTCATAAATACTGTCTTGACCATGACCTTGGCTTTATGTAGAAAAACAGTGCTTTAAAACATCAAAATTAAATCTATATTGAAGCAATTAAAAATAGTTAAATGGTAGTAAAAGATCTAAGATTAGGCCATGGCATTGACATCTTACTTCGACCCATTTTGAGGGTCATTTCAACAGAAAGTAAAAATTAAAACCTAATGCAAACTGTCATAATTGGATGCCATTTCACGAAATTCACACAAAGACGCGGTACCCATTTTTCTACCGAGGTTAATGCAAAATGATATTTTACCATTATAGGTTACGGAGAGAAAATGTTTTTGCTCCTTAGACGACCTTGTCCTAGTTATGGTAACCGTGGCAATACCACGAATAAATCTGAACTACACCAGCTTATATATACTTCAGAACAAATATCATTGATATCTGTTCAGTTGTTTCAGAAGAGAAATCAAAATTGGTTGTCAAAGATGTTATTCCGATTAAATGATTAACAAAAACATATTGAAGTCATTTCTACATTTCATTTGCATGTTGCAAAAACGCGCTTTTGTGTTATTTCCCTGTTGTACTGTCAAAAGTATTGAAATGTTCCCACTGACGCGGTATCGACTACAGTACGTCTGTCGACGTTTTCGAGAGATCGTTCTCTCAATTGGGTTTCCAACCATTCATTTAAGCCCTAATATGAGGTCTATTGTTCCTTGGGTTGTGAGTGTACGTCGCTTGCGCCGGACGTTTGGGTCACATAGTGGAGTATTGTTTGAAGTAAAACAAGTTTTGTCCGGGTCAGAACGTCGATGGGAATTACGCATGGTTGAGATTACGTGAAACAGGAAATAAATGGTTCGAAATCCGAAATATTGGTTGGCGCCAATAACATGTTCTCATGAATATTTTTTTTAATTTTCAAACCTTGTGCTCCAATGATTTAATTCATATTTGTTTTACTAGTACAAGTGTACATTACTAGTTCGTAAATTCCACTAGGTTTTGTTGCTTCTCATTGTTTATTAGATTTTTGTTATTTGCTGATAATTCGTACCATCTTTTTGTGTTTTGTGAATGTTATATGCAACATTTAAGCGATTAAGTGGCATTTGCTCTCAAAAATTATAATTGTCCAGTATTTTTATGGCTTCTTGTTTAATTTGATTTGAGTGTGTAGATTATAGCATGTGATAGTTTAAATCAAAACCATTTTGATTGACGGCAAATATGTCTGTAAATAAATAACCAAAAAATAAGTGAAGTTATAAATTGACATACATGTATAAATAAGAAATGACATTACACATACGAAAATGAATAATAATCAAAATAATTATGGTCAATGTGTGTGTGTGTGTGTGTTTTGTTTTTTTAACATTCTTTCAAAACATGACTATAACGTGTACATAATGTACAAATTATAATTTTATAAGATTCTTTTTGTTATAACCAGTTAGATAACATAATCATAACGTGTATCTTGAACTAGTAAGGGCTAACACATCTTTCCTCATCACAATAATAATAATGATAATATTATAAACACCATTCCAATTCTTAACAAAAGTTTAACCATTACTGATTAAACATTTTACCAGCTTATCTCAATAAAAGCTTAAAAAATGATGTCAATAGCCCGTCAACCAGGACCGTAATTACACAAAATTGACATTCCCTTTTCTTAAACTTGATTTGCAAAACATCACTGCGACCTTTTTTGTAGTCTTACAGAAAAAAGCATTTTCTTGAATCATTTTCTAAAGCTGTTAGTTAGCTTTTCCAATAATATTTGGAAAATACAATGTATATGACAACTAATTCCAGCTCGTATATAACTGCCTACACGATATGCATAAAAAAAAGAACTGAACACAGAACACCAAACATGTAGATTATGTGAAAAATGTTTCCAAACTTCCGATTCGGAGAATGTTTTGACAGTACGACAGGGAAATAACAAAAAAGCGCGGTTTTTTTTTTTTTGCAACATACAAATGAAATGTACAGATGACTTCAATAAGTTATCGGAATAACATCTTTTACACTCAATTTTGACTTCTTTTCTGAAATAACTGAACAGATATCAATGATATTTGTTCTGAAGTATATATAGGCTGGTGTAGTTCAGATTTATTCGTGGTATTTCCACGGTTACCATAACTAGGACAAGGTCGTCTAAGGAGCAAAACATTTTCTCTCCGTAACCGATAATGGAAAAAATACCATGTTGCATTAACCTCTGAAGGTTTTACCCTTTAGAAATATTCAGTAGAAAAATGGGTACCTCGTCTTAGTGTGAATTTCGTAAAATGGCTTCCAATTATGACAGTTTGCATCAGGTTTTCAATTTTTACTTTCTTTTGAAATGACCCTCAAAATGAGTCGAAGTAAGATGTCAATGCCATGGCCTAATCTTAGATCTTTTACTACCATTTTCAACTTTTTTAATTGCTTCAATATAGATTTAATTTTGATGTTTTAAAGCACTGTTTTTCTACATAAAGCCAAGGTCATGGTCAAGACAGTATTTATGAAATAAGCTTAATCTTGCTATATCTTCAAAACTGGGTCAAGGTAATGGCTTTGCTTGGTATGTGTGCTTTTGTTTCTATTTTAGCTTATAATTGGGAATATTTCAAAGAATCAAAAACAAACATACTCATCCATGTCCAAATCACAATCCAGAAGCAAAGTAAAAACTTTGGAACTGACAAGTCAGGTTAGACACGTGAACTTCCACCAGGGAAGTGAGGTCGGGTGCTTCGGAAGGGTAAGCACCTTCTGTTTAGCTAGCTACATCCGCCACTTTTGTAATCAAAATTGTGTGGGAACATGGAACTATGAGACGTCAAAATTATCCCGGGCAATCCTGAACACAGAGTCATCAAACTTATCAACAATACTGTGATGACGTCATAAGACTTTTTGAGGGCCTTCGTAAGCCTAGGCTTGCAAGAAGATATACCTAAGATCAAAGGTCAATGTCATGACCTACCTTGTCATTTAAGCCTTAAATTGTTATGTCTTGTCTATATGTAAAGATTTTGAAATGTTTTTTTTTAATTTCAATTTTGATGTTTCCTATAATGGAGTCAGGATTAAAGGTTAAAGTCGAAAGTTAGATATCTCTTTGTTTTTGATGATATCTCATCAGATATCAACTATTTGTCATATCAACATTCCGATTGACATTCAGATACCGTGTATTCTATTTCTAGAAGTTGTTCAAATGTTTGTTACCAAACGCGTTTCACGTTGAACATACTTTTGTTACCAAATGCGTTTTCGGGAAAATTTGAATATCTCTTTGTTTTTGGTGATATCTCATCAGATATCAACTATTTGTCATATCTACAACTCCGACTGACACTCAGATACCGTGTATTCTGTTTCTAGAAGTTGTTTAAATTTTTGTTACCAAATGCGTTTCAGGTTGAACATACTTTTGTTACCAAATGCGTTTTAGGGAAAAGTAGGATAGCTGTTACATTTTGGTGATATCTCATCAGATATCTACTATTTGTCATATCTACAACTCCGACTGACACTCAGATACCGTGTATTCTATTTCTAGAAGTTGTTTCAATTTTGTTACCAAATGCGTTTCACGTTGAACATACTTTTGTTACCAAATGCGTTTTAGGGAAAAGTAGGATATCTGTTACATTTTGGTGATATCTCATCAGATATCTACTATTTGTCATATCTACAACTCCGACTGATATACTGATGCTGTGTATTCTATTTCTAAAAGATGTTAAATTTTTTGTTACCAAATGCGTTTTTGTTACCAAATGCGTTGTAACACTGCCATTGGCCAAATATATCTAAGTTGTTTTCTTTAATATCTCCAAATAGTATTAAAAACAGTATAATATCGCTAAATACATTTATTTTGCTTTAAAAGAGCGCATTTAATTATCTGGTTATCAAAGTTTAGTATGTTCTTCCGCTGCTTGTGTGATTTATTCATGTTTAAAATTTATATATACACATGTTGACTTATTATCATAATTGCCATATTGTCACATGTTTTATATGCTGTTTTGCAATAAGTATTTTGTACACGTACTTTATGCAATCAAGTTTATGTTCTGTTCTGTTCTGTTCTGTTCTGTTCTTGGAATTGGAATAACAATAACAATATTATTACCAATATTTAAGTCACAAACCCTTTTCTTGCTGAGGCTTTCCATTTCACTTGCCTGTATTGCTTGTCCAGAAAGTGCCCTTTTCCTGGCATGTACAATATTAGACTTATCAACAACATTTTCTTTTGATGTTACTTCCTGTACTCTCACATTTTCTACAATGTTAGAAGCTGTGTTTAGATCTGCTGTCTGTCCACTTGTCTGATCATTGTCTGTTGTCTCACTATTTTCAGTTTCGCTGTCAGTAAACGTAACTATTACTCGGTAAACATTAAATTACTTAGTTGTACAAGTTATTATTTTTTGGCTTAAAAAATTTGTACAAGTTATAACTTGTATAACAAAAATTGTACAAGTGGTAACTTGTATGATCTCATCGTACAAGTTATAACTTGTATGCTTATTTTGTACAAGTTATAACTTGTACAAAATTATAACATGTACACAACATATATATATGTCGTGCATGTTCTCCATAGAGAACTGTATTCACCACTCATTAAAATATTTTGAAGTAGTGAAGAGTTATGTGGAATGCCATAACCAAGAATAATTTTGATTGTATTTTACCTATTATTTCAAAATAACAAAACACATTGTGAAGAAATTAAGTCAAAAAATAAAATATTATTTCTCGATATATCAAAATAAACCATACGATAAAAATGTATCTACAAAGATGGACTTTAAATAAAATACTTAACATCACCACTATGAAGTGATTTCAGGCATTGTTATAACACAACATTACTCAGTGTTAATCAATTCTAATTCCCGTTCTGTTCTTGTAATTTAACAGGGCAGTGCAAGATGTCGGAGTAATATCCGATATCAAACGGGAAGGTGGTCGAGTTTTTCCTTGATGGATATTCGACCACTCGCCCTTACCGGGGCGCTCTCTCAATTCTTATATTTCTGACTTTTACCTTTCTGATTTCTGTCTGTTGTATTGTACAGTTGGTGTTCTATTGCATGCAATAGCCATCATCTGCCCCTGGACTATGATTGCCTAGTGGTTAAGGCATTAGCTTTCTACCACAAGGTGTCTTTGGTCCAGGTTCATTTTCTCTGGGCTACAGTAGCCTAGTGGTTAAGGCCTTTTACCGCAAGGTGTCTACGATAAAGGGTTCAATTTCCCTGGGTAACAGTTGCCTATTGGTTACGTGCATGAGCTTTTAATGACAAGGCCTCTATGGTTCAGGGTTCTACTTGGTTAATCACATTGACCATTACACTAATGTTGCTTTTACTAGTTGTCAAGATACAAGTTGCTAATTTTAATTAAAAATAATATGTGCAAAGCAGATCAGGAAATGCACACCACATGAAACATGGATGAGAAATATGTGATTTAAAATTAACCACACTCTTTCTATGAAATCTCTGAACTCATGCGTGTACATGTATAAATCATTATATTTTAAAAAATAATCATGTGTCTGTGATTGGTTGCCATGGTACCATTATCCATATGCATCGCAACCAACCAGCTTCAGATGTTATAAATCTTTGAACCCATATGCATGTAAAATTCATTGTCGTTATTAATATCATTTAGTATTCCTCACTTAATCAGTTATAAGAAAATATCACGTGTGTGTGTGTGTGTGTGTGTGTGTGTGTGTGGTGTGTGTGTTATTTTCAAATAACAATATTTCATTATTTAAAAAAATTGTAATATAATACAATTGTAATGATTTCTATATTTACAGAAAATGTCGGGAGTACGAGTTTTGAATATTCCACTTGGGACCACAGAGAAAGATATAAAGATACATTTTAGTAATCCGAAAAATGGCGGGAGAAAATTGTCACGGATTTACTTCCCTTTACAAGGAAACGACGCTGTTTTTTTACCATGACGATACAGGTACGATATAAAGATATTACAACATCTACAATATACCAAGTATTGACAATATTTGTGGCATGGACATCAGTGTCCGACCGTCCGTTTGATAACATCCTTTAAAGATATATCCAAGTCCATAGAAGTGCAGTAAAGGTGTTCTATGTATTAATCAAGACCATATATTAATGTGGTTAATTATGGGTTGGCGGAGGAAACCAGACTGCCCAGGGAAACATCTATCTTAATAAGCGAACTGAAAAACCTTCTAACGCTTAAATATGTAGTAGGTTGTAAGAGGTGCTAACACGGCATTTAGAGACAACTTGGACACAGAGGATTCCTTATCATACCTTTAGTCGTTTTTTGCCGTGCCGTTCCTTTAAATGATATACATTCGACTAAAAGTGGAGATTAATTAACTAACAAGATACCCATGCGCTTCATCACTTTCACCTTAAGGATATCGCTGCTTTTTCTTGCTGCATTTAATATCATTTCAGTATTTTGAGAGAGAGAGAGAGAGAGAGAGAGTTTTCAGGTAACTTGCTTGTGGTTTTAAATATGTCTGTCCGTAAAAAATCGTGTCACATCTATGAATAGATTTTGATCAAACACAGCACTTATAAATGCTTAAATTTAAATTGCTTACCACTTTTAGGTGTGTATTTCAAAGATCAAGGTCACAATTGTCAACACTTTATGGGGGTTATTTGGCTTTGAAAAACATCAGATGGGCCTCGTGGTTCAAGTTCCAGTTTTTGGTAAATAGACAATCGCTATTTCCTTCGAGATCCTGGTGGATATCAGTAATGGTCACTGTAAGCATGATTTTATATTTTTTTGTAAAACAATTAAAGCATTTTATTTATATTTTAGTTTCAGCAAAGTCCTTTAAGACCAGTGGTGCACTTCAGTTCAAGGGGAACACTATAATCGTCAGGGATCTTCCACGAAAGGTAACGCACACAAGCATATACACACACACACACACACACACACACACACACACACACACACACACTAAAAAGACTTAAATGGTTCAGGAACAAAAGGAAATAAATAAACTGAAAAAGTTTATTTGTAAAGAATAGAGATACTGCTTATGGAAATAACAAATAAGATATACCAACTGAGACTCGAACCCGGGACGTTCCCATTATTAGTAGGATGTTCTAGTACGACTAACCTACGTGGTCACCAATCTAACCCAGCCACCACATTCGCTGTTTCAGGATAGTTGAATTGATGCCACGGGGTTTCACTATGGAATACACCTGTTGTTCGGCCACTTCTCGGGGTCGAACAAGCCCCTAGATGTAGCAAAATTACCAGTCAAATCGGGACTCGAACCCGGAACTTTCCAAATATAAGCGGGTGTCTCTGTCGACCGACCACTTTTCGAGTAGTACAGTCCGCTACATACCTGTCTCTAACGTTACATTGGTACATTGAGATGGCGAGGATTTATCCTTGTGATGTCGTAGACAGGAAACTAGTCAATTTTGATGACGGTTTAAGAACTAAGGATGTGTCGAGTACACAATACGAGTTATACATGGTTGTGTGTTGTGTGGTGACGAAGTTATTATTACCTTTATATTTATTACAGGTATTCAACAAAGTAACTGTAGAATTGGACCAATCAGTAACTAAACATTTGGATGAAAACTCTTCTTATCTAGACGAATTGCAGTTCGACGGTGATCTCGAAATGACCTTTGACCCCGACACCATGAACTACATAATGTCAGGTGACTGGTATCAGGTGGAATGGGCTTTGGCTTATTTAGACAACATGTGCGGGGAAACATCAGATCTAAATCAACATTCTGATATGGTTGCCCAAGCTGATAAGCGCGAACTAGCAGACGATACCAATTGGTATGATGACGAACCAGGAACTAATAGAAAGAAAGACACAGGTCTTGCAAACAGAGTGGAAGAATTTCACCAGCGATCTCCAAGGAATGTTGTAAAAGAATTTGACTTCAAATCAACGATAAAATCTATGCCATCAAGTGAAAACAAAATTGGAGGCGGATTGTGGGAGAATGAAACAAAAAGCCATAAAGAAAACATCCCTAGGAAACAATCAAAATATAACGCCACTGGGACATCGCCAAACGTTGAATCGACAGACATTCAATCATCTTTCGATGATAATGTAACAAATATGTACGCTGCTGGTTACAAACCAGAATTGAAGAACTTGTTTGCGCAAAGAGGCAAGGCTGGTTCATATGACCGCAAAAACGACTTTGGTGCTGACTTTGGACAAGAGACAAGAGACATATGGCCGAACTCTTTGCAGGAATATGCTGGTAGTTTTGGTGATGATGATCGAGAAAACGACAATTTGACACAGAATAGATTTTTGCGACCTGGACAAAGACGATCTCAAAGGCGACAACAAGGAATGTCGATGTCACATTCTGACTTTAGCGATATCCCTTTAAAACTTGATATCAATGTGGAAGCAGTAAGGGTTTTGGTTACTTTGGGAGATATAATTGAAGAAACGACGGATGCTATTGTGAACCCATGTAACACAGACCTCGCTAACACATATGGTATATCTAAAGCAATAGCTACTGCAGCTGGCAAGGGCCTTCAAGAAGAATGCAAGCAATACATTTCAAAGAAAGAACACATGGTCTTTGGTGATGTTATTCACACATGCGCAGGCGGCATGTTGAAAAAACGGGTTGGGTTTGTTGTCCATGCGGCCGGACCTACCTGGAGAGATGACCAGGGCGAACAATCTACCCACATGCTAACTTGCACCTATCTGAACTGTTTCCAGTATGCTAACAAACATCTTTGGCTCCGGAGCTTATCACTTCCCCTCATCAGTGCAGGTTTGATGTTATATTTTAGATCTTACACCATAGTTAAAAAAATTATAGGTAAAGAGCCAACATAAATAAAACTAAACCAAATCACCATTCTCCGGTATGCTTGATGCTTTTGAAAATGTTTTGACTCGGGGGTTTTTCTAGTACGCTTTTGCTAAGTATTTTCATTAGCATTAGCCACTGGTTTAATCGTAACTTTTATCATGACTTTACAATCAAAGAGGGGTACCAATGTCAGCCCCTCGTTGTTGGTCTCTACTGGTTTCCTCATTGTCTAGACGAAATATGAATTTGTGGCCAGTGTATTGGCGATATCACCGCACTGTGATAAAATAAAATCTTTGACAACCTCGTGCAAACTCACGCGCCAAACGAACTTAAATTCATATACATTTCCAACATCAGTAAAATTGTTTTGATGAAGCAAACATGATTATGTTAGAAAATTCCTGATCCTAGATTAAAAATTGCCAGAAAACTTATTGTCCTCGGAGTTATTAATGTGATTTTTATCAACATCCATATGACCAGTTTATTAATTTTTGACAATTTATTTTATAGGAATTCATGGATGCCCGCTAGATGCCAGTGTTCAAGCCTTTTATGATGCATTGCTTTTACACACGGTGGATGATAAACAGTCGCGTCATCTGCAGGAGATACACTTAGTTAGCAATGATCCTGACAGCACATGTGCCATCATTGTTGTTTTAAATTCTTTAATGGATCTGGATCAAGCTCAGGCTAAGAGTGCTGCTATCGAACGCTACCAGAAAAACTGCGCTCAATTCGAATTCAGTGCAAACCAGTTCGACATGTTTGTTGACCGTGAAACTCATTCAGATGAAAGTTACAGCAGCGAATCGGAAACAGATCAGACACCGGAAGAAGCCAACGACAATAGGAACATTGAATCGAGAAGCAAAAGCCCAAAAGAAAGAGAAGTTGCAGGGGATGTAAACGTTGATGATGTCATTGCTATGAAAAACGTCCCAACCACGAAAGACGATGTTTCAACATCCAGTAGTGATGTTTTGCCTGGTGACGCTGTGAAAGACAAGTCAGCAGACGACAGTGATGTCATTGATGATGATTCTTCTGATTACAGTGACCAAGATCAGGATGAAGCGGAATCGAGGCAAATCTTCGAGGATGACGAAGTTCCTATGGGCGTAGTAAATATGTCGGATGAAGACATGTTTGAATCGCGAGCGGAAGTAAGGGCCCAAGAATCAGAGATAAATAAGACGCTCTCTGATCAAGAGAAAGAAGTAAAAGTCGCGGGAAGAGAAAATATAGATGATGATAAAGATCTTCCAAACGCCACTACAGACAATGAGGTAATATATATGTATCAAAAAGTAATGGGTGTGACAAATGTTTTCTTCAGATGTTCATTTTATCTCATTTTGCTATATAAATCGTTCAACTTATGACATGGCGACGAGTACGTCCTTACGAAAACTTCTTTATTTAAATTCAGCGTCGAAGTTCCTTTGTTGGTGTCGATTTAAAATTGTGTATGACATGGCTGTCCGAAAATCCGATACTACAAGTTGAACGATACAGAGTCTATTGGGTCCTTTTCTGAAAGATAGTTCCTTGAATCTCTTAATGCAATATATGTCATGGATTGTAAGGATATCTACCACAACATTTGGAACCCTTCGACTTCAACAACAAGTAGAGACAACGAGGTCGTAATTTTTGTCGTTTTTATTTGCTCAGAAACAGTAGGTTGTGGTGGTACTAGTCGCTAAAATATCTTCAGATTCTTCTACATGAAATTGTTTCCTTAAATCAGTTTCACTCGGCTGAGGTTAAATGAATGTTTTATTGAACAAAATGTATTTATTAAACATTGCTTTTGTTTCAGAGCAGGAAATACAAATTGTCAAGCTTCAACAGGAAGCTGATATACTCTATATTTTTAAATTGTATGTACATGTATGTTATTGAAAAAGGAAATCCACTCGATTCATAAATAGAGAATCTTAAACTGAATTGATTCTAATTTTAAATTTCCTCTTCATCATAGTAGTTTCATATATCTCAGTATGACGCTACATCAACGAATGTCACAAAAATAAGCAAATTTTCCTTATGAAACGTGTAAATGTTTGCTAAAGGACAATGATATTAAATCTCATTTTATGCGGACTAACCCTGTGGTTTTTTAACACTCTTGCTTTTGGGTTCGTAATATACTGGTAGGTGACACCCTGAATATTATATAAAAGATATAAAGTAAAATCTTAAATGTAATAGTCATCACAATTCTGCTGGTAAATATGGTGTATCTGTGTCCAAAATCATCATGATTATATTTGACGTTGCATAGTTCCATGTTCTTTACTTTCTCAATTTTAAACATGACGTATACAGCTAGCTAGACAGGAAGTGCACACTCGTCTACATTTCCCTAGTTGATGTTCTCAATCTCCGAGTTTTCAAAGTTTTCCTCTGTTTTTCGGGGGTTGTAATTTAGACATGGACTGGTTTCTTTGTGTTTGACTTTTGAGATTGACAGAACGGCGTGTTTGTGTTTGATATTTGGGATTGTCATTTAGACATGGGGTGGTCGGTGTGTTTGTGTTTGACATTTGGGATTGTCATTTAGACATGGGGTGGTCGGCGTGTTTGTGTTTGACATTTGGGATTGTCATTTAGACATGGGGTGGTCGGTGTGTTTGTGTTTGACATTTGGGATTGTCATTTAGACATGGGGTGGTCGGCGTGCTTGTGTTTGACTTTTCGGATTGTCATTGAGACATGGGGTGGTCAGTATGTTTGTATTTGACATTTGGGATTGTCATTTAGACATGGGGTGGTCGGCGTGCTTGTGTTTGACTTTTCGGATTGTCATTTAGACATGGGTTAGTCGGTGTGTTTGTGTTTGACTTTTGGGATTGTCATTTAGACATTAAATGGTCGGTGTGTTTGTGTTTGACATTTGGGATTGTCATTTAGACATGAGGTGGTCGGTGTGTTTGTGTTTGACTTTTGGGATTGTCATTTAGACTTGGACTGGTCGGTGTGTTTTGTGTTTGACTTTTGGGATTGTCATTTAGACATGGGTTAGTCGGTGTGTTTGTGTTTGACTTTTGGGATTGTCATTTAGACATGGGGTGGTCGGTGTGTTTTGTGTTTGACTTTTGTGATTGTCATTTAGACATGGGGTGGTCGGTGTGTTTGTGTTAGACTTTTGGGATTGTCATTTAGACATGGGGTGGTCGGTGTGTTTGTGTTTGACTTTTGGGATTGTCATTTAGACATGGGCTGGTCGGCGTGTTTGTGTTTAACTTTTGGGATTGTCATTTAGACATGGGGTGGTCGGTGTGTTTGTGTTTGACTTTTGGGATTGTCATTTAGACATGGGGTGGTCGGTGTGTTTGTGTTTGACTTTTGGGATTGTCATTTAGACATGGGTTAGTCGGTGTGTTTGTGTTTGACTTTTGGGATTGTCATTTAGACTTGGACTGGTCGGTGTGTTTGTGTTTGACTTTTGGGATTGTCATTTAGACATGGGGTGGTCGGTGTGTTTTGTGTTTGACTTTTGGGATTGTCATTTAGAAATGGACTGGTCGGTGTGTTTTGTGTTTGACTTTTGGGATTGTCATTTAGACATGGAATGGTCGGTGTGTTTGTGGTTGACTTTTGGGATTGTCATTTAGACATGAACTGGTCGGTGTGTTTGTGTTTGACTTTTGGGATTGTCATTTAGACATGGGGTGGTCGGTGTGTTTGTGTTTGACTTTTGGGATTGTCATTTAGACATGAACTGGTCGGTGTGTTTGTGTTTGACTTTTGGGATTGTCATTTATACATGGAATGGTCGGTGTGTTTGTGTTTCATATCTTATTTAACAAGATCTTGCCAGGTGATTGTATTGAATACTTACTAGTATGTAATAGATAGACTATTGCAATTACTATTAAAATAAAACATAATTTGAAGCTGAACGATCTATTTAAAATTACTAATGCGACCAAGAACACGAAAGTCCATTATTCAATACAAGCCAACTAGCGATGATAATTAATGTCATATATATTATATTGCTTATTTCATACTCAAAATTTTTTATTAGTAGTGTCATATCTTGCAGGATACGATGGTTCAGGAGAGGCCCGTAGACGAGGTATCAGGACAGGATGAGGGGAAGAAACGATCACCGAAAATAGCAGAATCGGAAGTGTAAAGATGAAGAATATTAAAGTGCAAAACGTTTAGCTACTTAAATTACATAGTATCATCATTACAAGGGAAGCTAAGATTTTAGTTTATTTTATCAGCTCAAATAGAGTTTTTTTGGTTTTTTTTTTCAATTTACTTTCCATCAGGATGATCGGCATTAACATATAAATGTGTTATAATTGCATTTAAACTATAACGTTGATAAAAATTTTGTTAATAGAAGAAATTGGAGACAACCAAATGCATCAAACATTTTAGCTGATATAAAGTATATAGAATTTTATTCACAAAGACTAGTCTTGAATAAAAAGCAAAAGACTAAATTATAAGATATAATGCATACATGTGTTACACTAGTTCTGGACTTTGTAACTCAAAGCGATGTTACATGATACTGGTTATTACGAAAACATGATGCCTATAACATTTAAGTATTCATAACCTTGAAGAAAGTTTCGAGTTGACCGAATGTTATACATTATCAAAATATTTTCTCATGCCTATCATTGGATTTGTTGTGCTGTCTTCAGTCTGTGAGGGTTTCCATAATTATGTATTCGCATAGACGTTCAAACAAAATGTGCATTTGCTTATTTTTTATGAAAAAGTGTTATAAATCATCTTTGCTATACATAAGATGTCGATGTACAGTGTGGCATGCATTTATTATGCAGGCGCTTATTTCATTGATACAAATAAATAATGGAAAACCTTCAGTATTTGAATTGTAAATTTCCATATTAAACAACTTCAGTGTCAAGGTCACCGTTAGAGTTATCTTTCATCAATCATGTAGAGTTATTTTAATTCATAGTTTGTTTAATAATTATAATAATTACAATTTAATTTAATAATCAGTGTTTTATTAAGTCATCTGAAATCAGCACAACAAAGATTTATTTAAATCGTATTGCCAAGTTAATTCATATATAGCATCAGTATATACTTGATGAGAAATGATGACATTCAGATGTTAACTACTTATTAGGCACACTTTGATTACAATTTTGTTTTGTTTGTTTATGTTATGGAATTCATATTTTACAGTTAAAGTCATTGCATGTATTATTATGTATATGCGTTTTGTCATTAAAACCATTTATAAGCAAAGTCAGTGATGTGTGCGTTTCCTTTACTGTTTTTGTTTGAGTTCTCATTATGAAGGTACACATATAGCCGAGTTGTTCATTCGTGATTCTGTCTATGCTCTATTGACTGATTTACAATAAGTATGAGCCAAATACTCACAAAAAATGTTTATATAAATTTACACCATGAACTATTCGGGCATAAATTTGGCTTCTTTCTTCTAGTTTTCATGGAAATTTTGTAAATCCGACAGCGAAAATGCAACTTAAATTTATGACATATATATTTCTAGCACCTGTCGTTCTGGTCAAAATTTCCTAGAGGAAGCGGTTGTGGTCAGTCCACATACTGTATTTTATTAATTTTTGCGGTGTACAAATGTTCGCTAATTTTGGGTCGTTTGTTTTTTGTTTGCAAAATAAGCGAAAATTAACACCGAGCAAAAATTATATTATGCTTATTTTATTATAGTACATATTTAAAAAACGTGAAAATTTAACAACCCTGATATGTCTAAATTTTATATACCTCGAAAATAAATACACACGAAATTAGATACGGTTACGGTATGTAATCTTATAAACTTGGACTGGCTAAGTTGTAATAATCTATGCTGCTTTTATTATATATTATTAGTTTTATCATCATCACCTGGATACTTATCTTACATATCACAAAGCGTTTTATTTTTGGAGAAGATTTAGATAAGCTAAATTAAACATTACATGCATTACAGCCTTGTCTAATTATCCTTGTCTAATAACCTACAAGTAAGACCGTAAACCTTTAATAAGAATTTTCATAAATCAGCGGTTTTCAGTTTTTTTCTGTTATTGGAAATTAAATAGCCCATTGTTTTCAGACGTTTGAAAAGCGAGTATTGACGGCAAACTGCGCCAAAATTTAGTAAAACCATTAAATTTTATCATGAGATGTACATGTACTAGTCTTAGAATAAAAGTGAACTCATAAAGCGATCGTTTATCATTCATTTAACACGCAGTTGTTGTTTTTTATTCAAGCAATGTATGTTTTATAATTTTAACTGGTAATATTGCCTAATGTTTTCAATTTTCCATTAGTGCTAAATATGTTTCTTTCACATAAAACAGTGGCGTAGCCAGAAAAGAATGAATGTGCAAGCCTGGTACCAACGAGTGTCTGGGGCAAGTTCCCTTTGAAAATTTTGAAAAAAATGAAGCGATTTGGTGCATTTTCTGCATTCTTAAACAATATTTATATGTGTACAAAGAGAATTAAAATTTGGTTTTATGTCCGTTTTTTCCAAAGAAAGTGATACAGCTAGAAGAAAAATGTACATATTTTTACTGGATTTTGCTGCTTTTATAAAGGCAGGAAGCCGTTTGTATAGTGTAAACGACAATTAACAGAACGACACATGAAAGATTGAATTCATTTTAAAAATTATCAAAAAATTATTTGCAAGCGCAGGATTTTTGGCCTATATGCACGCTACGCCACTGTAAAATCTATGGAGGTGGTACAGATAAAAGACATCTTGCAAATAAATTTACCTTGTACTCATTAAGTCTATGTAAATACTAATTTCCTATTCAATTCATCACAACAACAACATTGTGTTTGCTTTATGCCAATAAATATTATTATATTCACTGATAAAAAAAACCAACGCACATGATTGATTGATTGATTGATTAAATGCAGTTTTACATCGCAGTTAAAAATAGTTTTATTGTATCTAGACGCCACCACTTTTGCAGTGTCTCAGAGCAACGTACAGGGAGGGTTCTTTAACGTACCACGCCTGTCGTGACACGAGTACTGGGCATCGATTTTTAAGGTTTCTTCTAAAGGACCCCGTGACTTTTTATTTCTAAATTTCGAGTGCTTGACGAAAGAGCAGTCACTACCTATTTTGAAGTCTTGGCCATACCCCGACCGGAGTTCCGAAACCCACGACCTCCCACATACGGAGCAAGCACTCTACCAACAAAGCTACCGTAGTGAAACTATGCAAAAGATTTGGAGATACAACTTGCGTCTTTATAGCATGTTTTGTTACATGGCTATCATTTAATGGTCATTATTTGACAAGTACAGCGCCAAATATTTCAGAAATGATCACGAAGCCGTTCATGTATAATTTGGACTGGTCATTGCATTGATAACGATAAAAAGAATGTCTTTTCTTATATTTACAATCATTATTTTTTTCTAAAAATTGCAAAATATGTAATACATTGTGTGTATTTTGAAACATTGAAGTTTTATTTGCCATGTGTCATGTTTTCTTTTTAATTTTCTGAATGCAATATTTAAAAAATTATAATATGTCAACTATAAATTTTGAATATTTCATTCAGAAAATTCAAAAATTTATAATATGGCACTTGACAACCACCGTCGGAAAAATGGCAGCGTCCACATTGATAAACGATAACAAAAAATAATTTTTCAACTCACCATAAGTTTTATTTATACTTCTTCGACAAAATAACAATTTAATGTTAAAATCAAATCGACATCGATAAACTGTTGCACAAAATACAATTTCTTATTGTATTTAATAGTTAAAAGTTAAAAATAGAAATGAACATCAGAATATTCATACGCGGTCATTTGCCGCCAAAAGTCAATGACATATTTACAATGACGTCAATTTCTATCTATAACACAATATATGTCATAGAAGAAGACAACTAAATGAAATATTACAATATAGGTTTGGTATTAAATATCAAATTGACGCACATTCGGCGACGGTCCATACAATATATGTGTGATTCAGAAAGCATTTGGTAATGTGAATATTTATCTATTTTAACGCATATAATCGTAAATATATAAGATGTCTGGTCTCCATGGTCTTCATATTTCGCAATTTAAAACAAATGTATTATATTAGTTTTTATCAGACTATTGACACAAAACATGTATATTTTCCCCTTATAGACTTAAACATAAACAATTAGAACATACGAGCCAAGATCGATCTTTGGTCTTGTATATCAACACAAATACTGTTGTTTGGTCCACATGCTTTTCACATAAATATGTCGTTATACTATACATTTTATATGTATAACACGAGACATTTTCATATAAAACAATTATCAGTTTACATGTAGCAGCTTTGTAATTTGCTGAATACCCACGACGGAATGTTTAGTTCCATCTTCAATGGAACTCTGAATTGTGCCTTTGTAGTCTAGAATATTTTATGAACCTGGGGCGCGTTTCTCGTACGCTTCCTTAGTTGGCAGGTTAACAAATACATTAAAATTACTTGCATCTTAAATTGTATTAAAAATGAATCTTCAATCACTTTCCAAATCTTAAATTTCAAAATGGAGAATAAATTGTGATATATTCCCTATCAAATATGCGCATTTATATTACCCGTGATTACGAACAAAACGAGTTAGCATAATCACTATTTTTTATTGTAGAACACATTACAAATTTTACCAAATACAGGATTCTGGAACAACAGTTTAAATTCTATATTTCAAAATAAACAGAAATAAATAAAACTTGCATTGATAACAGGTTTTTATGCTAATACCTAGGGCCAGCCAGTAAAACGGTTTTAAATTCGACATACTCAAATTGACAGTGTTATTGTCTTTTCTTTATTTGAGTGAAATATTTCTGTCAACTCTCTAACAACTTTATTTCTCAACAGATTGATAAAAATTTGATACAAGAGTTTAAAGCATGGTAATATCTCGGCCTAGTTTGTGTTTTGTAACAGGCACAGCCGATTCGAACCTAATTTCACAAAGACATTGTCCTTTTTGAGTTAAATAACTCTGTCAACAACTTCAGTTCAATAATGTAACCCACCCTAAGTATTAGACGATGCTCCATTGCGAGGGTATAAGTATCACTTGTGATGGCTTGTTTAAGTTTTTAAACGTATGTTTAATTAATTTTTGTATAAGAAAGGCTATGTTTTTAATGATATTGGTTTATTTTTGTTGTAAGGCAGTAACTAAATATAAGCATTTTACCACTTTTATTACATCAGTGTTTCATATTCTTTGCATTTCCAATTCGGCTTTCTTTCAGAAAGTGCCATATATCTTGATAATGTTATACTATGTTCAACCACAATTAGCTAGTTTCCAGAAGTAAAAAATATATATGACCATTGTATTATTTTGGCATTGGTATCAGAAACTCTAAGTGATAAAAAGACGTTGTTCAATAGACTATTTTTCCAAATGCAAACACAAAGGCTTTTTATTTACATTATTTTTATTTAGGTTTTGTCAATAACTGTTTTTTTTTTTTTTTTTTTTTTTTTTTTTTTTTTGATGATGATGCAGATTGATATTGGTGGTTCACTGAACAAGACTGTTTATTCCCTATTTCGTCTTGTTATACAGTTTATATGTGTTGCTTTGCTAACGGATCTAAAGAATCCAAAATCTCAAAAGGTTCTATGATACATGGATATGGGATAAATCATTCCTCAAATGCAAGCATTATTCATTAAACATAATAAAGGATGACTTATTTACTTATTTATTCCATATTTTTTCATATATATTATATTTATAACTTCCGATCATGCAATATAATCTATATTTTGGTATATCATAACATTTATTCCACACCTACATACACGCTTGTTAATTGGTACATACATTATTTAGTATTTATGATCTGTAATTTTAGGGAAAGTCAGAACATTAGGATGAACATTATGTTATTAAATTGTTATTCAGAAATTTATTTGTAATGATCGGATTCCTTTATCCATATAAAACTAAGCGGGGAGAGAGAGAGAGTCTTCTGATTACATATTTTTATTTTATGGTTTTAATTTTCCGGGTTTTTTTTAGTTTATGGTTGTAATTTCTTTTCCCGGTAACAAATTGATTCTTTAATGATACTTCCTGGTCCTCGATAACGTGAATGTCATATCCTTTTAATCAAATAAATCAGGAATGAAGCGAGAATGTATAAAAAATTTCATTTGCACTTAAAGTCCTATTTATATAATCTTTATGGTATCTTTATAATTATAAGACCTGTAATATTCAGGTTCTTGTGAGCCTTATTATAGGTGACATATTCTATTACAGAAGAAGCATGCAAAAAATGACGCAATGACGCAACCTATTTCCAGCAAACATGCAGCAAGATGTGAGAAAGCGCTGGTTCAAGTCAGAAGTGAGAGTAGGACAAAACATCCAAGAATAAATAATCAAATAAATACAAAGATGATATATATATATATATATATATATAGAGAGAGAGAGAGAGAGAGAGAGAGAGAGAGTTTTCCGATCAGAGGATACATGCAGAAGAAATGGCGAAACCTATTGCAAGATACGCGGAGCTCGAAGTCAGACACAAACACATAAGAACAAATGTTATTTACGGCTTCCGAATTTTCCCCTCAGTCAGTTGAAAATTTCTATTATTTTAAGATGCAAATAATTTACTACAATTTATGATAAAACCGATATTTGTGTGATCTGATCTGACACCCAATGTATTTATTCATGTATAAAACAGATATATCAATAATACTTTTATTGTATAGCTTATCTGTTTTATGCTATCATTATTTTGTATATATGTATTGTAAATCTTCTCCGTAACTATACGATGCCACCGATATTGCTTTTTTGAACCCAGATGGAGTCTTTTAGATAGATTAAGGTTTTTAATTTCACGTGAAAGTTGAAATTATCGATATGAGAACCATGTCCCAGCAATCATTAGCATGGTTTTATACGGGTTTTACATTGCTGTTCTCGTGTAATGACTTTTTAACTTTATGTTTTGTTTTGGAGTCATTCTTCATTTTACTTAGAACCTGAAGATTAGTTTTAACACAAGATATTATGTTTTATAATGTCAATCTGTTAGCTTAAGTACCTTTTAAAGTTTTATTTTCGCTACACAGATTATAATGAAAGAGTATTCTCCAGCCGTTTTTTTATTTGTCCTGATATATTTGAAACTTGATTTACTGTCTGTTACCCATAATTAACATATCTATGGCTATGACTAGCTTTAAATTGGATATAGAGGAAAATAGCATTTGTGTACAAGACTGGATACAGTTACTGTCTCAGTCAGAAAATTGAAACCAATACTCTTCCTTGTAAACATCAATCAATATACATACGATATTGTTCAGTTTTAAGTCAAATCGCCTGGTAGGTAACGCTCTTAGGTGTAGTGAACATTCATAATTCATAATGATAACAATATGAACATCTCCAATCTAACTGGGGTGGTAAGATTTTGGGTTACATTTATTAACAGTGGTTCTGGTCCATACAATACATATGTATTTATTTTCAGAGACTTCATTCTTTTTTGTATAACCATCATTAGTGCCTGGGCCCTAAGAGTGTTGGAATTGGGAGGTCGTGGGTTCAACTCCCGACCGGCCTGAATCAAGCTTAAGACTTGAATTGGGTAGTGACTGCTCTTTTGGCAAGCACTCGGCATTACGAAATAAAAGTCACGGTTCTTTTGGATAGGAACTTAAAATAAACAAGGTCTCGTGTCAGGTAGGTATGACACAATTTAACACCATGTGTATAATGCCATCAGCGCAACACAAAAGCAAAATTTCTTCACATTCGCCAAGGCGACGTCTCGATATAAGTAAAAAACCTCTTGACTGGGACGTTATTGCTCATGATCATCAACTCCTTAGAGTGTTGTTGAAAAATGTTTATGCTAATTATTTGCTATATCGAAAGTTTGAGACGTAAAGGATTTTGTGGTTTATTTACATATTCTAGAACTTGTTACTTACACATTTGATTAGTTTTGTATAATTATTTTACTAGTATTTATTCTAATACAGGATGGTACATACCCAAGATACAATTTGAGAGAGAGAGAGAGAGAGAGAGAGAGAGAGATTTGTTTGTAAATATTATATTCTGTTTAGTAGTCATAGCATAAATGTAAATTCTAATTTATTTTCCGGAATCAAGATTTAATTTCAATCTGAAAAAAGCTTCTTGATTCAAATTTAACGACACAAAGCCTTGAGGTAATGTAATAATGCAACGCAAAATTGTGTGTAATTGATTGCTATTAAATGTATTTTGTACTTGAATTGTATCTAATTGAAGCAATAACGCAATTTTATTGTTTATAAGTCGAGTCGACAGCGTAAAATATTAAGTAAAAATGCAAGCTCTTAAACTTTAGTACACATCCTCATCGACTTTTTATTTACAATTGGTTTTATTACAGTGATGATAACGTACGTACTGACAGTGAACCTAAAGACGATGTGTATCATACCGTTATTTCAATAGTTCTGTGAATAAAGCAAATTCTTTATGCAACTTTAATAGACTGAAAACCAATTCAATTGGAAATGTTCATCTAGTCCATCAGTGAAATATGAAGGTGTTTTATATACAGAAAATGGTAAGTCAAAATACAAATATCTAGTGCTGAATATGAATATGTCAAGCATCATACGGACTACAAACATGAATATACTGAAGATACCATCAACAAAATGTTAGAGTTTATAATAGACTACATATTTGTTGTGTTTGGTAATATGTTTTTTAAACAAACAATTGGTATACCAATGGGCTCACACTGTGCATCATGCCCATTTGTTTTCTTGAATTTTTCTATTGTCAACTTTCCTTTTCTATGCAGCAATATACCTGCTTCTCGATATTATGATGTAGTTGTGTCACTATTAATACGCTATGATACAGCTTGTATCCACCATGGGAACTTTTATATAACGATGCAAGCTGCTTACGAATAAATCGTTGATGCAAGGATATGGTAAGTCTAGGGGCTTATCAAGGTCCTCAAACAGTTTTATGGCTGTCATCACAATACTGTTGATCAATAAGTTTGATGTCTCTATATCTAAAATTACCCTGGATATATTTGACGTCCAATAGATCTTTTCATTCCAAATTTTATTACACACGTGGCGGGTGTAGCTAGCTAAACAGTAGATGCTTACTATTATTTCGGAGCACCCCGTCTCACTTTCCTGGTTGAATTTTACGTGTTTGAAACAATTTGCCAGCTTCAAAGTATTTACTTTGTTTTTGGTTTTGTAAATCATGAATTGGTATGTTTGTTTTGGGATTCCAGCCATCTCAAAAATATGATGCTATGATTCAAATATTCATGATGAAACTAAAACATGATGCATAATTTATGATGCCCTATCAAAACTCTTTTCAATGTTATATATTCTCTTCCAGCATTTTTCAAGTTGAAAAAATTCCAACAGTTTGTGAACTATATCAGTGATGTATTTGGACAATGTTTTTCCACATTTTTAAAGTACATAAATTATTTATTTTTTCAATCCATAGAAGAATTGGGTATACGTTTTCAAAAATATAAATTGGTTAGTACCGTGTTTTCATCGATTTTGTTTTATAGTTTAATGAAAGCATATTCAAATAAAAGAAATATTTTTTCAAAACCATGTGCATTCGATTTATTGAAATGCAGTAGCGTACATTCTGATGTTGACGGAGACCTAATTAATACCACCACTATATAACGGCATCTTTAGAAGAACTAATCCGTATTACTTGATCCAAATCTTCATATAACCCCTTTATTCTTCCTGGTAGTGGAACTTTATAAACACTGTCTTTCAATATGGCTTCATTTCTAAAAATTACAAAGCCTTTAGATATTGCTACAACATATTGCTTTTTTACATCTTGTGAAGTTGTTGTTTCATCTTTTGTGTCTTGTGTTATATGACACATGGTACCTAATGCATTTACATCTATTGTTGTTGTTTAGTTTAACAAGTATCAAAGATTATTTCGAAAGAGATTAAAACATGATAAATAGGGTTTGGAATCTGTAATAATACATAAAATCACGAGATTGGTAGTCCTAATACCCTTGATGTGTTGTTTAAAAATGTCGCGACCATAGTTTAATGAGTTATCCGCTCTGCCTTTTACTGAGCGATGTGTTTTCGTTTACCTGCTAATTAAGTACATGTGATATGAACTGAAATGGTGATAGTAGCTAGATTTAATAATCTGGTTGTGGAATAATCAATTTAAATCATGCAATATCATAGCAAGTAAGATTTCACTGTAGGTAGAGTAAGAAATTTTAAATACAAAAACGATCAAAAACTTAAATAACTTTATCAAGGATCGCTTTAACGTCTTGCAAAGTCTGAAATTAACCATGTGCAAATTGTCATGAACACTGTAACTAACACATTTTGTTGTTTTCCCAATAAAAAATATCTATGCCTGAACTTAGGCAAAAGTGATCATCAAACAAACTTTTCAGATGACCAGTTTTGTATAATATCTAGTACATGTATTTATTTTTTTGTAATAGGTACATGTGTTTATTTTCAACAGAGATAGAGAGAGAGAGCATGCATATTCTATGGACATGTTAGTAAAACTATTTTTGCTTAGAAGTCATATCATGAGAGTATGATCTTGTTTATTTTCCGGAATGAAGATCAAATTCAAATCTTAAAGCTTCTAGAATTCAATTAAACGACACAAAGCCTTCAGGTAATGAAATAATACAGAAAAGATTTGTTTGATAAAAAACTTAAAGTGTTGCAATGACAGGATTTTATGGTTGTAAGTCTGTTAAAAAATAATAAAAATGCAAGTTTTAATTCTAATAAACATCCTGATTGGATTGCTGTTTTATTTGAATGTTATATCTGCAGTAAAAAGCGAATTGAAAGTTCTCAAAGATGAATTTTTAACCATTCAGTAATTTTAAGATCCATATAAAATGAGCAAAACTGTTTTGCAGTTAGCTTATAATCTAACATAGCCAGGATTAGAGGCTAAGCCAAATAATGATACCTGTTTAGTTCAGTTTTAATTGCGCCTCACTGCTCAATTTTCTAAATAATAACTAGCTAATTGTTCTCCATTTGGGTTTACACGATTGTACAATGGATGCGATACGCAGGGTCACCGACTTTGGTCAAACTTTCCACATTACCTCAACTTGGGACAAGTGCCAATTAGACGGCTGAATTTTGTTACTATTGAGACCAGTTGCCTTTCAGTTTGTTATGAATTTTGTTGCTATTTAGACCATTTGCCTTCCACAAGGTTCTGAATGTTGTTGCTACTGAGACCAGTTGCCCTCCAGAAGTTCTGAATTTTGTTGCAATTGAGACCAGTTGCCTTTCAGTTGATTCTGAATTTTGTTGCTATGGAGACCAGTTGCCTTTCAATTGATTCTGAATTTCGTTGCTATTGAGACCAGTTGCTCTCCAGAAGGTTCTGAATTTTGTTGCTATTTAGACCAGTTGCCCTTCAGAAGGTTCTGAATTTTGTTGCTATTGAGACCAGTTGCCCTCCAGAAGGTTCTGAATTTTGTTGCTATTGAGACCAGTTGCCCTCCAGAGGGTTCTGAATTTTGTTGCTATTGAGACCAGTTGTCCTCCAGAAGGTTCTGAATTTTGTTGCTATTGAGAACAGTCGCCTTTCATTCGATTATGAATTTTGTTGCCATTGAGACCAGTTGTCCTCCAGAAGGTTTTGATTTCGAATTTTGATGCATCAGAAAAACAATTATAATCAAAAACAAACATACTAATCCATGTCCGAATCACAATCCAGAAGCAAAGTAAAAAAAAACTTTGAATTTATAAGAAGTTATATGCTGTGTAAAATTAACCGAGTACTTTAAAAATAGAATCCGGATTACTAGGAACCAAATATATCTTTTTAATTTGATTTAAAAACATAACAGTTAATCGTTGCTTAACTAATTTTTAATTATAAAATTAAAATGATGCTTCAGACAAACCTGTACTGATGTACCGTTTGATCTAGATCTGGTTAAAAATATGTTCTTTCTTAAACTTAATCAATTTCTGATTTATTAAGATCATACATGGAATGTACACGTCGTTTTGGTATTAAACTTGGAAATTTAACTAGATTAAACTAACAAAGCAATTGACAAAAGAAGCATGGCTTAAAAGTTAATGTACACATTATAATATTTTTTAAAATCAATACAGCATTGAGAACCAACCTGAAAAGTGCTCTAAAATGTGTCAAGCGCTACTTTTGAATTTTTATGATATAACACATTCAAAAGTAGCACTTGCCATATGTATTATACCAAAGTACAATATGAAGTACTAAATCGGGTGTAAATTCCACTTCACCAAACGACTTTTATTGTCAATTATGGTAGGTAGTGTTCTGTGGGAGCTTCTTACTTAAGTGATGTCACGGCACAGTGTCCCCCCAAAAGACCTTTTCGATTTGTGCTAAAAACTCGCCGATATCTCCTTTATTTCGGCATGGATTTTTTATGAAAATTTCGCATTAAGTATATTTTAGTATGGAGAATAGCATATGTAAAAAAAGAAATTTTTTTACAGATACTCTGCACAAAAACTATGTATAAAATACACAGTGTTTTTGAGACTGTTAATATGTAACTCTTTAATCAACAACTGTAATGTAATTATAAGCTTTCTCTGCTTATTTCTGTTTTATTATACATTAGAGAAATCGAAGTGTAGAAAGTCATATGGGTTTTACATTTTCATTTACATTTAAATACAGATAATTATCAAGTTTTGAAAAGGTTAAAATCGATAAGTATTTGTACTTTAATGTTAACCTCTATATACTAGTAATATGTAAAACACATATGTACATGTCGTGCTAACTCAACGATCATCAATCATCTCAATAAACACTTCCACATCCCCCGCAAATATTGGGGAGATAAAATTACGTACATGTATAAATTTACTACTTGTGATTCGTCGTGGGCTTCGCGAGCACTTTCTAGTACAGACCTATCGAAAGTTTAACACTGAACAAACGAAGATGAGTCGAAGCTCGGCTGTCGAGATTGAATAGCTAGTGATCGAAAAGCTGTCGAACGATAGATAACATGTACAGCTGCCGGAAAACTGCCGAACGATAGATAACATGTACAGCTGCCGGAAAACTGCCGAACGATAGATAACATGTACAGCTGCCGGAAAACTGTCGAACGATAGATAACATGTACAGCTGCCGGAAAACAGCCGAACGATAGATAACATGTACAGCTGCCGGAAAACTGTCGAACGATAGATAACATGTACAGCTGCCGGAAAACAGCCGAACGATAGATAACATGTACAGCTGCCGGAAAACTGTCGAACGATAGATAACATGTACAGCTGCCGGAAAACTGGCGAACGATAGATAACATGTACAGCTGCCGGAAAACTGTCGAACGACAGATAACATGTACAGCTGCCGGAAAACTGCGAGCGATAGATAACATGTACAGCTGCCGGAAAACTGTCGAACGATAGATAACATGTACAGCTGCCGGAAAACTGCCGAACGATAGATAACATGTACAGCTGCCGGAAAACTGCCTAAATATAGCCTACGAGAATTTAGTCGAACTATCAATTCGAAATTAAACCATATTCATTATTATTAAAACTCCAATTTTCAGAGATTGTACCCACATTTTACAAGAAATTGCCATTTTTCAAGTGACATGATTTTACTAGGAAGTGACCTTTTCAGGATAACAATCAAATTCAGTTATTAAGAATCCCCCGCCAGCAGGTTCTTTTTGTGATTTGCACGTTTGTTCAAAGGGCCATAACTCCAAGGAAAATCAACAAAGCAACCCGGGTTAACGGTATGCGTATCTCCTATTTATGTTGATATTTTGCACCAAGTTTCATGAAATAGTGCTTCATAGTTTTGGAGAATTAGCACCGACAAGATTTTCTGACGAATGAAAGGAAGGAAGAACGGAAACTCTAATGTAATGTCCTCCTCATTCTTCGAAAGGTGGGAGATAAAAAGGTGGAGTTGTTGGACATAGAATTTTCAGTTTGAAGAGAAAATAATGCCACCAGAAAAAAATTGTAAATTTTTGTAAAATGTGGCTACGATCTGTGGAAAATTGTGTTTTAGTAATAATGAATATGGTTCATTGTTAACTTATTATTAAACTTTCGACTAGTCTGTACTGCTTATATATACACCTATGGCCCATAATTTAATTATTTATCAAATATTTCTTCATAAGAGGAAAGTGTTGTAAAAGTTTGGTGATGAAATAATAAATATATCATCTGAATTGATGAAATTCAATTTAAAAAGTGAATGCTTTAACTAAACAATCAGACTAACACCCACAAAAATAAAAAATAAAATTAATGAACTTTTTACTGTCCTAAAATTGTGATAAATCGATTAATTGCATTGTCTTAGCTACTTCGCTTCCTACAGAAAACATCTGATTTTGAAGAATTGTAGCGAATTATTTTCTTTAACGATTTTCTGTCAGAGGACACTAACTCGGGACATTTTTCTATCATTCAAGTGTCGTTTAAAATGCTACCATTATTTGTGAAACACTTCAAAAGAGTAACGTCTAAATGTCAAGACATAATTTATATAATAACAGTGACAATACTATATATCATTTACTGCTAACTTTAACGTGTGATTTCTAAAATCAGGCTTCTTGGTTTCTAGTTCACCTGATTAAAGGCCGTGTGAGCTTATGACATAGCGCGGCGTGGTGACTGGTGGTGTATGTGTGTGCGTTTGTGCATCGCTCACATCTATTTTCTACTTCTACTCTTAAATTACTGTTTTTTGCGTTTAATTTTGAAAAAATGCAAAATGGTTTCAAATATTTATAACTTGAATATTTCAACAGATAATGACATTGGGTTTTCAGCTTTCGTATATTCTTACATTACCTTTAAAAAGGGTCTCATGGTCATTCATCAAAACCATGACTTAAAGTTAAACCTCTGTGCTTTTATTAATTATTAATTATCTAACAAAAATAAAATTAAGTTTATAGGCATGCATATTATTGTTGGTATTGAAGTAATGGTCATTTTGATATATAGATGGAGGACATGGGTTCAAAGGTCAAGGTCGCAGATGCAAAAGGTATAAACTTTTTGTATAAGCATGTAAATTAGAATATTCAGTTTTATGCTATCTAAAACATTTTAAGTAGCCATTGTTTATCAGATGAGCACACCAAACCCATTTGGCCTCTTGTTCAATTGCAGTGAATTTAGTCATAAAATACATTAAAAAAGTGGTATATGTCAAAAAATGGAATATGACAGCAGGATAATGGACATTAGCGAACATTTTGAAATGTTATCCCGTGATATATGACCTCCAAGGTTACACGTAAAACCTCGCATGATATGGGTTCTGTTGATGTTATTTATTGGATCACAATTTCGGTAGTAAACGTTTTCAAGTTCTTCTGTTCATATGATGTAGTTTATTTTTACAAAATGCGTTTTCTTTAACCAAAAGATTACACTGATAGTACTGTAGAAGGATATATCTTAAGAATTGTTGTATTTAAGAAAAATACTAAAGTATTGAAACATCACAGATGAAGTGTGCCGTTGCGTTTAGCTCTGTTGAACCGCAGATTTCACATATACAAAGATTTGTACGAATTTTTCATGCGTGTGACGTATTCGTATGTGTGAAATCAGCGGTTCAACATAGCTCTATGGGAACGGTATGCTAACTAAATAACCATGCGGAATGGAATGGTTATTAATGCCTATACGAAATATATATATATATATTATATACATGTATATATATATATCACAGAAAAACATTACGACCGAGAGTCTATTATACCAGTGTCGAATCCATCCGGTAGAGGCATGCGAGGATATCACAAACTCAGTAGGCAATAATTGTGTATTATTTAGTCAGAGGGCAGATCCCAAAAATGTGACCCCTAAACTTTTTTGTTAAAGCAGGAAACATGCTGGATCCTATTTCCCTATATGTACTTAGTTAGGCTAGGTATGTTTGCACCTTAACTTTTTTCCCGTTTAATGGAAATATGGCTGCCAATCCAAGATGGCCGCCAAAAAAGATAATTTAAGTATAAAAATTCAATATCAAGTCAACCACTCAACCTTTTTAGTTGAAATTTGGTGTTTGATCATTTAAATATTTATACTAATTTTCCATGAATAAACATTGGTTTTAAAATTCAATATGGCCGCCATTCATAAGATGGCCGACTTATAATCACCGCGCTGCATTTTAAATCAATACAACATACTATGCCATTATTTTATGACATTAAACCAATGTATTGTATTTAATATATATGTATTTAGTTAGGTTAAGTATGTTTCCACCTTGACTTTTTCCGTTTACTGAAAATATGGCTGCCAAATTTAAGATAAAAAAAGATAATTTCAAAATTAAAACTCAATAACAAATCAACCGCTTAACCTTTTGAGTTTGATATTTGATCAATTAAATATTTTACTAATTGTTCACGAACAAACTGTGGTTGTTAAATTCAATATGGCCGCCATTTTCAAGATGGCCGACTTATAATTATTGCGCTGCATTTTAAATCAAATACAACAAGGATTGCATTTAATTGCTGTGTGTGTGTGTGTGTGTGTGTGTGTGTGTGTGTGTGTGTGTGTGTGTGTGTGTGTGTGTTACATATTATGTGAAAATATTATCAGTACAGCTCTTTAAACATATTTTATGTAATTAAAATAACGAAGCCGAAACATTTTTCAAGTTTTCGATAAAGATTATTTTAATCAATTTAATAGCGTCTGCAATAAAAAAAAAATAGTCATCTTGCTCATTCAAACATTCAAAGAGGTCCAACAGCAACATGATTAACATCCATGGGCACCTTGCAGCAATATATTCTAAACGTATATCCCTTATACTTATTATATAAGATCAGAATTACATTTCCCCGGTTCAAAAATTCAACAGCGTCTGACCATTATCTGTTTCCTTGGCTCCTTTGGCACAAAGAACAATTCTTGTGCCTGCCTCTTTATAGTTTGCTCAAAGACCTGATTTACCTCGCCCTGTACTCGAGAATGTAGTATTTGCATCCAAAAACCCTAACCTAACCATCAACTACTTGCCATACACCCTTGTTTATATCATTTGATATAAAACTACCAAAATCAGATTCATTCTTTTGTATATTGAATTATTCCAATTTTCAACTTTCCATCTTTTTTCTGCAATATATGTATTATACTTTAAATCGAATTGTTCCTACCAGTTCTTACTGGTTTTAAATAATGCTTTGTGATTGTGATTTGTGGATGGATTGTTGTGTTTGTTTTTGATTTATTTTTTTTCTTGTCATACTTTATAAAATGCTCAAAATATCAATCAAATAAAACATCACAAAACATCTACTCTATTAACATGATTAATATTCCTTAAATGACACTTTGTGCTATCTGCAAATCTACAAACTTGCCAAAGGTTTGTGCATTGGTGCTTTCAGAATGCTGTTAACCAATGTCATACTCTCTATTATGGTATAAATCGTTATACCCATTTTCTGAACATTTCTGAATGACATCATCAACCTATGCCTACTTCAGATGTTTGTTGATTGGTCGTAAACTACCTGATGATGTTACTTAGAATACAGTACTTCTTTTTATCCAGTATATCACTATCTCCATTACCTCTTCCTGCTTTCACTGGCACCATGATAATATTTAGCTATTATTGTTTTCATTTTTGAAACTCCATAATGGTACCGAAAAATATAAAGATCTGTACGATAATATATGGTACGGCATTGGTTAACAACATTGGAAAACCACAATGTGCACTTTGAAGATTGAAATTTGAAGAAGCAACCACAAAGTATCATTTAAGGAATAGTGATAGAGTAGATGTTTTGTGATGTTTTGTTTGATTGATATTTTGAGCATTTTATAAAGCTTAACTAGACAAAAAAAATTTAAATCAAACATACCAATCCTGTCAAAATCACAGTAAAATCTTGAAACTTTCAAATTAACACAGGAACATCCACCAGGAAGTGAGAACGAGTAACCTGGAAAGGTAATTGAGCACCCCACACTTTTAGAATGAAAGGAATATGAACTTTGGGACGCACATATCCATGGTCGATGTATTTTCGGATACAGAGTCACCATACTATATTGTGATGACAGCCATAAATCTTTATAAGGACCTTCATAAGCCAAGGCTTGCACTATCCCTACATCAACAATTCATTTGTTAGCAGTTTGCACCGTTGTATAAACATATTTTAAGAATGCAGAAGAGAGACGGAATTCCATGTTGCCTGAGAATTTGAACAAATTTATAAATACGGGAGAATAAGGCTTAACTGACTAGTTTTATATCAAATGAGTTCTGCAAGGAAGTACAAGGCAAGGAGTCAGTGGTTAGTGGAGGGTTACAAATCCAAATGCAACATTCTGGAGTATAGGGCGAGATACATCAAGTCTTATTGCAAACCATAAATAGGCAGACTCAAGATCAGATGTTTTATTCTCTTGATTTTGTTTCATAAGTAAACAGTAAGCTTAAGGTTTAAGTGAGTACTGCAACAAAAATGAAACCAAAATTTCAAAGAGTCAATAAGAAATATCCTTAGAAAAACATATATTAGATATGTTGGTATTTGATCAACAGACAGTGATTGAGCTTCCTGCATGGGAATTTTTTAAACAAATTACAGATTTTGAAAACTGAATTGAAAGCTTATGAATATACGATAAAGTCGGTAATGCTGTTATCAAATGTAGATCCATTTGTTTGTAATCTATTTCAAACTATCAACCTTTAACAAAACATTCATGAACTTCACAGTCATATGTTCCGTAATTGCCACTTTACAAGATAGGTTCCGGTCATGCACATTAAACACATTAATTATCCGAAATGGTTTGGAATCTATGTTTATTTCCTCAGAAAAAACTACCATCAACTCTTGTTAGTAGTTGGGAAATTGACTTCAATATTTATAAATGTGGAATTGTTGAATCTTTGTTATGTTTGTGCAGCTTAATTATTGTAAAAACACATTCTACTGGACAGTTGTGTGTGGATGTGAATCATGCTGGTGTAAAAAGCTTTTAAAGGAGGTAGTTAAATAGTATATATATATATATATATATATATATTGGCTTATTGTATTAAAACAATGCAGCGTGATGATTATAAGACGGCCCATCTTAAAATGGCGGCAATATTGAATTTTACAACCACAGTTTGTTCATGAACAATTAGTATAAATATTGATTAATTGATCAAATACCAAATTTCAACTCAAAAGGTTAAGCGGTTGATTTGTTATTGAATTTTATTTTTTAAAATTATCTTTCTTTTTGGTGGCAATCTTGGATTTGGCAGCCATATTTTCAGTAAACGGAAGTAGTCAAGGTGGAAACATACTTAACCTAACTAAATACATATATATTAAATACAATACATTGGTTTAATGTCATAAAATAATGACATCGTATGTTGTATTTGATTTAAAATGCAGCGCGGCGATTATAAGTCGGCCATCTTATAAATGGCGGCCATATTGAATTTTAAAACCAATGTTTATTCATGGAAAATTAGTATAAATATTTAATTGATCAAACACCAAATTTCAATTAAAAAGGTTGAGTGGTTGATTTGATATTGAATTTTTATACTTAAATTATCTTTTTTGGTGGCCATCTTGGATTGGCAGCCATATTTCCATTAAACGGAAAAAGTCAAGGTGGAAACATACCTAGCCTAACTAAGTACATATAGGGCTATAAGATCCAGCATGTTTCCTGCTTTTAACAAAAAAGTTTAGGGGGGTCAATAAAGAGGCTACTTTTTGAGATCTGCCCCCTGACTAATTGTCAGAAATATAGATATGTCTTTTACTGTTAGTTAAAATTTAAAATTTCTCAAAAACTAAGGTATGCTCCCTCATGCAAAGTATTTTCTTAGCTGATTTTGGTCCTTTGGGTTTCTTTTCAACATCTTGGAAAAACGTTTGGTTTCATAATTTTGGTCAAAGCACTACTGATGAGAAATTGTATTATTCCGAAACGGTCGTCTAGTGCTGTAAAATTAAAACTGGTATAATATGTGATTTGATAGGTTTGTACTCTGCAAGTAAATGACAAGAGATTAACTTACATAAATGTCTATTTGTAGATCAGTGTTACTGGGCTAACATAAATGTCATTTCTAGAGTACATTCGATATATTCTAATTAAAATGTTATAACTTTGTGTCATTAGAATGTGTTTAACTTGTGATGAACATCGAAAAGGCAATTAAATCACCGTAATATAGTTCTATCAGCGTGCTGTCTTCATTGCTAAGGGTGACTTTTATTACAAGTTTAGCATATTAGCAAATCATTACGGAAGCCCGTTCTCATAACTGAAAAATTATTTATTGCAGCAATGTTCTTCTTATTATGTGGGTTTTTTTTTGTTTGGTTGGTTGGTCATATGTCATTCCTGAAATAGTAATGAAAATAAATGTAAAATACAGTAGGCACTAGGCACAAAGTTAAGTTGCAGTGCCATGTTCTATATGGTGTACGTCTTCAGATATTGAAATAATATTTGATACACGAGTCTGTCAAAAACTCAGCATTTTCTAAGTCCAAGACCAATAATTTCGCCAAAAATCAGTGGACCAGAACGGAATGTAACATGATGTTTGACTCACGTGCCGAATACGAGTACAATATATATCTGCCGGTTTTTTTGGGGTTTTTTTGGAAAAATTCCGGAAAACTAAACTCGCACACACGCCCTCCTGCACCCCCGCCGCATCACGAAATTAATTGTCGAATTAAACGTCGTTGCATCTCGACAAAAAATAAGAGAAGCCATACAATTATGATTTTTTTCAGAATTTTTTATGTATGTTGAACCCACAAAGTGAATTCCTATACAATGTCTGAAAATGGGAGTTAATATACTTTTCTTCAATTGCAAACCACTGGGCTATAGCTAGCTAGGTTAGTAAAACACATGCAGTGTACCAATTTAGGTGACTGCGAGTTCAATTGCCTTCAAGAATTGAAAAAGGATATACGGTATACCTTTTTGCCAAAACAAGATGTTTGGGTATTTGATATCATTTAAACTAATGTCGTATACCATTCTTTGAATTTTATCATTCAATACATTTAAAAAAAGGTAAATGACGCTAAATCGTGGGGTATCGTACACACAGCAAACGGAATCTAAACGCATCTGATTAGGATTAGAGCTAATTACCCCTCCGATTGAACCTTCGTCATTTGTCCGCACGTGTGTTTAATCATATAAATATTGCCAGTTTAAGTGATCCTTCTTCGCTGATTTTTACACACATTTACGCATTCTCATTTATTTTACCGTGTTTTCCAGTTACCAGGAACAGTATCACATCCGGGGCACACAATGTTTATAATTTGTTACAGAGCCATCAAAAATTATTTTAAAAAGATTATCTCTACGCGTGTGTGTGTGTGTGTGTGTGTGTGTGTGTGTGTGTGTGTGTTCACAGTGTATGTCAATGTGTGATTGTATCTTTTATCAAGATGTACTTAAATCTGTCGTCTATCACTAGGTCATTTTGGTATCAACTGGGGTATTTTATGGTAAAGTTAATTCGTGAATGTTTTCTACCTAGAACTGTGTTCACCATTCATTAAAGTTAACTGTTTTGCGGTAGTAAAGAGTTATCTGGAATGCTAAAACAAGAAATCTTTTTTGTATTTTATCTAATATTTCAAGTCAAAACACTATATAAAGAAAATTATTATACACAAAAAAAATAAAATTATTTTTATCTGTATACCGAAATTAAACATAAAGTAAAACTTGCTTTTATAAGTAAATTTAAATGAATTACTATACGACACCACAATGTAGTGAATTCAGTTCTCGTTATAATAGAACCTTACCCGTTGGAAACCAGCAATACTAGTACTTCCCGTGCTGTTCTTGTTATTGGACAGAATAGTGTAAGATGTCGGAGTAGTTTCCGATATCAAACGGGATGGTGGTTGAATAAATCCTCAATGGATATATATTCTACCACTCGCCTTTACTGGGGCGATCTCTCAATTCTTATACCTTTTCTGTCTTTTATCTATTTTACTCTTTTCTTTTATATATTAATTGTCCAACGGATGTCTACTCCATACAATAGTCATCCCTTGGCCTGGGCTTCGGGTGCCCTGTGGATAAAGCACTAGGCTTTTATCACAAGAAGCCCATGGTTCTATAGTGTATGAGGTAAGGGTTCGATCCCTGGTCCTACTATGTTTTTATTGCCCTTCCTGTATCAGTTTGATGGGCATCCGGCCTTCTGAAGTAATGCTCTTGCATTGTTGTTGCCAAAAAAATGTCATATAATAGTTAAATCAAAAAATACATTCAAAAAGTGGAATTTGACAATTTTATAAATCAATTAAAAAGTGGTATATGACACATGTATAAAAGGCAATCCGTCGATAAATGGTTAAATCATTTGATTTAATATTTAATACTACATTACTATTACAATTAGAAGACACGATAACGCAAGATAAAGACAGATGCTGTTTGATACAAGAGGTGTAATTCTTCCACATTCTAACCACTGCAGTAGCTCAGTTGGTAGAGTTCTCGCTCCGTAAGTGGCAGGTCGTGGGTTCGATTCCCGGTCGGGTATCACCCAAACCTTGAAAATGGGTAGGATTGTTCTTTCGCCAAGCGCTCGGCATTACGGAATGAAAGTCACGATTCTTTCGGATGGAAACTTAAAATAAACGAGGTCCCGCTTGGCGCGCTAAAGAACCCTGCTGTATAATGCCATCAGCTAAAGCTGGCTACGTCTCGATATAAGTGAAATTTTCTTGACTGGGACGTTAAACACCATTACTCAACTTAACTCAACTCTTCCCCATTCGCCATGACCGGGCGACACAACAAAAATTACACTTTTTAAATCATGCACATCACATTTTAATCATGCACATTAATCGTGATGACTTTATAGACACACTTGGATTTCAAAAATTACGTATGAAGAATACTTCTGCATTTATTTTCATTTTATTTAATAAAAATGTGAAACAATTTACTATTATACCAAGTACAAAATAATTATTATATATGCATATTAAGACTTTATGCCAAAATTAGCCATCTATCAATATGAACATTTTCTTCCACACTTAAACCTCAAGATTTTGAACTGATATTCGATATTCGAGGGAAAATGTGGTAATTTTCACCGCTTTAATATTTTCGACGGTATGTGTCAATTTAAGTTCAGCATGGAATGTAAACAAAATAATCAATTTGTTGAGCCATTTATATACATTGCTGTAGGTGAGACATTGTCCAAAGGGACAAAATATGTAAATTATTTGATGGCAATTAGGAACAAACTTGGTTTAGGTGTAAATAGTTTTACTTATTTACAATGTGTTATTAGGGTTGGACCTTGATAGAATTTAAGAATTGGATTTCTCTTATAAAGTGGTTATGGGTGCAAAACGATCTGATTATCCCATATATCAAAACTTAATGCGTTTTACAATTAAAGTGCGACTCTGAATATTTACTACAGGCATGCCGAATTAATCAAACATAATCGTACTTTTAAACATTTTTGTGCGTGGATACCATGGCAATAGAACCGTGTTAAAATTTATACGCCTTTATTTAGCACATCTCCAGACAGCAAGTAATTAATGTTCTACTAAAGTAACCTAAAGTTTGCTCCAACGTTCTCTTTAGTAATCAGTCAGACGAAAATGTGAAACCAAACATAATAATGATATCAATATGTCGCCATTAAAAATACAATGTAATATTAAATATAGAAAATAATTCAGCGAAACAAAATGCAAGTCAAACTAAAATTTTAGTTAATATGTATTTATCTAGTTCAATGAAGATGTGAAGTCGTTGAAACGTTGGATTTATTCATTCATTCATTTATTGAATGTGGTTTTACGCCCAGTCAAGAATATAATTTACATCGAGACGTCACCAGCTATAGGCGAAGCGGCAAAAAAATGACAATGTGAAATATGCAGAAATGCATGCCCTATCGGGTTTTAATTAGGTGTCTTTCGAAGGACCCCGCGAATTTCAATTTCAAATGCAAAATGTCTGGCGAAAGACCAGTTAGTATATATTAAGTCTTGGTGAGATCCCGGTCTAGGTTCGAACCCACGACCTCCCACGGAGAGAGCACTCTACCAATTAGGTTACCGTAATGGTACCTTGGAATAAAGTTATCAAATAATGTGTTACTTCTCAATGAATAGTAATTCACTTATATCGAGGTTGTCAACTAAGAGATGAGTTGAATTGAGTAGTGGTGTTAAAAAGTCCCAGTGAAGAATATTTCACTTATATCGAGACGTTGCCAGCTGTAGGCGAAGGTGTAGAAATTTTGCCTGTGCGTTGCGCTAATGCCATTATACAACAACTAAGAGATGAGATGAGTGTCTAAGATACACTGAATCATTTATACTTGCACCGGTGAACGAAATGCACTTTGATTAGTATATAATTTTAGTAACAACAGAAGCTGTTACACTGAGAAATATGGTCGGGCTTCTATTAAGTTGGGGACATGTCGATATAACTTTATTGTTTATTTTAAATACATGTACATACATTTTCATAGAGAGCTTTTCCAATCTACCATTTTTGTTACTCTAATAGGTTGCAACTATGTTATCGTGTGTGTGTGTGTGTGTGTGTGTGTGGTGTGTGTGTGTGTTGTGTGTGTTGTCAAAATATACTAAAACGTATGGTTTTGCTCTGGGTCAAATTTACATGTATTAATCCTAAAGGTAGTTAGTGAATATTTTTCACCACGAATGTTAATCACTATTCACTAAAATATTTTACGGAAGCCAAGAGTTATCTGAAATACCGTAACCAAGGAAAATTTTATTCGTAATTTATCTTATATTCTAAAAAATCAAAATACATTGTGAAGGAACTTGTACAAAAAAATTTAAAATATTTTTTTATCTTTTTATCAAGATATTATAAAGCATAACATGCATCTACAAAGTTCATTTTAATTAAATTGTCTAAACAACACCACGATGAAGTGATTTCAGATATCGTTATAACACAGCATTAATCAGTATAAAACAATTCTAATTCCCGTGCTGTTCTTGTTTTTTAACAGAGTAGTGCAAGATGCTGGAGTAATATCCGACATCAAACGGGAATGTGGTTTGCTATATCCTTGATGGATGTTCAACCACTCGCCTCACGGGGCGCTCTCTCAATTCTTATTCATTCTGGACTTTTATCTCTCTGACTCCTGTCTTTTGTATTGTACAGTTGGTGTTCTATTGCTTGCAATAGCCATCTTCTGCCCTTGGGCTACGATTGCCTAGTGGTTAAGGTATTAGCCTTTTACCACAAGGTGTCTATGGTCCAGGGTTAATTTTCCCTGGGCTACGGTTGCCTAGTGGTAAAAGTGCATAAGCTTTTAAACACAAGGCCTCTATGGTTCAGGGTCCAACTTGGTATAGTGGGTGCCTATTGTATGCAATAGCCATCTTCTGTCCCTGGCTACGATTGCCTTGAATCATAAGGGCATCATTGTTTCAGGTTTTGTCCATTTCATGCAATATGCATGTGTGGGGAGAGTGATTTTTTCAGTGGGATAATGACCCCCAACTCGGCATGTACAGCAGTTTATTAATTAGAGAATTGAGGCCCAAAAGGTGGATATTTTGGACCTTTTATGTTAAAGTGTAAAACTAAACCCGATTAAGAATTTCTAAAAATGTAACAAATATCATCAATTTGATTCATGTAAACTGGTATACGTTGTATAATTTTGGACTGTACTCAGGGTAAAACATTTGGATTCTTGGGTTTTTAAACACTGATCCCCGCCAGATTGAGACCATTATTTATCAAAGGGCTGACAAAGTATAAATTATTTGATATTTCAATAATTAAAATACATGTAACCCCTTTGTTAACGGAAAAATAATTTTTTAACAAAGATCAAATTCTTAAAGTTTTTTTTATAATATGAAATTCTCAATGATTATTTAGGAATACTATTAATTCGAGTAAATAAATAAACAAATAAAATGTAAACTGCACTGCTCTTGGGTAACATCTAAAGCAGCAATATTCAAAATTATCTGCAATACCTCACCCAGAATAATAAGCTGTAAAGTATCTGATTATCACTGAAAATGTACGAAGATTCTATTTCGCTTAATCATTTTAGAAATTTCTTTTTTTTTTTTTCATGACCGTGCGTGTGTGTATGTTGGGTTGGATTGGTTGGTTGCATGTGTTTTGTGATTGTGTGTTTGCGCATCACAATATGTGTTTTATGTGTCTGTCTGTTTATTGCATTGTACAACCATCGTGTACATAAATGTTCGCGTGTGTTAGTGTTGTATGTACCACCGTGTGTGTGTGTGAGAGAGAGAGAGAGAGAGCGCGCGTCGAATAATTCTGCGATGCATTGTCCTTACCGGGGACCATTCTCTCAATTGTTACACCCTTTCTGACTTTTAGCTATCTGGCTCTTTAACTTTCATTGTACACAGGATGACTATAATTCAAGATTAGTCTACACGATATCTTTTGTCCTTGATAAAGTCGGCTCAAGGTCAGTGTTTGGAACAAAATCGTTGGCTTTTAATTTGCCAAAATTTCATTTTTACATGACACGGAAATTTTATTACATAACGCGAAACCTTGTTTTATTACATATCAAGTCGTTTTTTTATTACATAACAAGGTGTTATTACATTACACGAATAAAATTATTACACTACAAGATGGATATTACATTACTTTCCATTTATTACATAACACGACGTAACAACCCCTTCCTATGTCTCCTTCCTGTTTAGGCTTTGTCGTTGCTTTTTACCAGTTGCCATGGAAATAGTGTCCATCCCAAATATTAATATATAAAATAATAAATTCAAGCATCAAGAGTCGTACACTTGATATGGACGTAAAGAAAAAATAAATTGCGCATAACTGTAAAGTTGTTGATGTGACGTAAAGCAACATGCGGCCTATGATATTATATCTCTGAACTAATGAGTGTAAAATTCATTATCATAAAAACATCATAATTTTTTCTGGAACCAGGATTGTCGAAAATGCACTTTTCTACAAAGACAAATAACGCTACTTTCATTGTTGCTCGTTTGGAATTTTTGAGATTCGAGTCTTTGATGCGCACTATAACATTCTCCCATCTTCGAACTGAGAACAACAGAGATAGACAAAGTCTGAGATTGCTGTCGGAGTTTTCTACAGAGATGTGCAAGAAGTATTCGGTCACTTAGTAAAATATTTCTTTATTTCATATAAAACCATATTTTTTTTAAAAATCTCAAAAATTTATTTCTTGGTCAATTTCCATGATTTTTTTTACTGTAAAATGTAAAGTTAGGTAAAGTTTTTCTTTAAAAAAATGAAAAGGGAATTTCGTTGCTTTTTTATATAGATAAACATTTTAAATTCAACTGAATTTTTTAAAAGCGAAAGTTGTAATGTAATCAAGCTCCACACGGCATTTAAGAAATTACCATGTTGTTTTCACTTATGTTTTCTTGAATGTTACTTTGAAATTTATTGAAAGACATTACAACTAATTTTGGATTTATCAGTAAATTTTTTTATAACAATTGCCCAAGAAATAAATTTGAAGAAATATTGTTACAAATATATGGTTTTATATAAAAAAGTGACCGAATACTTTTTGCACATCTCTGTAGTTCTTACTTTCACCTCCGTAGATAATCTCATTGTTTTTGTCTAGACAATATTATTGTAATTTGAGAATCTGGTCAATTACCCTACACGAGCAGAATTTTAGATAACAATATCCAAAAATGTGTACAATACCCCACTTGAATTTCCAAGATTTCCATAAGACCACATATTCTCTCTCTCTCTCTTCTCTCTCTCTCTCTCTCTCTCTCTCTCTCTCCAAATTTTCTGCCGCGTGGACCTTTGCCTATATCATACGACGTCTCGATCTAAGGGAAATATTCTTGACTGGAGCGTTAAACTCCATTACTCTCTCTCTCTCTCTCTCTCTCTCTCTCTCTCTCTCTCTCTCTCCACGTCTGTGTGATTGTGTGTTCTTTTTATCAAGTACTTGATTATCTAGGATAAGTTTGTTTTACATGTACTTTACCGTATAGATAAGTCGTGCATGTTTACCACCTAGAACTGTGTTCACCATTCATTAAACATTCAACAACTTTTTTTGGTAGTTAAAGAGTTATCTGGAATGCTAAAATCAAGAATAATTTTTTAATTTACATGTTTTTTATTTGATATTTCAATAAGTTAAAATTCAATGTGAAGAAAATTAATATACAAAAAATAAAAAAAATATTTATCTGTATACCGGAATTAAACATAAAGTAAAACTTGCTTTTATAAAGTAAATTTTAAATGAATTATTATAAGACACCACAATGTAGTGAATTCAGTTCTCGTTATAATAGAACCTTACCAGATGGAAACCAGCAATACTTTCCGTGCTGTTCTTGTTACTGAACAGAATAGTGTAAGATGTCGGAGTAGTCTCCGGTATCAAACGGGATGGTGGTTGAGTAAATCCTCAATGGATATATTCTACCACTCGCCTTTACTGGGGGCGATCAATTCTTATGCTCTTTCTATCTTTTATCTCTCTGACTCTTTACTTTTTTATCATGCAGTGGATGCCTATTCCATACAATAGTCATCCTCTGATTAGGCCGATGGTTGCCTTGTGGATAAAGCATTAGACTTTAATCACAAGCTCACTATGGTTGCCTGGCAATGGTAGATCAGTTGCCAGAGGACTCGCGGGGTTTGATCCCCGTTCCAACGCTGCAATTGTCTCCAAACGTACGGTTTGGTGACCTTCGTTAGTGGTTTAATGTCAATCGGAATGACTTTGGGCTAGGTTTAAGGGGTCTATCCCGGCCCAACCCTGCATTTTCTTATTTAATAGGACAATTAACCTAATTCCTTACGTCATTTTATTTTGTCTTTGAATTTTACTAGTTATCATGATGCTAGTGTCTGCCGCCAATGTTAATTTAAAAATAATGAATGCAATTCGGATCGGACCTGTACATTATATAAGAAATAATAGAATATATGTAATTGTAATGCGGATAGCTGTGAAGTAGTTGCTATTGTGACTTTAAACACCAATCAGCAGACTATCCTTCCTGTGATTTTATAAACCCATGAGTGTGAAATAATACATCATAATCTTTTATCAGAAGGTGTATGAAAGGTCGTGCGTGTCTGTGTGCAGTGGCGTAGCCAGGAATGAATGAATATGCAAGCCTGTTGCCAAAAGAACCACAAGCGCCACAGATTCGTCTACAGAAGGGGTCATGGGGCATGTTCCCCTCTAAAATTTTGAAAAAAATGGAGCAAGTTGGTGCATTTTTCTGCATTTTAAAACAATTTTTGTATGAGTAAAATGAGAATTAAAAATCGGATTTTGTCCATTTTATTCAAACAAAGCCACAGCTGGAAAAACCAATCCACTTTCTTTCATTTTATTTTATTCTGTTCTGTTATGAGTCCATATAGGCTTGAATACATGGATTGAATTATTTTTAATTTTTCTTATCAAAAATTACGTGCAAGCAAAGGATTATTGGCTTATATGCACGCTACGCCACTGGTGTGTGTGTGTGTGTGTGTGTGTGTGTGTGTGTGTGTGTGAAGATTTACTTGTCGTCTTTCTATTTTTCCATTTGGAATCAAATAGAAACACATCGGACCATGTCCTAATCAAAAACCATTATGACAAAGTGAAAATGTGAACGTCAACTTGAGAATCGAGGCATTGGTGCACTTTCTGTCTATCACGTGTGAAATAAAAAAGAACATCGACCTGGGGAATGTCAAACATATCGAGGATAATTTTGGATACAGAGACATCATACTTGTCAACAATTTTGTGCTGGCAGATTTGGCATTGTGATTTGAACATGTTTGAATGTATATGATTTGATAGTTTTAGATGTTGTCTAATCTATAGACATTAACTTTGTTGTTTTTTTTAAAGTGATCCATGCGATTCATATGTTATATGTTGATGAAACTTTCATAGTACTCTATATATATAGAGTAATAATTTTCATATTACTCTAGAAAATAATTGTTAAAACCAATAAATTAAAGTACTGGAAAAATATTTTCACTGATGTCATTTTTTCTCAAAATATGATGAGTATTGACAAAATAACAGACATAAGAAAACTATGGTTTGAGATTTTCGCCATTGATAAAAAGTGCGCAGAAAAGTGTGATTGAGGCTTAAACATTTCCGCCTTTTAATCTTGACAAAGGCAGAACATATCCTATATAATGCATGCCGAATTTATCTTATTAAAACACACTCTTCTGTTATTTTTCAGTTTCATAATCTCTATGATTGATGTGAAGAAACCATTTTAAAATTAAATTTAGTTTTGAAGTTAAAATCTGGGGCTTCAATATGAAATGTATGAATATGATTTAAATATGAAATATGTGAGTTCTGATGAAGATTTACTGTTATTTGAAGATTTAAAGCAGGATCGCTAGTCACTTCAGAGAGGAATCGATCTTTAAACAAATCGTAGTTCTGTTTCACAATGTCACTTTTCAGCATCAATTGTCGTATACGTACAACCTGGTTCATTTCCATTAATTATACCACCGCTTCCAAAAAGACCTACTGTTTCACCTCTGTCCTTCCGCCCGTCCGTCCATCCATCCGTCCGAAACAAGCTTTTTAACTGTTTTCTCAGAAACTACCAATCACAGCCATTTGAATTTTGCATGCGAGTTCAGTATGAGGTCCCATACCACAAGAACCGATTTCAAGTCTGTTGGAGGTATTCTTCCGGTTTCCTGACTTTAATTTATTTTTCGACATCTATGGTCTATGTTTGAAAATTTTCCTAACAGTTTTATCAGCAATTTCTAATAACAGTCATTTGAAATTTTGCATGCGAGTTCAGCATGAGGTCCAATACTGCAAGTCTACCAGACATCTACTTCACATTTTCTACTTTTTATTTTAACATATCTTAAAGCGGGTGTATACTAAATGAGCAGTAGCTCACAGATTTTTTGTTGTTATTCAAATGTTGGCTTAATAAAGGGGGTTTGGAAATAAATTAAAATTGACGTAAAAACAAAAGATAAAAGAAATAGACCTTAGGACTTCAGAATACTGGTGTAAAGTTATCGAGAGACAATAGGACAAAGTTTGTTGTATATATTCATTGTGTAAAGATACAATTTCAATTCTGTTTCGGTTTGTTTAAATAAAATTCACGTAAAGAAACTGAACACCCTGTTCAGTCATTCGTGCCTTTATATGTTTGTTTTTTGTGTGTTTGTCTGCAGACGTATCATGTTCTTATTTCTTATTACTCTGGTTGTCACAATGTATACGCGATATCCATCTTATCCATGAGGGGTCTCGGTATCCGAGGGGTATAAAGCGTGCTAGATCACAGTGCCTACATTCAAACTTAACTCGGAGAAGATTCATCCTAGTGTGAGAAAGTTTGACATTTTGCTTATCGAAGGTAGGTAGTTTTCTTCAGGCACTCCAGTTTCCTCTATCATCTTTAAACCGTCTTGATTTAAGTGAAAGGATCTTGATTTGGTTGTAAAACACCATTACTCAACTCAACTCAATTAAACTGCCTTTTCGTGACTACGAATTGTAAAATTCTCAACACAATAAGCATGAAAAAGCAATGACGAACCTTTGCGATCTGATTTCAGAATTACCCACATGTCAACGCTCTTTGTAACCTTGACCAAGTTGTTCTCGAAGCTTGATTAGTTTAATTGTTTAATTAATGATTAACAAAAATTAAAAACATCAAAAATAATCTACATATCATTATCAAATTGATAGTTTTATAACAAAGTGCTTTAGTTTGATGAAATTTTATCTATTTTCGATAATTTCAACATCAGATTCACAATATATATCTAAAATTTTACAAAATTTAAATTTTGACTAATCAAGTTTCGAACAATTTGTGCCTGGTGTTGATAACGTGGTACGCTGGTTAACCACATTCAGATCATACTTGTTGATCACGTGGTACGCTGGTTAACCACATTCAGATCATACTTATTGATCGCGTGGTACGCTGGTTAACCACATTCAGATCATACTTATTGATCGCGTGGTACGCTGGTTAACCACATTCAGATCATACTTATTGTTCACGTGGTACGCTGGTTAACCACATTCAGATCATACTTATTGATCACGTGGTACGCTGGTTAACCACATTCAGATCATACTTATTGGTCACGTGGTACGCTGGTTAACCACATTCAGATCATACTTATTGGTCACGTGGTACGCTGGTTAACCACACTCAGATCATACTTTTTTTCTCTTGTCTCGTCAGTTTCAGTCTGATAAACTAAAACAATAATCTCATTTATCAAGTATTAAATTATATTCATTATTTTAGAATAAGTTTTATTATCAACTACCGATTTATTAGACGATTTTATTTGGTCATGGACGATGTGACAAATACATGTGTGTAACATTATCATGTTTTGATATGACCTCTGTTCAGTATTGTTATGCGTGTATTGTGTGTTGTCGCCCTTGTTAGGTGACGTCACGTTCTGTACGATGTAGATGAACACAACGTCGTTCCTGAGTGTTTCTTATCCGGGCGATGCTATGCATCTAAGTTGCCATCCAGAGAAGCTGGATCAATTATTTAAACATAGACATTGCATGGTGTCAGAAGTGGGATGCATTTAAACGGAATACCGCATCCACGGATGTACTGGGAATCAAGCAATTTGCCTGAAGCGTGGAAGAAATCCCGACACCACGTGGAATTGGTTTTCAGAGGACCGCTGGTGAAGGAAAAGGAAGAAAGTGTTTTGTGCAGTTACTTAATGTTATGGGTCGGAGACAAAGGGAGAGATATATTCAACACATGGAACCTTCCTGCCGAAGACGCCAAAAAGTTGGAAAGTTATTTTACCAGATTTCAGGCGTACGTGCAGCCTAAACTGAACCCGGTGTTCGCACGATATAAATTCAACAATGAGATTCAAGGTTCGAATACATTTGATCAGTTTGTAACAAAACTTAAGTTGCTTAGTACTGATTGTTCATTTACCGATTCAGACGAAATGATAAGAGACAGGATCGTATTCGGAGTATCGTCAGCAAAAGTAAGAGAAAAACTCATTAACATTGGAAATGAACTTACAATTGAAAAGGCAATCGAAATTGGACAGAATTTTGAGTACGCACAAGAACAGTTAAAAACAATGGGCAGTGTGCCAAGCAGTGCTAGCTTAAATTCGGACGTCCATGCTTTAAAACTAAATAAAGCGACGGGATTCGGAAATAGGACAACTCATCGGCATAGGAATCACAACGGGGGAACATCTCAAAAGTGCGGAAACTGTGGACGCAACCATGGCAAACACAGGACTTGTCCCGCCAAAGGAAAAAAGTGTGACTCTTGCAACAAATATAACCACTTCGCTATTGTGTGTAGATCGGTTGCAAAATCTAGTGGTAAAGTTAATTCAGTGAATACCTCGCAACAACAAACATTACCTGAAAATGACTCAGATTGTGACTTTTTTGTTGATAGTATTACCTCTAGTAAGAATGCTCACCCCCCAGATCAGGCATTTGTTAATATTTGTATTGGCCCCCATAATGTATCCATCCGTTTTAAGCTAGACACAGGCTCACAGGTAAACATCCTACCCCAGAACTTGTATGCCAAACTTGGTATCAGTCAAGTTTTACTTAAACCCACACGTAAACTAACCGCATATAGCGGTACTGCCCTTGACACACGAGGTCAATGTAACTTAGCTTGTTCATATCAAGATCGCATATCTAACGCAGATTTCTTCATTGTTGATACTCAGTCCACCCCTATACTTGGTCTACCAACGTGCCTCGATTTAAAACTCATAGAGCTAGTGTTTTCAGTAATGCTGACATACCGCGACCGAACAGCGAGTTCCTATCTGAGGAATCTGTACTGCGTGAATATCACGATGTTTTTAATGGTATAGGCTTATTACCGGGTACCTGTCACATAAGCATTGATAAGGACGCGACACCCGTGGTGCACCCCCCAAGACGTGTTCCGGTGGCACTGAGGGATAAACTTAAAACTGAGTTAGATCGGATGGAATCGTTGGGCATCGCAGTTAAGGTTACCGAACCGACGCGTTGGGTGAACTCGTTAGTTCTTGTCGAAAAGCCTCAGTCCGGCAAACTAAGAGTTTGTCTTGACCCTCGCGATTTAAACGAAGCGATAATTCGACCACACTATCCGATGCGAACCCTCGAAGATATACTTCCAAGGTTGTCCGGTGCACGGTATTTTGCCAAATTGGACGCCAAATCGGGTTATTGGTCAATCAAACTAGATGAAGCGTCATCTTTACTGACGACTTTCAACACCCCGTTCGGTAGGTACCGATACCTGCGGCTACCTTTCGGAGTTCGGTGCGCACAAGACGAATTTCAGAGAAAAATAGACGAAGCACTTGAAGGACTTGATAACACAACCAGTTTAATTGACGATATACTGGTGTGGGGTAACTCGCGCGAAGACCTTGACAAGCATCTACGTGCTGTATTGCAACGCTGTCGTAGCAGTGGCATTAAGCTTAATCGGGACAAGCTTTCTATCGGTCTCACGGAAGTTCCTTATTTTGGCCACGTAGTATCAGCAGATGGCCTTAGACCCGATCCCTCTAAAATCAAGGCGATTCGGGACATGTCAGCTCCCAAAGATTGTGGCGAACTTGAAACTTTATTGGGCATGATAAATTATTTGGCCAAGTTCACACCAAACTTGTCCGATATCACGGCACCGATGCGTCAGTTACTCAATAAAAACGTAGAGTTCATTTGGGATGAACCACAAGTCAGTTCATTTAACAAGGTGAAAGAGATGCTTACTTCATCTCCGGGCCCAGTTTTAACATACTACGATTACAAGAAAGACTTGACGTTGCAAGTCGATGCATCAAAGTATGGTTTGGGCGCCACTTTAGTACAGGATGGTAGACCTGTAGCATATGCCTCAAAGTCCTTAACCCAGTCAGAAATTAATTATGCACAAATTGAGAAAGAAATGTTCGCCATCCTTTTTGGATGTGTTCGTTTCCATCAGTATGCATATGGAAGGCCCATACATGTTGAAACTGACCACAAACCTCTGGTTTTTATTTTTAAGAAACCCATTGCAGTAGCACCCCCTAGGTTGCAACGCATGATGCTACAACTTAGCAGATATGACATTCACGTCACACATAAGTCTGGTAAAGACATACCCGTAGCAGACACTTTGTCTCGGAAGTTTTGCCAGAGACTTATCCAGAACTTTCTGTTGGTATGGATTTACATGTACATACTGTTATGTCTAGTATCCCAATGAGTGATCGTAAATTAAACGAGATCAAGTGTGCAAGTGATACTGACCCCGAGTGCACTTTACTGATAAAAGTCATACAGGAAGGTTGGCCAGAACAACGTTCTGACTGTCCAACACCAATTTTAAATATGTGGAATCACACAGATGAACTCACAGTTAATAATGGCATCATTTTAAAGGGTTCAAAATTGTTCATACCCAAATCCCTCAGAACTAACATGCTGGAGTCATTACACACTGGTCATATGGGTGTTGACAAGTGTATTAAAAGAGCAAGGGATGTCATGTTCTGGCCAGGTATTGGTCACGACATAAAGGAAATGGTTCTAAATTGTAACATATGTTTAGAACGTAGAAATAACAATCCTCGGGAACCCTTAATCTCACATCCAATCCCTGAGCTACCATGGCAAAATGTCGCCTCTGACCTATTCTGTTGGGAAGGGAAAGATTATGTACTTGTAGTAGACTCTTACAGTCGTTACTTTGAGGTCCGACACCTTCAGGACACTTCAGCTAAGTCTGTAATTGGCAAATTAAACTATATTTTCTCACCATGGTATCCCAGTGAATCTGATGTCTGACAATGGACCTCAGTATGCTAGTTTAGAGTTTGCAGATTTCAGCAAACAGTATGGTATTAACCACACCACCTCAAGCCCCACACACCCTCAGTCAAATGGCCTTGCCGAAAAAACTGTACAGACAGTTAAGCATATTTTCTCAAAATGCAGAGCAGGTCACCAAGATCCTCATTTAGGCATTTTAGAATATTTAAACACACCACAAGAAGCGAATGTGTCCCCCGCACAGGCTCTAATGGGTCGTCGACTTCGAACAGTCATACCGATTACTCATGAGCTGTTAACGCCATGCACTGTAAACCATACAGAATTCCGCAAATGCCTTTCTGATAGTAGAGCTGCTCAAACTACCAATTTTATTAGCCCTAAACAAGCTCTGAAACCTCTATTCGAAGGAGAGACCGTTAGAATCAAGCGCGACGGTTTGTGGAAACCAGCAACTGTCTCCAAAGCGTTGGGTTTTAGATCTTATCGAGTGAAAACGTTAGATGGACGCGAATATAGACGTAATCGCCGTCAATTGCTAAAATCTAATGAAGGTCCTTTAGGCGATCCCATAACCCCAGACGTGTTATTCCGAAAAGCTACTCCAATATTAGCACAACCTCGCGATGCACATGTCACACCGCCAAAGCCACCTTTACCCATCACAAACTTACCTGTGGATTCACCTAACAATGATCCAGTATCAGTTAGTAACCCCAATTATTTCACTCGTTCAGGTCGTGAAGTAAAACCCAGACAAATTTTGTCATTGTAAAGACTATAGTTGTCATATGTTATATGTTTTATTTTCAGGTTATGTATAATTTACATGTATTGACATTTAGTTTTAGAGGTTGAGAAAACACCTTGTGAGACATTAATTATAATATTTGTGCTAAGTGACATTCTATTCATCAGGAACTTTTAAACGCATCTGAACAGCACAGTTTGTTTTGTTTATTTTTTTAAAAAAGGGAGATGTAACATTATCATGTTTTGATATGACCCCTGTTCAGTATTGTTATGCGTGTATTGTGAGTTGTCGCACTTGTTAGGTGACGTCACGTTCTGTACGATGTAGACATAATAAAATGGCTGAACACAACGTCGTTCCTGAGTGTTTCTTATCCGGGCGATGCTATGCATCTAAGTTGCCATCCAGAGAAGCTGGATCAATTATTTAAACATAGACATTGCAATGTGGCGCCTAATTTCAAACAAAATTTCAATCACTGTAATTTTATTAAACCATTGCAGATTCTCAAGTGTTAATGCTTCTATAATGACAACAATACAATGCTCTCTTTTTTTTTTTTTGGACATTTTGTTTTCATGAAGGGTTGGATGACCGCAAAACACACATTTGAATAGATCCTATAATTTCGATAAGTGATATAATTCATCAGCTAATTTTTTGCTAAGAAAATACCACATTGCATACTATTGCTATAACTTCGTACCATCGATAAATGACGCGCCATGAGATGGGGTACGACGTCATAATAGAAAAACGTAATCGAAGTATGACGTCGATGAATGACGTGAAACGTGCATATGCCAATTCAGCTATTCAATCAGCGATTTCAAGTAGTAAAATGAACCTTCTCCCATAAACTTGGTTTTAATTGGCCCTGTAGTGTCAGAGAACATAAACACGCACGCACACCACGTCATGCCATTAGCCGAGCTGAACTAAAAATGAGTTATCTCCCTTATATTTTTAAAAGCTATTTTGCAAATATGAATCTGATACATTCAATTTTCTGACATATGAACTCATACTTGTATAACAGATGTAATAATTCACGGATTTTTATACCATATCTGTGATTCGCCATTCTTCATAAAATTCTTGACATTTTTATTTTCGTGGTTTGTAACAATCCTTCTTTGGTTCCCATGGAAATGTGGTGGTTTTTTTTAAGTTTGGTAAATAAATAACAAAACAAAATAGAATACAATATTTGGCAATACCAAGAACCTGTAAAACAAAATCCTACAAGATAAGTAAAAAATATCTAACAGGTAAAATCAAATACTCGAATTTTGTTGACTGTTTGTGGCTTTCATTGGTAAATGTGGTGTATGCATAAGTTGCTATAGCAACCGAAATATTGCAGAAATATTTTACAGGATGATTTGTCACATAAGTAGTATTAATAACCCAAAATCTTATTTTCGGTTCGGTACCTCAATAAGCCTGTTTTCTCGTGGCTGGTCACAATTATTTTTGTAGTAGACACATGCAGATTTCATATGTAACACTTCTACCAGTAGATACATTTTAAGGTTGCAATATTGAGAAATCAGAACTGGTCGGAATTACACGCTTAATTCAGGTACTGTTCCTAATTGCGAACAAAATTTATTTAATATTGGGAACAATCAAATTTAAAATCCCTTGTTATTAATTGAAAAACAAACCACCAAAGAAACTAAATAATCCTAAGCCTATCAATACCAGAGTACGTTAGATATGGCTGTACACATCTGACTGTCATCGCTTTCCTATGATGTATGTAACTCATAACTGCGCAGAATTCCGAACAGCATGGTAAGTGGTTTAGGTACAAATACATTGTATCGACTTTAGCATGTACGAGTCTTAGAGTGATTATAATTTGGCCATGGTATATAGTCACGTGGACTTGAATTAGCATGACTCGCATAGATCATCTTGGCTCTATGACAGTATTTAATTTGAGGATATGTCATATAACACTTTTTTAATTTAATCATAAATACATTCAAATAGTTATATATGACAGATGGGTTAAAATCGGCGCTACTGCATCATTGTGTAAATCTCTAAAATATAGTACACCTGTTACAGTACTCAGCAAGTAAGTAGACACAAAATTCCTACAGAAAACAGTGCTGACTGAAAAGAATGTGAAAGAGCAGAATTTTAATAGAATTGAATAGACGTGAAGTAAGTTAATTCATGAAACGCGATCAAGAAACCTTAAAATTCACTCTTTGGTATAAGTATCGGGGTCTCTTCTTAACAATATGGCATGTTTTGTCTTTATGTAGCTTCTGGGCTATGATTCATTCATGCTCATCATTTACCTCACAATATCTTTAACGAATCGTTATCAGATAGTAAAAACACATAAAAATTAAGTTTAAGTTAAAATCAATAATGTAACTAAGTTAAAAACACATTATTTTAGCTTAAACACCTTTAAACAAGGTTTACTGACACTACCAACGAATTTTTATTTTAATTTCAAAAGGACACTTGAGTTTTGTGCAAGTGTTTTTGATTGGTTTACACTGATGCACATTTATGGTGTGACAGATATACTACATCATCGACCAATAAATCAATTATATTGGCAATTAAGAAAACTTGCAAAGATGATATTTCAAAAGGATGGTTTGAAAAATTGCTTCATTACATAGATTATCTCAACGTAAGTGGTAATCTCATCTTAACATAGGTTGGAAACTCACCTTAACGTAAGTGGGAAACTCACCTTAACGTTAATGGGAAACTCACCTTAACATAGGTTGAAAACTCACCTTAACGTAAGTGGAAAACTCACCTAAACGTAAATGGGAAACTCACCTTAACGTAAGTGGAAAACTCGCCTTAACATAAATGGGAAACTCACCTTAACGTAAGTGGTAAACTCACGTTAACGTAAATGGGAAACTCACCTTAACGTAAGTGGTAAACTCACGTTAACGTAAATGGGAAACTCACATTAATGTAAGTGGGAAACTCACCTTAACATAAGTGGTAAACCTTACCTTAACGTAAGTGGAAAACTCACCTTAACGTAAGTGGAAAACTCACCTTAACGTAAGTGGTAAACTCGCTTTAATGTAAGTGGTAAACTCATCTTAACGTAAGTGGAAACACACCTTAACGAAAGTGGGAAACTCACCTTAACGTAAGTGGGAAACACACCTTAACCTAAATGGTAAACCTCACCTTAACGTAAGTGGTAAACTCACCTTAACGTAAGTGGGAAACTGACCTTAACGTAAGTGGTAAACCTCACCCTAACGTAAGTGGTAAACTCACCTTAACGTAAATGGTAAACTCACCTTAAAGTAAGTGGCAAACTCACTTTAACGTAAGTGGTAAACTCACCTTAACATAATTGGGAAACACACCTTAACCTAAATGGTAAACTCACCTTAACGTAAGTGGTAAACCTCACCTTAACGTAAGTGGTAAACTCACCTTAACGTAAGTGGGAAACTCACCTTAACGTAAGTGGTAAACTCACCTTAACGTAAGTGGTAAACTCACCTTAACGTAAGTGGTAAACTCACCTTAACGTAAGTGGGAAACTCACCTCAACGTAAATGGGAAACTCACCTTAACGTAAGTGGATAACTTACCTTAACGTAAGTGGGAAACTCACTTTAACGTAAGAGGTAAACTCGCCTTAACGAAAGTGGTAAACCTCACCTTAACGTAAGTGGTAAACCTCACCTTAACGTAAGTGGTAAACTCACCTTAACGTAAGTGGTAAACCTCACCTTAACGTAAGAGGTAAACCTCACCTTAACGTAGGTGATAAACTCACCTTAACGTAAGTGGTAAACTCACCTTAACGTAAGTGGTAAACCTCACCTTAACGTAGGTGATAAACTCACCTTAACGTAAGTGGTAAACTCACCTTAACGTAAGTGGGAAACTCACCTTAACGTAAGTGGTAAACTCATGAAATACCATGAGCAGAAATGTCATTTCTTATATTTACAATAAATATTTTGTACCTTGGCGCTATTTTGATCATATCTGCGCGTGTGATATAGAGTTTTTAGCCATGCGAGATCGGCGTATCTCACATGACCACGCGACCCCCTGTGTACGACATGACGTAATATTGCGGGAAAATTGATACACACCAAGGGTCATGGCCCCCATTGTCTTTCATTGGGAATTGAAATACAATTGCTTCTGTATATTTCATTGAAGACAGGTACAGTCATATTGTTAATATTAATCAGTGATTAGCAGAAATTTAAAAATGAATAGAATAAAAATATCATTATCGAATCGATATTTTATAACGATTTGCTTTAGTTTGATGGAATTTTTTATTCATTTTTGACATTTCAACTTAAGTTCACAATATACCTGAAAATGCAAAATTAAAATTTTGACTAATCAATCGATTAATCTAACCCCTTAGTGTAAAGTATTGCTGATTATGGTTTAAAATTTTTATGGTTACTACGGTAAGGGTGTGATAATAAAGATCTTTAATAGTCATGGTGGAATAAATGTGTATATTTAGATTTTATTATGGTTACTACGGTAGGGATGTGATAATAAAGATCTCCACTAGTCTTGGTGGAATAAATATGTACATTAACTTAAACAGGAGACAGTAACAGCTATAAAGAAATAGCAATGAAATCCATACATATACTAGTCTCTTTACTAGTACAAGAAAAATGTCTGTAAGTTTCATATAGGAAACAAGCAAGTTTCGTGAAATAGTGCTTCGATTCATAGTGTGAGAGAATTATCTTAGATAAGAATTTCGGACTGAAAGATGGACGGAAGGAAGAAAAAAATCAGATTTAATATCCCATCTTTCTTTTTTCATCTAATAAAACAAAACCTTCTCACGTACGTTAAGACGAGTTTCTCACCTACGTTAAAGCGATTTTACAATTTACGTTAAAGTGAGTTTCTCACTCGTTAAGGCGAGTTTCCCCACTTACGTTAAGGCGAGTTTCCCCACTTACGTTAAGGCGAATTTCCCACTTACGTTAAGGCGAGTTTCCCACTTATGTTAAGGTGAGTTTCCCATTTACGTTAAGATAAGTTTCTCAATTACGTTAAGGTGAGTTCCTCACTTACGTTAAGGTGAGTTTCCAATTTACGTTAGGGTGAGTTTCCCACTTACGTTAAGGTTAGTTTCCCATTTACGTTAAGATGAATTTCCCATTAACGTTAAGGTGAATTTCCCACTTACGTTAAGGTGAGTTTCCCATTTACGTTAAGTCGAGTTTCCCATTTACGTTAAGGTGAGTTTCCCATTTACGTTAAGGTGAGTTTCCCATTTACGTTAAGATGAATTTTCCATTAACGTTAAGGTGAATTTCCCACTTACGTTAAGGTGAGTTTCCCATTTACGTTAAGTCGAGTTTCCCATTTACGTTAAGGTGAGTTTCCCACTAACGTTAAGGTAAGTGTCCCATTTACGCTAAGGTGAGTTTCCCATTTAAGTTAAGGTAAGTGTCCCACTAACGTTGAGGTGAGTTTCCCACTTACGTTAAGGCGAGTTTCCCACTTACGTTAAGGCTAGTTTCCCATTTAGGTTAAGGTGTGTTTCCCACTTACGTTATGGTGTGTTTCCACTTACGTTAAGGTGAGTTTCCCACTTACGTTAATGTGAGTTTCCCATTTACGTTAACGTGAGTTTACCACTTACGTTAAGGTGAGTTTCCCATTTACGTTTAGGTGAGTTTCCCACTTACGTTAAGGTGAGTTTCCCATTTACGTTAAGGTGAGTTTTCCCACTTACGTTAATGTGAGTTTTCCCACTTACGTTAATGTGAGTTTCCCACTTACGTTAAGGTGAGTTTACCACTTACGTTAAGGTGAGTTTACCACTTACGTTAAGGTGAGTTTACCACTTACGTTAACCTTCGCCCTTCATCGAATTTGGCACGCGCCACACTATCTTTCATTACCCCTTGAAATACCATGATCAGAATGTCATTTCTTAAAACCAATAAAGCTTCAAACAACTGGGACAAGGTTTATACATAACTAACAATTTAACATGAATTCTGATGAATTATATATTAAACATTTATCTTTTGCTGGTATTTATATATTTTGATTGCCTTGCAAACGGCTAGGAGCGTCTAGGTAATTAATTTATACGATTTCAACGTGACTGACTAAATGACAGTGTAAATGTTTATTGATATGATTTTGTTTTGGTTTCGATTTGTAAAAAAAAAATAATTCAAAATCTTCTTATCTGACTATCTTCATGAGCTTCTGAAGCTTCATGCAATTCAAGTTGACTTGTTTACATACACGTCTCTGAGACTATAGTGTACGCGACTGGTTGTTAAAGCTGGAGCATCATTTAATGCTACTGACACCAGTTCTTGTTATAACTGGATTAAGTAAACGTTTTATAGACATAAAAGATGGATTGATAGTGGTAATAACTCTGAATGTTTGTTGATTCATAAAACAAATAAATTATTCATTGCATGATCTTTTTATGGATCACAGAAATAATTTCCCCCAGTTATTTTAATGTTTTTAATTACAAATACGTTATTTTGACTTATTTAACAAGGAATTAGAAAATAATTCAATATAATATATATATACCAGTAGTATAAAATGGATGCTTGGAGAGACTCTCCGATAGCACTATAACCACACCATTATATAATCCTCATTGATCGTCAAAAGTCGGTATTGACGGACTACACTGCGGCATATATTGTCACTTGCTACATTATGTACCTATGTTCACTGTCTATATTGTCGCTACATATGGTGATACTAGCGACAATGTGTGCAGAGATGAAACACAAGCGTGTGTTTGGATTACATATTTGTACCATATATTATGATGTAATAAATTCCGTGGTGACAAAAGTTTCCTTGTTTTTATGAACACCAGAATTTACATGTCAACGAATATATATTACAAACTAACAATTATGTACATTTAGTTTTAACCTCAAATCACGAATTTATCACCCTACGAAATGTTTTTAGATCCACGAAAATAAATAATTCCACAGTAATCATGACCAATCAACGTTATTTTAATTATCTATGTTTGATGACTGTAATATTAACGAAGTCTGTTTGGTGACATGTACATATTTTACACTCGCGCTCACAACTCGATGAATATTAGTGTGTCAGCATAGAATCTGCGCAGTCTTTTGAGGGAGGTGGGGGCTCGGTGGCCGAGTGGTCTAAATTATTTTATAAGTACAAGAATCTTAACTGGGGTGTAAAAACCATTACTCCACTTAACTCCTCTACTCCCAGTTTGTATCATTTTTTGTGTAGTATATGTAAATAGGAAGACGTGAAGGAATGGTAACTGATTTAATTCTCGTTTTCAAGGCGCCGCAATTGAAATAACACTAATTGTCATTAGCAGTCTGATTGTAATCTGTATTCCATACAAACACCTCATTTACCAATACTTTATATACCCAATCAAATAACCTAGCTACTGTCACTATATACAGTATATAAAACAAGAACTGAATTTCTTGTCAATATATTATGTGATCAATCTTACCATATTTACACGTTAGTATGAACATTCAAAAGACGAGAGAGAAAGAGAAGAAAGTGATGATTATGTTACAATGTATATGAGAATTTATGAAGCATATCGATCAGCTCCACATACACATGACACGACACTCCTCCGCTCTCTTATATAATGGTGATCAAAATCCCAAGCTGCTGATTTGCTTAAAACTCTGGTAACAGCACAGATAATATTCTTAAAAGTTTACTTTGTATAATAATTGGTGTTTTAAATTTGATCCTTTTAAGTTATATCGGTATCCAGCAAGCCGAATGTCCAGGGAATATTAATAACAATAGTGATTGTTCGTAGAAGATATTTGTGACATTGCGATTCTGTGGAAACTTTTTGAAGTTAAGTTAAGCATTAAGGTAAAAATCTTAGTAAACAAGATTTTTCTATTGTTATTGTTTTAAGAAGAACAATTTTTTATAAATATATTGGGTACTTTTGTGGAAAAAGTATTGGAAATTTGATTCAGAGTTTAAAGATAAGTTTCGAAAGAAGGATGAATGGAACATATATTAATAAAAGTTTGGCGGGAAATAAAACGTGTCCCGTAGAACAATGTCTTTTTGTAAACGTGTGTATACCTATTGAGGAGTGCCAGTCTAGAATACAAGAATATATTTTCCCAAAAACTTCGGAATGGGTCTTCATTGCCATGTACTTTATTTTGTTCGTCTTTGGATTAATTGGCAACTCTTTGGTGTGTTACGTCATCTGGACTAGCCAGCACATGCAGACTGTGGTCAACATATTTATATTTAATTTGGCTGTTGCGGACTTTTTGGTCATCTTGTTCTGTTTACCACCGACGATGCTTGCTGACGTCACCGAGTCTTGGTACCTGGGGAGATCATGTGTAAGATAGTTCCCTTTATACAGGTATGTCAATTATTAATCTTACGTTAAAATATTTTGTTTTTTATTCTTATTTGAATGTATTTTACATATAGTACAGGAAATAGGTAAAGCTGGCTACGAGTAACTGGCTACTTGTGAAGGAAAAATAAGCTACTAGAAACTGGCTATTTGTGAAGGAAAAATAAGCTACTAGAAACTGGCTATTTGTGAAGGAAAAATAAGCTACTAGAAACTGACTATTTGTGAAGGAAAAATAAGCTACTAGAAACTGACTATTTGTGAATGAAAAATAAGCTACTAGAAACTGGCTATTTGTGAAGGAAAAATAAGCTACTAGAAACTGGCTATTTGTGAAGGAAAAATAAGCTACTAGAAACTGACTATTTGTGAAGGAAAAATAAGCTACTAGAAACTGACTATTTGTGAATGAAAAATAAGCTACTAGAAACTGGCTATTTGTGAAGGAAAAATAAGCTACTAGAAACTGGCTATTTGTGAAGGAAAAATAAGCTACTAGAAACTGGCTATTTGTGAAGGAAAAATAAGCTACTAGAAACTGACTATTTGTGAAGGAAAAATAAGCTACTAGAAACTGACTATTTGTGAAGGAAAAATAAGCTACTAGAAACTGGCTATTTGTGAAGGAAAAATAAGCTACTAGAAACTGGCTATTTGTGAAGGAAAAATAAGCTACTAGAAACTGACTATTTGTGAAGGAAAAATAAGCTACTAGAAACTGACTATTTGTGAATGAAAAATAAGCTACTAGAAACTGGCTATTTGTGAAGGAAAAATAAGCTACTAGAAACTGGCTATTTGTGAAGGAAAAATAAGCTACTAGAAACTGGCTAGAAACTGGCTATTTGTGAAGGAAAAATAAGCTACTAGAAACTGGCTATTTGTGAAGGAAATATAAGCTACTAGAAACTGGCTATTTGTGAAGGAAATAAAAATAAGCTACTGGAAACTGGCTATTTGTGAAGGAAAAATAAGCTACGAGTAACTGGCTATTTGTGAAGGAAATAAAAATAAGCTACTAGAAACTGGCTATTTGTGAAGGAAAAAAGCTACTAGAAACTGGCTATTTGTGAAGGAAAAATAAGCTACTAGAAACTGGCTATTTGTGAAGGAAAAATAAGCTACTAGAAACTGGCTATTTGTGAAGGAAAAATAAGCTACTAGAAACTGGCTATTTGTGAAGAAAAAATAAGCTACTAGAAACTGGCTATTTGTGAAGGAAAAATAAGCTACTAGAAACTGGCTATTTGTGAAGGAAAAATAAGCTACTAGAAACTGGCTATTTGTGAAGGAAAAATAAGCTACTAGAAACTGGCTATTTGTGAAGGAAAAATAAGCTACTAGAAACTGGCTATTTGTGAAGGAAAAATAAGCTACTAGAAACTGGCTATTTGTGAAGGAAAAATAAACTACTAGAAACTGGCTATTTGTGAAGGAAAAATAAGCTACTAGAAACTGGCTATTTGTGAAGGAAAAATAAGCTACTAGAAACTGGCTATTTGTGAAGGAAAAATAAACTACTAGAAACTGGCTATTTGTGAAGGAAAAATAAGCTACTAGAAACTGGCTATTTGTGAAGGAAAAATAAGCTACTAGAAACTGGCTATTTGTGAAGGAAAAATAAGCTACTAGAAACTGGCTATTTGTGAAGGAAAAATAAACTACTAGAAACTGGCTATTTGTGAAGGAAAAATAAGCTACTAGAAACTGGCTATTTGTGAAGGAAAAATAAGCTACTAGAAACTGGCTATTTGTGAAGGAAAAATAAGCTACTAGAAACTGGCTATTTGTGAAGGAAAAATAAACTACTAGAAACTGGCTATTTGTGAAGGAAAAATAAGCTACTAGAAACTGGCTATTTGTGAAGGAAAAATAAGCTACTAGAAACTGGCTATTTGTGAAGGAAAAATAAGCTACTAGAAACTGACTATTTGTGAAGGAAAAATAAGCTACTAGAAACTGACTATTTGTGAAGGAAAAATAAGCTACTAGAAACTGGCTATTTGTGAAGGAAAAATAAGCTACTAGAAACTGGCTATTTGTGAAGGAAAAATAAGCTACTAGAAACTGGCTATTTGTGAAGGAAAAATAAGCTACTAGAAACTGGCTATTTGTGAAGGAAATATAAGCTACTAGAAACTGGCTATTTGTGAAGGAAATAAAAATAAGCTACTGGAAACTGGCTATTTGTGAAGGAAAAATAAGCTACGAGTAACTGGCTATTTGTGAAGGAAAAATAAGCTACTAGAAACTGGCTATTTGTGAAGGAAAAATAAGCTACTAGAAACTGGCTATTTGTGAAGGAAAAATAAGCTACTAGAAACTGGCTATTTGTGAAGGAAAAATAAACTACTAGAAACTGACTATTTGTGAAGGAAAAATAAGCTACTAGAAACTGGCTATTTGTGAAGGAAAAATAAGCTACTAGAAACTGACTATTTGTGAAGGAAAAATAAGCTACTAGAAACTGGCTATTTGTGAAGGAAAAATAAGCTACTAGAAACTGGCTATTTGTGAAGGAAAAATAAGCTACTAGAAACTGACTATTTGTGAAGGAAAAATAAGCTACTAGAAACTGGCTATTTGTGAAGGAAAAATAAGCTACTAGAAACTGGCTATTTGTGAAGGAAAAATAAGCTACTAGAAACTGGCTATTTGTGAAGGAAAAATAAGCTACTAGAAACTGGCTATTTGTGAAGGAAAAATAAGCTACTAGAAACTGACTATTTGTGAAGGAAAAATAAGCTACTAGAAACTGGCTATTTGTGAAGGAAAAATAAGCTACTAGAAACTGGCTATTTGTGAAGGAAAAATAAGCTACTAGAAACTGGCTATTTGTGAAGGAAAAATAAGCTACTAGAAACTGGCTATTTGTGAAGGAAAAATAAGCTACTAGAAACTGGCTGTGAAGGAAAAATAAGCTACTAGAAACTGGCTATTTGTGAAGGAAAAATAAGCTACTAGAAACTGGCTATTTGTGAAGGAAAAATAAGCTACTAGAAACTGGCTACTTGTGGAAGAAAAGTTAGTAGCTAGCTATAGTAACTGGCTACTTGTAGATGAAAAGTTAGCTACTAGTACAGGTAGCTGGCTACTTTTAGGAGAAGGTTAGCAACTAGTAGCCAGTTACTTGTCGGAGAAAAATTTTCCTAACAGCCAGTTAGTTTTAGATAAATGAGATCTATTAGTAACTCGTTACTACCTCCTTTCGAAATTCAGGAATGGATCACTACTTCCCCAAAACTCTGAACAATTTCATGTACTCGAATATAGTCCCATTTTCAATATTATCCACGAAACAATTAATACGAGTAACTGTGTATGTATTTCTACGAAAAACAATATCCAAGTATATCATGATTAGGTATATTTTAATTTGCGTCCATTGATACCAAATATTTAAACATTTTCATACGCACACATACGCTTACACTAACGAGGGGGAATACTTGTACAATTTCAACAATTTTTCACATTTAAGACGATTATCTGGGTATTTATTTCTAAGATAATCAATATTCAAAACCTATGGGCATTTTAGGAATGAAAGAACACAAAAAAATGTTGAGAAAAATATCTTTCATCAAATTAAACACTAAGAAATCCGGAAGCCTCATTGACTGAGTTGTCTTACGAACCATATTGACCATCCTCTCTTAGGTTAAGACTCCCACTTATCTTAAGCTTAATGAGAAAAATTGTCAGTTCGCTTGCCGGATGTCAGTGGTTTTCTCTGGACACTCCGTTAACTTCACCATCCCATAAATGACCGTCTCAATACAAGTGAAATAATTTTGACACCGTTACCCCACTTTAAGCCAATCAAGAAAACATACGTTACGTATATACGTTAATGTGCATAGCTGTTGACAACCATACATTTTGTTTCATTTAGTTTTAATTGCGCAAAGACATACAGTATACATGTATATATGATAAAGTCCCTAAACGAATAAAAAATTAGTTATTAAATTATTGTCAAAAGCGTACTTGAGTAGTTATCTTTATAGACTAGGCACATTTTCAGAAAAGACGTCGTTTTAAAGAGGAAGAGGCATTTTTTAGTAAAAGCAAACCTTATATCATTCTTACCTAATTTAGGTGTGCTGAGTACGAAAATGGCGGATACCAAGCTGAAAAATTGCTCTAAGTAGGTCAAAATTTAAATAAATACAAAATGGCCGCCAAAATAAAAATGCATTTTTGCATGAAAGTTGATATGGAAGTTGTTTTGGTAGCACCAAACAGCTATTAATCAAAGATTGTAATATTTCAAGGCTTACTTGGATGTTAATGAACAGAAAATTTAAACAAAATACCTATGGGCCTTACTGCTCACCTGAAAACATTTAAAAGATACTGAAATTGTATGGGCAACAACACCTTCGTTGATTATCATGCACAAAATTTGCTACGAAGTTAGATCTTGGCATGTTGGTTATTTTTGCAACTTGGTGTTGTTATCTATTTATAATACTCTTTAAAAAATATGGTCAAAAACACAAATTCGCAAAAAATTATACTCCAGGGGTAACAACTCCTCTATAGATCATTGTATTCTTACAATCATTGCTACTTAGTTTGTCATGTTCATTATTTTTTAATGTATTGTTTTATATAACACTAATAGTTTTCTAGTAAATAGCCACAAAACCAGCACAATTTGCAAAAAAATTAAGTATTTTTCAGGGGCAATAACTCTGTAAAAAGGGGTTTGATATTTATGAAATCAAAATATCTGTACCGGTCAGCCTTCGTCTCAGATGTCCTAGCGACAGAGGTCATTATGAAAAAATGTATATATTTGACTCATGAACGAAGTACACATGTTTAATTTAAGCCAGTTTTAAAAGTTTTCGCTTTTTTGGGATTGTAGTTTGAACATAGGGCTGTATGTTTCTGTTTAATTCAATGAAATAAGTATGCCACATAACATGCCGAAACACTGATATATGTAGTCTAGAGTGTGAATGAAATAGCTTACAAAATTAAAACCTGTGTTTGCACTAAATGCTTAAGAATTTTTCTTTTTTGAAGTGGAAGAGCAAAGTAAATGTAACTACACTAGCTTTCATAACCTATTTAGGGGTGCTAAGTCATCACCCAGCAACTCTAAGCTGACTATTTGCTAAAAAGGTGAACTTGCACTACAAAATGTTGATGTGAAGTTTGATATTCAACTACAGCAAAAGTAATACTATATTTGGTTTTATTAAAACTGGTAAGAAGTAAGAGGGCTGAATGATATACCGTGATCCTTCTGTTAAAGGAGATTAGCGCGGATGTCCCTTTTCAACCCTTCTATCCCCTGACTATTTAAATCCGTGTATCCGAAGACCAGTGTAATTTTGTAAGTTAATATCAACAAGGTATTACTCTAAAATAAATAGGACTAGTGGCTTGGTAAATGTAAAAATAGTGAAAGAGCAGGATCTAATATTTGCACAAAAACGGTTAGGCACCTAAGGCTATCCTACTGATATGTTAGCAAAACTAGGGAAATATGCCCCTTCATAGGCAAGAGTAAAAAGGTGGGTGGCGGATTATGAACAGGACAAGCAGAAAATTAATGATGACCCCAGTCATAGAAGGTATGCTACTGCTGCAACCCCAGAAATGGTCAATAGAGCTTTGTTTTTATTCCATTCATGGAAGCCGAAATCACCATTGGTTGCTCATCTTTGAGAAATCCCTATTTCTTTCAAAAAAATTTTTTCGCAAATCTGTAAAAACAACATTACTCTAAACATTTTCACAAATTTTGAAAGTTTGGCCACTAATCATTTTAAAATTGTGGAAACGTAGATAAAAACCATGGTATTGTTATGATTGACAGGTTAGTTACAGAAAATATAAGGGCAGTGAGTGGGCATTTCACAGAGAAGAGTACGTTCTGACATCCTGCAATAAGAAAGCTTTGGGTCTGTTGGGCTTCTGGCAATTAATCAGAAGCACACAAGATGCACTTTGTCGCGTGTTAATCTAAACATTTTAGTGGTAGATCCTGCTAGCTCCCATAAGAACTTTGTTTCTATGGAGGCAAAAGGGATATAATTTCATCCCTGAGCCCAAATAACAGTCTAAACAATAGAATCATCTGTTCATCTCTGCCAAAGAAGGCAGAGAAAGACTGTTCCATCACCACATTTAACTTAGAAACTGATGGTATTCTGATGGTACATATAGATTATTTCCAAAAGGGATAAAAAATAAATGGCACATAATTTGTATTACTTTTGAGGCTGTTACGGAAAAATATTCAACTCAAGTGTTGTGGAAAACTCAGTAAAGGTGTCTTGTTCCACTGACACAATTTTACCATTGCCTAGACTGCAATTAACGATTGTTGCTTTAAATTTTAAATTGAGGGGCCAATTTTTTGCTTAAGCTTGCACATCAGTCTTGCTATTTACATTACCCAGTTTTATAGTTAGATGATGATGTTATATATTCATTGGAAGACTTTATGAATTTTCAAGAAAATGAATTATTTAAAAGTTGCATTGAGCTCCCAAAACTGTATAGAGACCGATACTATGTTGTAAAATAATGCAATATTACCGTCAAAATTCAAACCACTACATATGAGGTTCACAGCGTATCAATCGATATATGTTTTTAAGTAATGGTTGTGATTTTACCTATAAAAGCAATATCATTCTTAAAAGTTTGATGCATGATGACATGCATAGTAATTTGGTATTTTGCCATTGACAACCAGGGGTTTTACATACTATTTTGCAAGGCCATGTGGCAAACTCTGTATAAGAGAGTGTTCAGGAATATGCTATTTTTGCATTTCAAACACAAGTTTCGATTTTAACTGTTCACACCATGAGCAGTATGGTATTGGTAATGAACTCAATTTATTAGTCATGTAGAGTTATCAGTACACTATGCAAAAGGTACACATAATTAACAAACACTTATCTATAGCCACCACTTTATTTTTAGATTTGGTTTAAACATTTATACTTCAGTTTAGCCCTTTTCATTTTAATGTAACAGCCCCAAGTCTGGAAGTTATGCTGGTATGTTACAAAGTACCATCTTTTGCTAAAACATGCAACTTAAATAACACTTAGAAATTATATGCCAATAAATTTAAACAGTCGCCATTTTGTTTTCGGAATTATGGGCTCAAATATCAAAATTTTACTTGGTGTCCGTCATTTTTGAAATACAGCAAACTCGAAGTATGTCAAATTAAGCATGTTGCCAACTTTTACTAAAATTTGAAACCCCAAGTAACATTTTTGCATTGGTACTCTATAAGCCGCCATTTTGTTTTTGGAATTATGGGTTAAAAACTCAATATTGAGCTTGGTATCCGCCATTTGTGAATTCGGGATCCTCAAATTATGTTAAATAAATCATGTTACCAATTTTAACCATAATTTAAAACCCCAACGAACATTTTTGCATTAGGACACCATTAATTTTAGCCGCCATTTTGTTTTTGGAATTATGGGTTCAAAAACTCAAAATTGAGCTTGGTATCCACCATTTTTGAATTCAGCAAACTCGAATTATGTTAAGTAAATCATGTTACCAACTTTTACTAAAATTTGTCAACCCAAGTAACATTTTTTGCATTGGTACATCATTAATTTTAGCCGCCATTTTGTTTTTGGAATTATGGGTTTAAAAACTCAAAATTGAGCCTGGTATCGGCTATTTTTGAATTCAGCACCCTCGAATTATGTTAGAAAAGCATGTTACCAACTTTTACTAAAAAATGCCGCTTCAAGTCACATTTTCTGAATTTGTTCCTAGTCTATTAGAAAAAACAAGTTTTTTTTGTTTTATTTCACTGTTATGTAGAATATGAGCGAATTTAATCAAGTTACAACCTTGGCATAAGATCTGACATAATCATTCACCATGACTTAGAAGTTAAACTCAAATGGTTTTTGTTTTACAAAAAAGAGCTACTTTGTCACAATAAAGAATTGTATTTGGTTTTGTATAATGCACAAGTTATCAACCGATTTTAATGAAACGAAAGAAAAATTACACAAAAACCCACATTATTATGCAAGTTTTAAGACAACCTTGATAAAGATATAAATATTTTTGTCATAGGACTGTAACAACTAATAAACTCCAACGCCTAATGGAGTCCGGCATCGAAATTGCTTAATTAGAAGTTGTTACATAGGACGGACCAAAACGCAAATAAAAACAAAGACTATCTGTAACTCTGTGACACGAGTTGAATGGATTCAACAACATTGTTTGATACATACATCTGGACATCAAAGGGATGACATGTGATAAGTGTAAATACGAGTTATGGGTACATGAACAAACGGTAGTATATAAAAAGCGTTAAATAACGTCAAAGAATCTTTTACGTAGCTAGGTTACTCAATGGCCGATTGAAACGTTTGAACTCTTATGTAAAATTCCGGGGGGGGGGGGGGGTCCATATCCGGATACAAAATTAAGTATTTCATAAGAGAGAGGGTTTCTGTCTCAATGTGTGTTTATCTTGTGTTTTGTTTCTATTTAGTTTGTTTTGTTGTCCTTGGTAACCGTTGTCAAGCTCATGTGATTCAGCATTTCAATTTTCCAGCCATATTGATATTACTAAAAGTAACCTGTTAACATAACGCATGGAAACCGAAAAAACCTTTAGTTTCTTTATACATGTATAAAACAAATGTATTGGAGTTTCAATAAACCGTGTAATAAAAAAGTACTAATCCATGTCTGAATCACAACATGAACTTTTATTTTTTTCTTATTTAATTTTGATTCTTGTTTTGTATTCTCGACTTTATCAACCTGTGTCAAATTATCACTTGCAGATACAAATCTATTTAAATCCAATTTGAACGTAAAAATTTAAATGTGATTTAAAGTTGACAATAATCTTGCATCGATACTTAATGAGTAAAACGTGTAAACGTCAACTAAAGTTTAAAACTTGTGGTTTATGATTTGTGACCAATCCTTTTTGTCTTTTATTTATGCAGTAAAAATTAATCAGGCTTCAAATATCTGTTTCCCCTGTATCTGCATGTTCCAATTGTTTAACAAGATTTTATGCAGATAAGCCGGGTTTTGTCAGATAAACAAATTGAAGAGGATTCCGCTAATTAAAATTTATGTCATTCTAGCATTTCCCTCAGAGACTTTGGAATCTGACAGCGTTAAATCTAATTATATTTGGTTCTAGATTAAATTCAGCATACATGCCATAGTTTTATAAATGCTACAGTTATAACCAATCCTTCAAAATTGGGTTTGACCAAAGTTTTGATACATACCGCAGAATATCAATGACGTCTGTAAGTCCCATCATGTAAACCAAGAACAATCGACGGTATAAGAAACCACGTCAAAGAATCATTCAATTTTTGACGTAGCCGATTCCAACATTTGAACTCTGATATCGAATATCCTACCAGGTACAAACTGATTTTTTCAGAAGAGTTGTAAATAATCACATGTCTTAATGTAAGTTTTTCTTATGTCTTGTTCCTATTTGGTTTGTGTTGTTGTGCTTGGTTGTTGACTCAAGCATATTGCAAGCCTAGGCTTATCAAGACCCTCAAAAAGTTTTATGACCGTCATCACAGTACTGTTAATAAGTTTGATGTCTCTATGTCCATGATTGCCCTGGATATAGTTGACGTCCCATAGATCCGTGTTCCTTTTAGGTGTAGCTAGCTACACAGGAGGTGCTTACCCTTCCGGAGCACCCGACCTCACTTCCCTGGTGGAAGTTCACGTGTGCAACCTGACTTGTCAAGTTTGCTTCTGGATTGTGATTCGGACATGGATAATTATGTTTGTTTTTGATATCTGTTACAAAGTACATGTAATGTTACTGTGAGTTTCTAGTATTAAATAGTTTCCATCCATATAAATACTATTTATAATTAACATTTTAACATTCAGATAGAAACTAACTAAAGCGTTCTATAAAACAAACGTATTACGGTTTCAATTTTTGTTACTTAGACTTTTATCTTTTTTTCTTGTTTAATTTTTATTCTTGTTTTGTAATCTTGAATTTATTAGTCTTTGTCAAATCATCACTTTCGGTACAAATTGCTTCACCCAACTTTGAACAACAAACAAATCCAATGTGATTTAATGTTTACAATGATTTTACATCGATTTTTAAAGAATAAAACGTAGAAACGTCAACTATAGGTTTTGATACAATCAGACTTCTAATGACAATTAGTGTTGTTTCATTTGCGGTTCCTAGAAAACGAGAATTAAATCAGTTACCAGATAGAGAGACATTCCTTAACATGTATGTACAATAAACTCTTCCTATTTACATACAGCACATAGAATGATACAAACCAGGAAGTGGTGTGTGAAGTGGTGTAATAGTGTTATACTCCTCTGTCAAGATTCTTGTACCTTCTGTGATTTGTGGCCTTCTTTTTGTCTTTTATTTCCGCATGAAAAATCAACCAGCCTTCCACTATCTATTTCCCCTGTATCTGCATGTTCCAATTGTTTAACACGATTTAATGCAGAAAAACGGAGTTTTGTTAGATAAACGATTTGAAGAGGATTCCGCTAATTAAAATTTATGGCATTCCGGCGTTTGCTTCAGAGATTTTGGAATCTGACGGTGTAAAATCTAATTTATATTTGGTCCTAGGTTAAATTAAGCATGAGTTTATCAATTTTACATTGCCCCGATCCTTAAAAATGTTAAGATGATAAAGATGATCAATTTTTTCCACTAAACGGATTCAAGAATAATTATACCAACTGATTTTGAATTAAGTAACTATAAGTCTGAAAAGCTACCCGGACTAACCAATTGTCATCCTTAAACTGTCTAACGTTAAAATAAATTCGAGTATAAACAACGCAATCAAATCAACTTATAACTGGAATGAAATGTCATTTCAAAAGCATCCACCAAACACATTCTTACTGAGAAACCCGTTTTTCCAACTACTAGTATGTTCGCGGTAAAAATACGAAAAGCTAATGACCAATCTACCCCAATCCAAAGATTGTTCCTGTGAAGTTTCACAAGTCGCTGGTATATAATTTTGCGAAGAGTGACAGAAGAAATGAAGTAAACACTATACCCGTATGTTCTCCACTTCATCCGGGCAACATCATCAAGTCTGAATGACTTAATAGTTAATATTATTAATACTTTTTTCAATTTGTTTAGTTTACGGGGTTTAAACACAATTTTAGAAGCGGCAATTCTCATAAAATTGCGATTTTCATATTTTAATTAGCAGCAAGTTTAGACTATAGTATGTTTTTGACATTACAGAAGTATTGCCTACTGAGTTTGTGACATCCCCGGGGAAACATTTACCAGCGAATTTGAAGATACCGACTCAGTGAAAAATCAGCCCGTTTGTCTGTTATACCGTCTATGATAATGATCATTTGTCCGATTAATTCTTTCACACGACATATCCGTTGTCATCTTGTTATAGAATTAGGCAAGTTGTATTGAAATAGCCAATATAATCAGGAACTTGAAAAAAAAACCACTTGAAACAAACACAATTATATGGGCAACTGACCGGGTATCAACTGGTACTGAATTTTGATGGGCTATTGTGTACAGTTATACAAGCATTAGGTAGGTTTGAATTTTAGATTTATAATTAACATCGTGAAAAATTAAAGTTAGGTTTTGTTCGAATCATTAAAATGATGTCAGTGTTAATTTAACTAATTCAAACATTGATAAAGGATAGCAGTTCATACTTGACTATTTCACCTCAAGTTAAAACAAATCTTGACATTCATATCGGTATAATAAACATTCTTACTGACAACTTGACATATAAACTGCCTTCAAGTGTTTGTACAAACAGATTTGTTTTCATTTACATCGATTAAAAACAGTAATTTGATGAAGCAAGATTTCACGTTATTTCCTGACTATTAGGTATGGATTTATTCCCTAGAAATTAACCAATTATATTTGTTATAACTTCATATAAATTCCTTGATGTAAAGTTACAACGTTAGCACGACACGGAAACGCCTTTTTAGCTAGTAGGCATAATCTGAAATCTAAATTTAACCTCTTGACTGTTTGTTTTAAATCCTTGTTGTAAGAATCAGTACCGGTAATTCATTTCAAAACCGAAAGGGTGTTTTTAGAAATTTTGGAACAAGATAACGACGTTTTACAATTTACATTTGCTGGAATTCTGTAAAGGACTTGACAGCATCAACTCACAGAAGTAATTGTGTGACGTGGCTTCTCACATGGACTTTTTAGAAACAGGTACATAAAAACAATTAAAGTTATGTACACTGCAGCATCCCTCTACTCTTGGACCGTGGAACATGGTCTTGAAAAACTTTATAGTTCCCGCTTGACGGCCTTCTCTGTTAGTGTATCCCATCCTGGAATTGTACTTTGGTAAAAACTATATTTGTCGGTGTCGGTGTCGGTGTTGCAACTGATCGGGATAAAGCTGATGCTGCTGTGCCCCTTTGTCTGTCTATCGGATGCAGAACATTCAAGTTCTGTTGACGCACTGTAAAATTATTCTAGTCATTGGTCGTGTCTGTGTTGTTTCAGCGAAGGCCACCGGAGGCCCTGTGGCAAACCTGGATCTCCTACACTGGGCCATCATTTCTACGGCCTCAATCTGGTACTGGCGAGAGGGATCCCATACGGATGCTCCATATTCCAGATGGGGTCTTATGCATCTGCCTGGATTCCATCGTAGAAATGATAGAATACCGGTTGCCTTGACTGCTATTTTGGTTGATTTAGGTTTTCCAGCTGGGTCATTGAATATTTCTACTCCCAAATTTGGATTGTGATCTACTTTGGTGGCACTAATGATATAGGCAGCTTGTTTGATGATGAATGTTGTTGACCTCATCACATAATACTTCTTGGCATTGGATTGCATAATCCAATCTTTGGTTAACCATGTGCTCCAGGTCTTTCTGTAGAAGTGTCTTGTCCTCCTCCGATTCCATTACTATTTAAAGAAGACTGTCATCAAGAAAAAAACTTGACTCTCGATCCTATTCCGGCACCAATGTCAATTACATATAGCAGAACATGATAGGTCAAATGACTGTTTCTATCTAGAGTTACTCCGGATTCAGCTGGAACTTATGCTGATGATTCTCCATCCAGTACAACCTTCTGCGATCTTTTTGTCAGTCACTATCTAATCCGTTTGTGTGTAAGGTGTTCCACTCCGTGGTATATGAGTTTTTGGGGAGTCGTTAATGGGGTAATGTGGTAAAGGCTTGAGGGAAGTCGAGTATCATCATACCAAATTGTTCCCTGTTGTCCAGAACTCTAGAGATCTCCTCAGTTGTAGTGATTGGCTGAGTTTCAGTTTCACAAATAGCCTTTTTTAAACAATATTGTTTTAGATCAGATACTGCCGGACCTAATCAAATGCTATATGCTCAATAACTTTACTATTACACTGGTCCCTAATTCTAATAAATAAGTAATAAAGTAAATACTACACTTTGTTGAGAGGGGCATTGAAGAATAGAGGAATGTCTCTCCTCTGGACCATTATCTTTCTCGACTAACGACTTGCAATTCCATCGGTAAATGCGTGTGTGTGTGTGTGTGTGTGTGTGTGTGTGTGTGTGTGTGTGTGTGTGTGTGTGTGTGTGTTATAAGCCGGTGGTAAAATCAGATGCTCTGGAAAGGTTACGTTCCGTCGGATTTTCCGCCAGGAACTTCGATGTAATTCCGTAATACAGTCAACAACAAGGATACGTCAGTCTTACTAGTATTTAGTAAAGCCATACCCGTGTATAACACGAGTAATTCAATCTATATTGTCGTGACTATTAGGCTTATCCAATATTTGATAAGCCGATAAAATACCCATAAAAATCCCTCATGAGTTTAACGCAAAGTTGAAAACTCATTTAAAACTGATTAAATATTAATTTTTCAGGATATAATATTTCACAGTTACTTAGAATTTAACCGAGGATTGACATTGAAATCACAAGTTTCACACCAAATATAGAAATTGGTTCACGATATATCAGAGAAAATTCAATAATTATTGATTGTTGAACTGCAAATACCACGAAGACGTTAAATTGTTTACAAAGTATGGATTCCAATATAAATATTATTTTTGATTAATAATTAACTAATACAGTGTCCGTTATAGTAACATGTTATTGGTTTGTGTGGAACAATTATTACATATAACGTTACCTTTATTACTTTCATGAACCGGTTTACGGATAACTGTCCCTCCATAGGGTTGAATCCCAATTGGACAATTAACCACTACGGTAGCTTAGTGGTAGATTGCTCGCTTCGTATGTGGGAGATCGTAGATTCGGATCCCGGCCGGGTATAACCAAAACTTAGAAAAAGGTAGTGACTGTTCATTCGCCAAGCATTTGGCATTTAGAAAGGAAAGTCACGAGGTCCTTTGAAAGAGATCTGAAAACCCGTTACCCCGAGTCACAGCATGTGTTGCACGTAAAAGAACCCTCCCTGCACTTTGCCCTAAGTGCACCGCAAAGGTAAAAAATTCTGCCATTTCAACTCTAACTGGCGACGTCTCGATATAAGTGAAATATTCTGTGGATGTAAAACCTTATTCAATCAAATCCCCTGGGAAAAAGTTCGCATGTAGGCCTTCCCTTAGAATGGTTAGATTAGTGGTTTACCGCATGTTTTACAATCTATATCATATTTATAGATAAAGAAGACTTATATGCTGACAAGTACTTACTTAGCTTACTTAACACTGTCCATCAAACGTTACTTTAAAATGCATTATTGCTTTTAGATAGCACAATAAATTTTGCCTGTGTGAAATTAACGCCAAATCAATACATGGCACTCAGGAAGGTCATGTGTACAGCGATATAATTTCATAAGAGGTAATGGTCAGAGCAGGAATCAATATAAACTGTACACACGAGGTTTGAGAATTACAAACTGTACCAAATGCATGCAATACCTCACTTCTGTGGTGGAAGTTCACTTAATTTGCCAGTTTTCAAAAACTTTTTGCTTTGCCTTTTGGGGTTGTAATTTAGAAATGGGTCGGTCATTTTTGTTTGATACAACAGAAATTTACAACATACTGTTTCTTGGTATAAAGTTGTCATATTGCCATAAGATCGTGAAGTGGTGTTAACAATAATGCTTATCGTTCAAGGTTGAGGTAGTGTGGTGCCGTAAAAGGGCGTTTATTCGTTTGCCATGCAAGAACTTGTATTAAAGTTTCCATAGTGACTGAGCAATTAAAAGATAACACCTTATTTGGTTTACATAATTGAATGTGGTTATTGTCCATCTATCCATTAGGCCGCGCTTGTCTGCGGCGTACTGACTCTATAAGCTAGCACCTTAAAGCCGCTCTAAGTGCAGCTGGTACAAGGCAAACCATACAACACACTCGCACTTCACATGCATACACGAACGTGTTTATAGATTAATCCATAGATATAGCTCTTAATAGAAAAATTGCTGATGCGACGCTAAGCAACATTCAACCAACCAATCGTGTCCATCTAAGATTTTTTTTATAAATTTGATTATTGCACTATTGCAACTTTAACACCCTTTAGTCACACTAAAGTTTCAATGATACTGATTTGGTTTTTTAACAATTTATTTATTATTACCGACTGAGTGCTGCAGTGAATGATCTGAACAGAAAACTCATTATAGACTGGTTTAAGCATATGTGTGTAAAAACGAAAATTACAACTGTAATGCATCATTGACATTGAAGCGTTTGCCACGACAGAAATACAAAATATGGTTCAAGATTGGTAACCACTCAGAAAGTTAGCTATTTTTTGGGCTTTTCATGTGCTGTATGAATATTTGTCATCAGACGATGGTCGTTAATATGTTAACCAAATGTACGTAAATGTTTATGTGTAACTAAAACAGGCATTAAATGATACTCTACAAAATCTACAAAACTCCGTTAAACATGGAATAGAGACACTATAAATATAAAATTGTCTGACAAAAACTGTAATAGGAGAGAGTTATATAATGTATAATGTTATTTATTACTCGAGTAGAAAATTGAAAACTGACAAAGTTAGATATAGAATAAATAAGTATGTCGTCTGATTTAATGTTTATTTATAGGAGATGGCGTGTTTGGTATTAAGCATTAGAAGTATTCAATTAAAAATCTGTGTATACTGTATGTACGCAATATAGATAAAAAGAAATTTACAACATACTGTTTCTTGGTATAAAGTTGTCATATTGCCATAAGATCGTGAAGTGGTGTTAACAATAATGCTATTGTTCAAGGTTGAGGTAGTGTGGTGCCGTAAAAGGGTGTTTATTCGTTTGCCATGCAAGAACTTGTATTGAAGTTTCCATAGTGACTGAGCAATTAAAAGATAACACCTTATTTGGTTTACATAATTGAATGTGGTTATTGTCCATCTATCCATTAGGCCGCGCTTGTCTGCGGCGTACTGACTCTATAAGCTAGCACCTTAAAGCCGCTCTAAGTGCAGCTGGTACAAGGCAGACCATACAACACACTCGCACTTCACATGCATACACGAACGTGTTTATAGATTAATCCATAGATATAGCTCTTAATAGAAAAATTGCTGATGCGACGCTAAGCAACATTCAACCAACCAATCGTGTCCATCTAAGATTTTTTTTTATAAATTTGATTATTGCACTATTGCAACTTTAACACCCTTTAGTCACACTAAAGTTTCAATGATACTGATTTGGTTTTTTAACAATTTATTTATTATTACCGACTGAGTGCTGCAGTGAATGATCTGAACAGAAAACTCATTATAGACTGGTTTAAGCATTTGTGTGTAAAAACGAAAATTACAACTGTAATGCATCATTGACATTGAAGCGTTTGCCACGACAGAAATACAAAATATGGTTCAAGATTGGTAACCACTCAGAAAGTTAGCTATTTTTTGGGCTTTTCATGTGCTGTATGAATATTTGTCATCAGACGATGGTCGTTAATATGTTAACCAAATGTACGTAAATGTTTATGTGTAACTAAAACAGGCATTAAATGATACTCTACAAAATCTACAAAACTCCGTTAAACATGGAATAGAGACACTATAAATATAAATTGTCTGACAAAAACTGTAATAGGAGAGAGTTATATAATGTATAATGTTATTTATTACTCGAGTAGAAAATTGAAAACTGACAAAGTTAGATATAGAATAAATAAGTATGTCGTCTGATTTAATGTTTATTTATAGGAGATGGCGTGTTTGGTATTAAGCATTAGAAGTATTCAATTAAAAATCTGTGTATACTGTATGTACGCAATATAGATAAAAAGAAATTTACAACGGGAAAACATGTAATTGACAATAGCAAGCTCATCCAAGAACCAGAATGAATAGACGTAAATGATAAAACGACCGATCATGACAAGAAAAAGACACACATATTAGAATCATTTATTATAAAGTCAATGACGGGGTACTGGAGTTAATTTGTAAAGTTTTATTAGAATGGCCCCGACCACCTTCTTATTTTACAACCAGTGGTCCATAACTTCAAAACACAAAATAAGACTTATTAATTACACGAAACAATAAATAAACAACTCTTTGTATGTATTTGACATCCGTAAAATGGAAGAAAACATATTATTATTTCTATAATATTATTACTACAAGAGTTGGTTAATATACCACAGAGAAGTAAATAGTTCAAAGAAGAGTGTTTGATTAACACACCCATTTTGTGTTCGGTCAGACGTCTAAAATCTTAAACAGATTTTATCAATTTAATAATTATATAAATTAAATATTATAATTATTAAAAAACTCAAATGAAGAAAAAATTATTTGTTAACATATTAATTTATGCTTCTTTATTAGTTAAATTGTATGGATTTATATTTGTAAAGTGAGAATACTTTGATTCTTTAAAAAACAGCATTTGGTAAGTTAATATCCATACTACAAAAGTTCCTATTCTTCTCTCCAATAGACTAATTTTGGATTTTTTTTTCTAAACCTACTTCGAAAGAACAGTAATATCAATAGTTAGCGATTTCAAATAGGACAATGTTTAATACTTGATAGAAGTTGGGTTGCGCTCCCACATAATCCATCATTTTGCCTAGCCTAATTTTGGAATGGCTATATCCGAAGAATACATTCTTAAAGTTCACTGTCGATTCAATTTGTTCAAAGGTCAAATATTGTTTAACCTATCAAATTCCACCTGCGTGTTATCAAAGTTTCAAAGCGAAATCATCGATATGACACGCAATCAATCTTCGTTTCCTTCCTGTCCCTGTTAGAACGATATTGTCATTCTGTTTCCTCTACATACGTATAAATGTACTCGTATGTTATCGCGACTGACATCTTTGGATGTTTTCATCCAATTCGCATCTTTCTAAAAATGTTTTCAACATTTGCTTCAAAGATATAAAGATTGAAATGAAAATGTACCTAGATTTATAATTAGGACAACCACGCCAAGAAATCATCACCATCTTGATATCCCAATTAATCCATGTTACCTAGGATACAAGACAGAAGGAAGTAATTTTGTATTACAAAGCAGATTTCTTTTAATCTCGGACATCGTTAAACATGCGACATATCTTATCATATACAACTACACGGAATGTCTATATTGACAACAATAATGATGATTTAAGCTTCATTCTAATCAGCTAATCGTGGTATACCTGAATGAAACTACAATTAGTCTCTTTATCCTAAATTAACAGTAGTGTCAATCGGAAGTCTAAAAGTTACTAGTCGAAGTCATATTATATATAGGAGGTGCTTACCCTTCCGGAGCACCCGGCCTCACTTCCCTGGTGGAAGTTCACGTGTATAACCTAACTTGTCAGTTCCAAAGTTTTTACTTTGCTTCTGGATTGTGATTCGAATATGGATTAGTATGTTTTGTTTTTGATATAGAACGATGTTTACAGAGACTTTTATTGTAGCATCAAACCATACATTGTATTTTTTGCAGTATAGTCACCATATACTTCAATTCACTAACAAATCAGCTGATAGAGGAGTTATTTGTCTTTGCCCTTTGATAATAAATCAACAAGTTCGGTCCTCTAATAATAACTGTTTCAACCTAGACTTCATCATTGTCAGGAAATGTGGTTCCCTGCAAATGTTTTTCTTAAATTTCTAAATAGGTAATAACTACTAGATACAATTCTGTATTGTATTGTTAGTAGAAATTAAAATTGCCAATAGCACTTGTAAAATCCTTGACCTCTATATGTGCTTTTTTGACATTTTGGCCAAATTAACAATCGCAACGATCATCGGCTTCATCATATCTTACATGTACATCAGCCCTGGTGATAGAGATCCTTGCAAAGTTTTGGTTTCCTATTAACAAACACTTAAAACCCCCTTAAGCACTGTGGCCAGGAATTAACTGATGGTTAGGTATTTAGTTGAGAAATTTCTGAATTATTACGTAACTATATAACTATAACATATTACAATGTAAAATGTTTGGAACCCTTGCGCAATATAAATATAAAATTCATACAAAATACGGAAATCGGGCTACAAATACCTTATATAAAGTATTATTTAACGCGGTGTTGCACATTGATACTAAATTCCACATTTTTTAACATCCCGTGCAAGATGTTTTTATTTTAAAAGCATTGGAATTGTATGTTTTTGTATTCTACTAGTGTGTCGCCTATTCTTATCAAATTGAAGCTATAGTCTTGTGACCCTTGTATTCCTTTTTCAAAAGTACATTCATTCTTAAATTTCAAGGTTTACAAAAGATTTTTTCCGATTAATTTGCATTATTTTCCCAGCTTTTATCATTTTTTAATTAATTTGTTTTAAATATATAAAAAAAACAAGGAAGTAACTTTGATAAATTATTAATTGTCATTTAGGATATCTTGCGACCAAGAGCTGCATTAGATTTCATTTTGATTGGATACATTATCTATTTGGTCTTTAATGTTTAACAACAATCAGCTAGATGCGCCCAATGAATCAATATACATTCTTGAGGTAAAAAAGAATTTAATAATAAACCCTATGCAATCAGACTTTTTTATGAAAATATAACAAAGGTTTTGTGAAACCCTGTTGTTAAAATTGAACATAAAGACGGAAAGTAATCTTACATTTTTTATTTAATGATGTCTATGAATGAAACATCGGAAGTAAAACAACCATTACCTTTAACAAAATACCTTTGATATTTTATAAAATATAAATATATCAATGAATATATATACAATTATATCATCATATAATAACTTTACAAATATAATCAGTCAACTCTTTGTTACAAATGTAAAAGTAGTAAAGGCCTTCTACACTCTATGTAACATCTTATAACAATCTGGAACAGAAAACAATGTTTCATTAATTAACATTACAATATTGAGGATAGTAAACATTGCTTTTGGTTTACAAGGCTCTATAATTATTTAAATTTTTTCCAACCTTCCTACTGATTTTGTAATTCAATTTAAATCAATGTTTATTATTCCAGGAAACATTGAACATTTATTTTCAAGCATAACTTATAATGGAGTCATTGGGATTGCCATTCATATCTCACAAGTTTGTGCAATTAATCGTATAAAAAATTTGTTAGCGGCTTTCAAAATTTCAAGATTAACTCTCTTTATACAATTAAGTAAACAATTTTTCAATCATTTTTTCGAGTCAAACCATCTCTTCGCCACTCCTTCTCTTTAAGTCTTTGTACAAACTAAATCCCATCCTCTCAGCATTGTTTTGATCTTTTTAAAGGTAGTTATTTATTTCCCACGTAAAAACTAAAAAGTGATTATTTATTAGTGAAGCATAAGTACATGTGTTACAAAAGTTTATTTCTGAGGTAATAATCCTTTAAAAAAGACATTTCGTTGTGGTTTATTCTATTGTTTCTATCAATTTAGTTACACAATCTTTACATTTCGAGTTTTCAACAAATATCCATGTTATTCGATGCTCTCATGGACCACCACATTGTGACATATCACTGTAATATTCAAAGTAGTTAGACTTTATACTTTTCCTGAAAAAATACTTTATCTATGAAGATCACAGTGAATCAATAATACGAAATCTGTTTTGATCAAGAGAGAGAGAGTTTGATGAATTTGAAGTCGTTCTTCATTTGTCATATAAAATCTCCGAAAAGGCAATTTATACTTTGTAAATATGTTTGTAAGAAAGTATTATACAAAAGTACTTAATATTTTCAATAAAAATCGAAGATGATACGTTATTGTCACTATTATCTTATTATTCTTGTCCATCAAAATTTTCCAGAACTTTCTTACTCTGAAAGATTTTGGTAGGCTTCTATAAATGGCACGACATGTTTGTCCAAATTAAACATAAACATACAGGTTTATCTTTAAAACATAATCCAAAAAGCAAAGCAAAATCTTGTAGATTTTATTTAAATGGTAACATCGACCAGGGAAGTGAGGCCTCGAAAATGAGGAGTTTCGTCGGTGATTTTAGTATATGCTTTTGGAATGTCTTTCATTCGAAGATTTGATTTGGAATTGGGCCGGTATTTTGTCTTTTCACGTTCAAATTTACTTAGCGATTTGATTTGACTTATATAATATATCTCTAAACATGCTATAAAAAAGTTTTGCAATACACTAGTCAGCCTATTATACATCAGGTTACTGCACTGTGCATTGTGGACAAATGGTTATCAGCTATTTTAGTATTGTAATACTTTTGGTTTGCGGCTGTTTGGTTTACCAGAGTTGGACTGGATATCTCAATATAGTAGACCTTTTGTGTTCGAGCTTATATTAATAAGATGTAATCATGTCTTTGTAAATATTTTGCCATATTATCAGTAATTGTTGATGTTGGTAAGTTTATTTTGCTTAAAATAATTTCCTTTGAATTTCACAATATCCCTTTTAGATATTACTTAAGTTTTAACTGATGTTTCTTTGTTAAAATACTTATTTTATTCATTAAAACAAATATTGTGTTAGGGTTATCAAAACTTTGCTCTATTGACCAATTATTATCGCTGAATCTCCAGTATTTATTCATTAAATCCAGGGATAATAGCGAGTATATAATTTTAGTTTTGTTTTCCATGTTTTGTACCGTCTAATGTCTATAAATTATATGATGTCTTTGTATAATAGGCAAATATTTTGTTTTCTGTTTATATCCACATTACTTACTAGTATAGGCAAACAACATTGACCTGTTCGCTTGACCTTTGATTTAAATATTCATTATGGACGAGCAAATTTAAGTAATAGGAATCACCCGTGTATATTTTGTCTACCTGATGTGAACACTTAAGCTAATCACGGGCAATGTGTATATGTATTAACTGCGAATCCCAAAGCTACCTATTTATAGGGTGGATCCACCTTTATAAATATTCCTAATGAAAGGTTAAAACAGACAGGTCAATACCTATATACACTACAATCATTTCTACAATAGTCATTTCACTTATTGTTGTAAGGAATACATTTAATTTGTTTATATGAATTGTATATGCGCTAATAAAGTGAGAAAGTTACTTACGATATATAACAGAGAATGAAAAAGAAATAGTTAATGTTCTGTTCATTCCGAATGTTTTTCTCTTTTATTTTATTATTCTTCATCAAATATGAAGTTACTCAACATATTTCACGACAGCATTTCTAGATTGTGAAACTCATATCTGTACTTACGTATTGATTCTTTTACGCAATTTTGACTTAAAGTCCCTTGAGTTGTTTCCATCTTTATTATCATTGTGGTAATTTGATAATATAAAATAGGTATCAAGTATAATGATTTAAATTTGACAGCTGAATTAATATCAGTCCTAGATACTTGATTGAACAGCGGCATCAGAGTTTAAAATCTGCTTACCGTGTTAGATGCTATAATTTTTAATTGATTGATTAAATATTTGACTTATATCGGGATGTCACCAGCTTTAAAGATGCAGAAATGAAATTTTGATATTTGCAATGTTCAGGTAGGTTTTTAAGGTGCTACGACTGTTGTGACACGGGGCACCAGTTTTTCAGGTCTCTAACGAAGGATCGTGTGTCTTTCATTTCTAAATGCCTAGTGCTTGAAAAAAGAACAGTCACTACCTATTTTCAAATTTTGGTCATTGCCCGGCATGAAAAAAAAGAATTACTTCAACAAGAAAATCACTAATAAAAGTAACCAATTTAAAAATTAACAATTTCTCTTGTTTAACAACTTGATTAATGAAAATTTATAACATGTATATCACATTTCGATATATGTAAAATGAGATGTGATATGTTTTTCAACCTCTTGAAAAACAATGGTTTCACAATTTTGGTCCAAGCACTACTAGAGAGAAATTCGATTCCGAAAGGACCGTCTAGTGCTTTAAAATTAACACCGGTATAATATGTTATATAATGTGAGGACATAAATATACATGGGACTGTAATCGAATTTTCAATAACAAACATAACAACACATGTCTAAATCCCAATTCCGAAGCAAAGAATAAACTTGGCAATCTTAACTTTAACTAAATTTGTGAGTTTTTTAAACACTGTACTTAGACATTATATGTCCTTTTAACGCTTCTGGCCTTACATAATTGAAGTCATAGACGTTGTTACATAACTATGACTTTTCTTGATTTCTTTGAAAAGGACATTGAAGATTTGTTACAGTTTTTTTAAAACATTCCTTTCTGTAATGTTTAATCATTATAAATCATTAAATTGCCATTTGCACTAAAAGTAGAATATATAATTTCCATATCTGAAACCAAATTCACAACTTATTTATTTCAATGTGTTGAATTCACTCAAATTGAAGTTGGTGGGTAACGATTAAAATGATGATTTATGCACACGTTACTCATTCGTTCGATGTTGTGCGTTTTACAGGATTGGTAAAACACAAATAAATATAACATTGACTTACTGTTGGAACCACTCTGTTTGTGATAGTAAAATATTCTTTATTTCTATAGAAAAACTAAGGTTGATATTTTTCACTTACTTGTACCTTGTCGTAACAGGAAATCTGTATGCACATCCGCTATTAGCCTAAAATACATATGCACAGGGCAAAACGTTGGCGTTATGGGGGATTTAACATGTTGAAAAAACCAGGCAAATGGCGGATTATGTTGTGCATATCACGTAAAACGTGACCAAGGACATCATTTCCGATGTAAACATCGCAATTTTAGTCATGTAAAATCCCTATAGCGCCAACATTTTCCTTTTTACAGAAATACTTAATGACAATAGCGGATGCGAATACAAATTTTTAGTTACGACTAGATACAAGTTAGCATGAGAAGCATGTATATTTCTGCATAGAAAAATTTGACAATAGACAAGGAAGACGTAACGTTTGTAATATGACTTCAGATTTAGCTTTTCGTTGGCGTCATAATTGAAGTATAAGTCAAGGTTCCATTCATCAAATTTTAGCAGCTTTATGCAACTGTCATTAAGCGTGACTGTTTTTCAAACTAGTATTTCCTCACAACTACCTAGTCAATTTTCAACCCACTTTATTACAGCAAATGGTGGATTTTTATATGCAGTGTTGAAAGTTTGTATTTATAACATTTTATATCACAATTTAATTTTACAGCAGCAGACTGTCGTTTCGAAATACAATTCCTCGACAGTATTGCTTGGACTAAAACTGTGAAACCAAATTTTTTTCAAGATGCTTAAAAGAACCAAGATATATTTTACCAAATTTAGCTACAGAAATGCTTTCAATGAGAGAGTATGCCTTAGTTTTTGGGGAATTTAAGATTTTAACTAGCAGCAATTTGAGACAGTAGTATATTTCTGACAATAATACACAATCATTGCCTACTGAGTTTGTGATATCCTCGGGGAAATTTTCTAGTGAATTTGTTTTGGATCAGCCTTTTCCTTATCTAAACTCTGATGCTATTAATCAATCTAGCTTCTAAAATTGATATTAATCCAGCTTACAAAATTAAATTCATTATAGTCGATGCCCATTTTATAATATCAAATTACCACAATGATAGTAAGATAAAAACAACTTCAGTGCGTTTTAGTCTAAATTGTGTAACAGAATTAATATGAAGTAAAGGGTGGAGTGGTATTAGAGTAATAGAGTTTTACGATCGAGTCAAGATTCTTTAATGTTGTCTTTCTGAAATTTAAGCCCGTTTATATTATTTTTAATGCATAAAAAATATATAAATTGAAAAAAGAGTAAAAGGCATAGAAACAAGAAGGGAAATACCTGTTAAAATGGATGAAGAGAAGAAATATAAAATCTGGAGTTCAGTTCAGTCATCAAGTCTTTTTGTAATGTCAAAAATGTCAAGTTAATTTGTCGGATAAAAACAATTACATATAAACGGAATGACTACTTGTTTGTCCCATTGTCATTGTTTTATGTGATTTTCTGTTACATGTTATATTCCATATTATACCAGTTTTAATTTTTACAGCACTAGACGGCCGTTTCGGAATACAATTCCTCATCAGTAGTGCTTGGACCAAAATTATGAAACCAAAATTTTTTTGAAGATGTTGAAAACTTACCCAAAGGACCAAAATATATTTTACCAAATTAAGCTAAGGAAAAACTTTGCATGAGGGAGTATACCTTATTTTTTGAGAAATTTCAAATTTTAACTTTCAGGAAATTTAGTATATGTAACTTGCTAATCTTTTTCGCAGCTACAATCTAATCTATGTACTTAAATATACAAATAAAGGTTTTTTTCAAACAAAAACTGAAATAATTGATGCACAAATAAAATATATGAGACTGTTGCTGTAGAATATACTAGTAAGTCAGTTTGAAATAAACAAAAAACAAAACACTCGCATATTAAACAAAGATACAAAGTGAAATCGTATCTAATCTACAAATAAAGATTTTCTGAACAAAAACTGAAATGAATAATGCATAAATAAAATATAAAAGGTAGAGTATTCTAGAAAGTAAGCAAGTTTGAAATAAACAGAAAACAAAACATTTGCTCATTAAACAAAGATATAAATTAAAGTCATATATTTTCGTGGTGTTCACTTTTGTGATTCTATGAAAAAATCATTGGGGGTTATAAATTTTTGGTTTTTGGTTTCCGTTTAATATGCGTTTGTAATACATTTTGTATATACTATTTCTCTGAAACGTGATTTCAAAGTAATAATCTATTGATATTGGAAAGCGCTGAACATATAAATCACAGTTGAAGTTTTAAACTTTCTAATATTTCAGGATTTTAAAGGATATATACTATACAACATAACGTTTAATTTGAACCAAAACAATCAAACCAATCCATGTTCAAATCAAAATCCCAAAGCCAATTTTAAACTTTGAAAGTGACAAATTCAATTAACCATGTTACCTACCATAAGGGAAGTAAGGTCAGGTGTCCCGGAAGGATGAGTACACATGTGTAATCAATATTAAGAATGAAAAGAAACTTTGGGATGTCAAATACATACACGGTAACCATGGACACAGAGCCATCATACCTTTAATTATCAAAAATATTGTTAACCCAGTCTTGCAATATCTCTAGGCCAACAATTAATTTACAAGCAGCTTGCTTCGTTGTTTAAAGTTCTCGAATACAGATTAACATCAGCAAACAATCGTGTATAAATAACATTAATCATTACAATAGCTGGTAACAGTTTGTCCATAAGACACAATCCAGTCAACTGCTATATTGGACTAGCTAATTATTCGATTGCAAACTACGAATGATCAAGACATTTCAAGAGATATCTTGTGTAGACTTTAGACTTTTCTGAGATTAAATATTTTAAATGAATAACAAATATAACAATACATGTTTTCTGTAATAATGCAGTCTCATTTTCATTGACCCGTGTCTCATAAAATAAAATGCTTTTAAGCAAAAAAGTTATATCAAAACCGCATTTCATTTAGTACATAAATACTATACCGTTATTGTCGTCACAGTTGTAGTGCGTTTTTGTAATCTTGAGGTGTTGCTTTCGTCAGTACGCCATATTAGCTAAATAATGCGCAAAATATAAAAAGACAAAAAGATGTTTTCTATTAAAAGAAAAAAATTACAGTGCTGCCTGTTTCAGACATTTTGGTAAAACAGCACATATGGAACAGCATTACATATTACAACGTCTGTTTAGCAATTCCAGAATGAATGTAGTATTAATAGGTAAATTTGATTTTTAAGAATGCATGAGCAACGTTGCAATAAAATGCTCATTAGCACATGTAAGGTGTCTGCAAGTGATGTAATTACCAATACATATATCCAATGCAAACGGAGTTGATAATTTTATAGGTAATGTCCTTTTATCAGTTTAGAAAGTATTTTTTCTCAATAAATGCACCTTGCCTTTATCAATAATCACTACTTTTTGTTGCAAATAAATAACAGCTTAAAAGATCAAAACATCGTTTCAAATGCTAAAAATTATATAATTGAGTCTGTGCATGTGTTTTTAAGAGAAGAAAGTTATATTAATAAGGGCGACACTTAAAACTTCCGATTTGAATGAACGCTGTTTATTGCAATTAGCAAGTTGTTTTCATGTTAAATTGCACAATGTGGAGAAACGTGTTTAATTCTATATTATATGAATGAAAATCTACATTATTTTAGTATTACCGTATTGCCATTATTGAAAAATGTGTAATGTTCCCAGAATTAATCCATATTGATTTAAATTGAATTACATAAGCTGTTGAAAGGTTTTTATGAAATCATTTAACGGCTTAATGTGACAAAAGAAATGATGTTCACCATAATAGATATTTAAATGCTAAGTTTATAAAAAATTGTTTGGTGACCTTTTCCATTTGCTGCCTTTGTACTTGTAACAAAAGAATGGGCTTATCATATTTGTGAAGTTATTAATTCATTATATCATTTTATCTTATAAAATATCAAAGGTATTTTGCCAAGGTCAGAAAAATTTTCATCCCAGGAACTCATTAAAAATAAATAACGTCAGTTTAAATTCCGTTTAATTTTTATTAAATAAAGTTTAATGTTTCTATTCTCATCATCACTCGATATATCAACATCTACCTTTTCGTCTATCTTTTTTTCTCTGACTGGGGCTATTCTGGATAAAGTGTTATAATGTTAATACCATAATTATGTATGAAAAATAATCATGCACAAATGAGTCATAAATATAATTTGTAATTTTAAATCTTTTATTTAACCTCAATAAAACTTAAATGATTGTAAAAAATTTTAATCGTCCAACAAGGTAAGAACTGTTAAAGAAGAACATGGGACAAAACAATCATAAACCTAATTGCCTTCTACAACAATTCATAACTTGAGGACCGATTAAAAACAACTAAAACAACTGTCCACCCTTAATAACGTCAGATTACCATCCGTCTACAGTCCGATCACTTATTCAGTGAAGAATACCGATGTTGCCTAAAAGATCGTAGATAATTTACCTCAAATTTTATCAATGCTATATGTAGATCTGTTATTTTTATGACATGCGTTGAATAAAAATTGGTTAAATTTATTATATTAAGTCTAAAAATCAAATAAAACCAGTTTCTATCAGACGCACATCTGAATTATGAATATGTATTAGCCAATAAGATCCCAGCTCTGAATAACATTTATGAATGAAGCTGTCGAATATGCCGTACCAATATATCGTGGGGAGAACTGCTACCTTTCTATTAATTGTAAGTTTTAACTCTCAATTACTCAAAATCTACAGCGAATATTAAAAATTTAACCATGTAGATAAAAAAATAGTATTTTTAAAGACTGCAAGCGAAAAAGTATTTATTTCTAAACAAACTTTTATCGAAAAAGTTTATTAAAATTTATTCATATAAATTGTAAGCAAAAAATTAAAAAGCTCAGAATATTTACAAAAAATATTGTGAATTTGAAAAAATATGTTCTTAAAAGACGTGTGAAATTTCAAGTCTATTGAAGTAATATTATGTAAGATATCTAAGTTTGAATCACACCACTAAAACAATGTGATCGGTCTATAAATGTCCCGATTTTACCAGAGAGAGAAAGCGAAAGAGAGAGTTTAAAGTGAATAGAATCAGCATAGAATGTAGATTTTATGGTGAATGGCATGTGCACACTGCAATGCAATCGTGATGGAGAATACACATGAATGAGTAAGAAAGCGAATGTTTAAGACCTATAAACCGATTGATATAAAACTCATAACTTTATATGTGACATGATGTGATTTAAGTCATTTGACCTTTCAACTGTTTTACAACAGTTTGACCCTTACACTGGTAAACAAAAATTAAAACGTGATCCATTTTACACATTACTCATACACTACAATGTTTGTTGTTCCCTGGTATAACACAGGGAAGTTAACTGCATCATTAGTTTTGCATGTGATACTGTGGTTTGTTGCACATGGCAATTTCGAGTCGTCCAGTCTTTAGCCCATTTGTAACACAAATAACACATTCACTGTATGAAGACCATTGTATTGATTTATAAATATATTATAAACATATGTCTATAATTTTGTTTGCTATATACGTCATTATTACGTATTACACATTTTCCGACGTCATCAGTTAACACTTTTAAGTCAGCCATAGTACTGATTCTTTGTGTTCATAACAAGTAATATTCTAGGTAACCACGACAATGAGAATGAGCATGTTTATACCAGTTGCCTGCGTAGTGCAAATCATCTGTATCAGGTTGCGTAAAGTAACAATCTTTTCTCTACAGAAATGACAGATAATTCGTTATTTATTTGTTCCAAAAACACTGACACAGACAGCAGACGTATATCACTGTCAACAAATTGAAAGTATACTGATAGATGTAGAAATCTATTATAGATATTAAATTTTTTTATCAGAACGGTAAGGATGTCTTGCAGTTTATTAAAGCCTTACATCAGGTATATTAGACAACAGGAAGTAGCATGATGACAGTATTATTAAAATAATGACAAATCATGTCTGCGACTGACACAAAAGTGTATAATTCAATTACTTATCTTTCTCATAAAGGTACAGAAATATTATCCATCATTTTAAAAAATGTCAAACACTGCAGGTTTCGTTAAACACGAACAGTACAAGTGCAACCGTTAATTTCATTATTTGATGGGATTTTGGAAAGATTTAAGAATTGTGTATTAAAATTCTAATATCATTCACTGGCATATTGATGACAACGAATGTAAAGCTTCTGTTAATGGAATAATCTTAAATATCTGAATTAAAGCGAAATGAAGTGAAATAAATCTTAATTACCTCAAGTACATTAAAATCAGAGAGAAATAAAGCATCGTATTATGCTTTACACTTTTTAAATGATGGCAAATTCTCAAGCATCGAGTTTCGAGAAAAACCCTTTCATAAATAAATTATGATAAAGTATTGACTTTAGTTAAGTGTTATAATTGTTACGCGCTTTTCCAGAGCTCAGATTTATATTATGCTGTGTATTCCCCTCTTGGGATATGGTGCTGGTTTTTCACTTCCTATCACGGGAATATTTATAATTTAACAAGAATCCAGGTGTTATTTCATCGTGGATTTGGGTTCGAATCTCATATCTCTTGGGAATGAAGCTAGCGTCTCCAGTTTCTCTCGATTGGCATGTTAAAGATCTTAAAAGAAAAAATCAAGATCAATTTATTTTATTTATTACATCTCACATCGTAAAGTCTTTATTTACAAATAATTATCAAATTTAAAGGCGAGTAATTGTAATTCATCAAAAATAAAATATATTGAAAACAATTTTGATGTAAAATTAAAGCTGGTATAATATATTATTTAAACCACTTGAGCTGATATCTCTGCTGGTGGTGGTGCCCCGAGGATATCACAAACTCAATAAATGTGCATTATACAAACAACTATTGTCTAAATTTGCTGCAAGTTGAAATTTAAAATTGCTCAAAAACTAAAGTATACTCATAAAATAAACACTAACGACAGCATGATTCTTCATATCGCAATATATTTCGAATACACAGTATTCCTTATCAAGCTTACATTATAACTGACTTAAAATTACAAAATACAAGATATATGTATAGAACATTATTTACAAATTATACAATCTAATTACATAAAAGTGTCACCTGATTAAGTGAAAAACCAATTAGGGTTTAGCCTAAGGGTTATTGGAACACATTCAGTAAGAAAGTTGTCCCATCACCCGCTAATTGTTTATTTAGGGTAGGCCTTTCATCTTTGATATGTAAAGCCTCCAGGATCACCAAGTCAAAGTCTGAATTACCTTTATTCAGAGTTTTGAAACACTTGGTGATCCCGAACTCTTTACATCTCTTACAATTTTCCACATGATTGAATATGGCACTACCGGTTTTATTATGTTCAGTAATGCGTCTCTGAAGGAATCTTTTAGTTTTACCTACATAGGTAACACTTGGATCCTCCAAGCATTGAAATTTATAAATCACAGATGCCTTCAGGACGCTATTACTTTTGTATTTTAGTGAGAAGTAATTTTTCACCTTAAATGATGAAAACACTATATTGACCTGTATATTTTTACATTTGAAAATATTTTGAAGTTTTTTCTTTAATACTAGTGAAGGGTTAATTTTAGGACTCTGCATAGAGCCTATTTAGTTTGTTCATCTTGGTTATCATTCAACGAATAAATTGAAAAAATAAAAAACTTTCTTATGTCTAACGGTTATCCAGAAGATTTCTTTTACAATAATGTGAGAAAATTCATTTCGGACAAAATTTCGGGAAATTATAATATATTCGGGACTAAAACTAAAGAGGATATTAAATACACTTTTCTTTTACCGTTTATTGGCAACCCTTCACTAGTATTAAAGAAAAAACTTCAAAATATTTTTAAATGTAAAAATATACAGGTCAATATAGTGTTTTCATCATAAGGTGAAAAATTACTTCTCACTAAAAGACAAAAGTAATAGCGTCCTGAAGGCATCTGTGATTTATAAATTTCAATGCTTGGAGGATCCAAGTGTTACCTATGTAGGTAAAACTAAAAGATTCCTTCAGAGACGCATTACTGAACATAATAAAACCGGTAGTGCCATATTCAATCATGTGGAAAATTGTAAGAGATGTAAAGAGTTCGGGATCAAAGTGTTTCAAAACTCTGAATAAAGGTAATTCAGACTTTGACTTGGTGATCCTGGAGGCTTTACATATCAAAGATGAAAGGCCTACCCTAAATAAACAATTAGCGGGTGATGGGACAACTTTCTTACTGAATGTGTTCCAATAACCCTTAGGCTAAACCCTAATTGGTTTTTCACTTAATCAGGTGACACTTTTATGTAATTAGATTGTATAATTTGTAAATAATGTTCTATACATATATCTTGTATTTTTAATTTTAAGTCAGTTATAATGTAAGCTTGATAAGGAATACTGTGTATTCGAAATATATTGCGATATGAAGAATCATGCTGTCGTTAGTGTTTATTTTATTATTATCTATAAAATCCTCAACCATACCTGGAGTTTATTAAAGTATACTCCCTTATGCAAAATATTTCCTTAGCTAAATGTGGTAAAATATATTTTGGTCCTTTGAGTATCTTTTCAACATCTTGAAAACAATTTGGTTTCATAATTTTTGGTCCAAGCACTACTGATGAGGAATTGTATTCCGAAACGGTCGTCTGGTACTGTAAAATTAACACTGGTATAATATGTAATATATGGCGAGAATAACAATTAAGTTTTAATCGCGATTAACAAAAACAATGAATTTAGTGTTTTCCACTTACAATAAAGTCCCAATACGTCTTTTATAAGATACAATTTGTTTATAAAGTCTTACAATAATTACTTAACTACTGTTTTACTAATTTGATGTATGCTTTTGAACTTAATTTTCCAAAACACGTTTCCTGAAACATTTACCTTTAACATTTTTCACAATTTTACTTACTTTATAAACCAATCAAGGTACATATAATTATCACATCATGGTGAGGATGGATACATTTACAGACATTACCTGTCGTGGAGCATGAGTCTAGGCATACTCTTATACATTTAATTGCTGATTAAAAGTTCAACAAAGACAAATATACTTATCAAGACAATAGATATACACAATTGTTGTTTAACTTTGACAAATTTAAAAATTACAAATTATTTGACATAATTAATTTATGTCTCTTCAACTTAGGCTTTAAAACATATTTTGAATTATCTGGACATTTAAGACATTATTAAGGTCGTTTAATCGAAGGAAACTTTAACAGCCAAGATGGCTATCGACAAATGATATACACAATTTCTGAGATCAGAGAAATTAATTAATTAATCCTGTAAATCATATAACTTTTATTACAATTTTCGTATTTTCAGTTTAATTAAGGTTTAAATTGAATCAAATTTTAAACATTGAAATTTAAATTTCCTATTAATAAATGATCATTTTCTGATTTTTCTTAACAATCTAACATATGATATAAATAACAGCATACGTTACACTGAATTGAAATGTCTGGTTCTGAAACCTTACCGTAAAACTTGAATAATGAATCAACCGAATATGTAATACATGTGGGGATGTAAAATTCTAATTACAGGTCAAATTATTCATCAATGAAGAAAATTTAATTTTTTTTTTAAGCTTGATTTGATTAAACAATACAGAATTCACAGACAAGTTCCTTCCTGTTGACACAATAGATGACCTTCTCTATCGTCATTTTGTTAAGGCTGTCATTCAATATTGATCTTCTCGATCCTTTGGGATTACAGGTCTATACCGTTAAGTAATCTCCAAGTTCATTGTAAATAAGAAATGTCACTTTGGTGCTTGATTTGAAAACACTAACATTTTATCTACATATACAGATAAAAATATATTTAATTCTTCAGCTGTTAGATTTCAACAGCCAGGATTACTGTAAATATGATAAAATGAATGAGTGACTTTCTGATCTCGCCTAATATTATTTCAAGTATTTACATGACTGGGTTCGACCACCACATTACACATTTAGCTAAAGCGCAACCACAGAAAAGATGCTCCTTTTTTCTTCTATTAGCCCCCCCCCAACCCAGGGGTATTATGATTCTCACAAAGTCAAATAGTATGTTGTTTTGTCAAATGTTTAGGATAAGATACTGAACAACAAATCCCCCTTTACACACCTAATACTCAACTATGTATCAACCATTGCAATGCAATTTTCTTTTTATGAGTTTATTTCTAGGAATATCGCCAAATCAAATAGTTTATTATAAAGGCTAAAAAGCGTATTTCGTTTCAACTATGATTCCCAGAGAAGCAATAAATTCCTTTAAATTTGTCGGTTATTAAGTGAAGCATAAAACTAACACAATGCAAATATCGACTTATCTGTGAGGTACTGCTATCATACTAAGCTTTATAATGACAATTTACTACTCCGAGTTTATTTGATTATTATGACTCGATCACGTTAACGTCATTTGATTTGTCAATGTGCTTTTAAAACTTTATCATAACGGCATTTCCGTGTTAGCTGTCTATTGGGTTGAAATGGATCTTATAGCATTTATCGGATCATGCTATTAAAGAAACGCAAATAAAACCTTTCAAATTATTTGCAAAGTTGTAATTTATGTCGACGCGGGTTAATATCAATAACATTCTCTCCTAGTGGTTTTTGTTTTTGTTATTTTTTCTTGTAGAGTCTTTTAATACCTGTTGCCGTTCATGGAATGTCCAATATTCGTATTGTCAAATGATGGGGTTTCCTTAATCGCTGTAGAGCCCGTCTTGATAGTTTTAGTAGTTTTTGCCGTTTGTGATTTGCTATTTAGATAAAATGTTTTCACCTTTTACTTTCTTTTTAGTCTTTTGAAATTATCATTTATTGTATTGGTATTTATCTGAAATCTTTGTTCAGTATTTACATTCTTTGTTGGTGATTGGCGGGTGTAGCTAGCTAAACAGGAGGTGCTTGCCCTTCCGGAGCACCCGGCCTCACTTCCCTGGTGGAAGTTCACGTGTCTAACCTAACTTGTCGGTTCCAAAGTTTTTACTTTGCTTCTGGATTGTGATTCGGAAATGGATTAGTATGTTTGTTTTTGATATAGACATTATCTTTATATAGTTTTTGTTATTTGTGTTAGTTGTTATTGTATCACATCTCATAACGTGTATTTTTTCTTTCTGTGGTTTTCATATTCTTCTTGTTGATTCTGTTTATGCCAATTATTAACATGTTTATTTACCGGTACATTCTGTACTTCATTTTTAATTGTTCATAGAGACTCTTGATTTTCTTTGATTTTGTTTTTTCATATTCTTGTTGAAAGTTGAATGTCTAGATAATGTTTATCCTTTGTGGTTTTGCTGTTCTTATCAAACCTGGTAGATTACTTATACACTCTCTTTGAGTCTATTCACTTACTGATTTGTCATTGCAATATTTTCCAGATAGATTTTGAGATTGTTGTTATGAATCATTCTTTCTAAGGGACTTAATAATTTTGCTATTTATATTAAATCTGTCAAATTCTATTCACATATATTCACATTCTAGTACTCTCTGGTGACAATTTATTTTCTCTTTTCTCCTAGATTAAATTGTGGACAAACAGCCAGTTTCTGACCAGAATCTTTTCTCTTGGAAGCACGAATGAGCAATATGAATTATCCATGTTCAAATAATATCCTGAAATAACAAGCCGAACTAGTTTGCTACTTTAATAATAATCATGTTCTTTTTGTACGTATTTTGTGTACGTATTTAATCTATATTCATTTCATTTTAACATCACAACATGAAGGACTAAAATAACTCCATCTTTAGAGTATTTTGTGATTTCCCTACGTATATTAGATGTAAAGAAATTAATTAACATTTTCACCTAGTGGTTTGCATTTACTTATTGGTATTAGTAAGGCCATTTGCTGTTTCTTTCATTGATATAATCCAATAAATATATATATATATATATATATATATATATATATATATATATTATATATATATCTAAGTCAAGTGTATACAATGGCGTTTATTTAATTAGAATCAAATGGCGATTTCAATAACCTATTTATCCTGAGTGGACCCTGCCTTGTAGTAGATACACAGAAATTTCAACCTAAGGATTGAGACTCTGTATTTCTCGTACATCAGACAGAAAAATCTCACGCGCATACCAGTGCTAGATTTTTCGCCTGTCCAGTTTGTCTGGCACTGTCTTACGCGACAAAGAACGCATCAGAATGACGTATCCGATCATTGTGTTTGACGTCATCAAAACAAAGGGTTTCTTAATTCATTTTTCAAAATATGTGTTTTATTTGATTTTTTATTCTAAATTTTTTTTTGTCAGAGTTGTTTTATATATTACAGTTGGTGATCAGATTATTTTCAAAGTGCGGATTTGTTCAATGCATAAAGTGTCCAAACCCATGAGAGTATGTTTTTTGTTTTGTATTTATCACAGTTATAAACAATTTAATGTTATGAGAACACTTGTTATGTGATGTAACATATCACAATCTTGGAATAGCCTCGATTGGGATATGTTACATCACATTACCCCCGACTGAGATCATACGATATCGGTCACAAACAGGTGACAAATTCTATTATTCTTAAATTTTTATCTCATCCCGAAAGTTGAGATTTCTTCTGTGTTTTCACCACAAAGCAGGGGTTGATTATTTTTTCCATATTCGATATATACCTGTTTTGTTATTAATTATGTAAAACAAAATATGCTAAAACTACGCAAAAAGGACATCTTTTGCATTTTGCAACCTATGACGTCACAATTTAAATTTTTGAGGACGCAATCGAAGTCAAATTGTGACGCTATCTAGAGTGCGTGTAGCTTGTCTAACCCTAGGGTAAGACAGGAAAATATTTCTCTGTTAAACTCAGAAATATCTTGTCCGATATTGTCTTAGAATGGTCACATTGAAATGTAGAGGAGGTACAGACTAACATCACATGATGTGTCGGATCAAGGGATGCTGATTTTGTGATAAAAACATTCTAGGCATATCGGGAACAACAATATAATCTTTTTACTATCTATGAATGTTATTATTCGTTGTTCCTTGTTCTTTGGGTCTTTTACGTACACGCCTTTCAGCAGTAAATGCAAATTGACTCTACATGTATATATTATGCTTACCGTGACATTCATATTAAGTTGTTTGCTTATACATTACAATTTTCCTTTAATTATTCTTAAGACTGATTTACCCCATAGTCTTTTCAAAGAAAATTTCCCGAATTATGTTAATATTGCAATGCTACAGTTTCGTTTTGACGACGTTATGAAACATTTATAAATTGTTTGCTGTTTGTTTGTTAAAGTTACTCTTGGATAGAGCTGTGGCATATGTAAAATTGTTTTTAGGGTTAATATTCTGCTAATTGTTTTGGATGATTGTTGATTCTTAAATTCTTTCTTCTTTTACAAAGCATTTATATATACACTTACAAGTAATTTCTTCACCGGACTGTTCATTTCACTTTAAACAACAAGTTTTGCGTGCTATTTCTCGAAGCGCTATTGTCTTGATAGTAGTTAATTATGATATGAAATAATTGGAATAATTTGGCCTTTTCAAAAGAACTGAAACTATAATTCTAAATATCATTTGGCATTAGATTCAGTGTCCGACTAAATTTTGAAGTTTTGTAATGTCAATATGTGACTGTCATGTTTCGTCGTGCGCGCTTGTGTGTGTGTGTGTGTGTGTGTGTGTGTGTGTGTGTGTGTGCTCAGACACGAGTGCATATATTTCTGGAACGAAATGCTAGTAGGATGGCATGGTTGATAGTATTTAGGTTACGACTCCAGTCTTTTAATTTTTCATTATTTATTATGATCATTTAATATACTGTACTTCCAGAAATACTATATAGTCGATGTATTTGCCCTAAAAGTTTAATTATCAGGAAAATTGTAACGATTTTGATGTTTATTTGTTCAAAATATCTGTACCCAACCAAATTATTTTTTATTTTGTTTTACAAGCAGTTCAACTATGTTGTTTATAGAGAGAAAAATGACCTTTTTCAGATAATTATATCTTACATACAGGACCTCTATGCAAATGAGAGAAGGTAGGTTATGAATTAACCCGTGAATGATATTTTAATCTTTCACCCCAGGTGTGTACCTGTTTATTATATATAGACATACTTTTCACAGGTAAGAATAGGGACCATACCCTATTGAAAACACGTGACAATTTAAACAATCAATCGTTTGATGCGACTTAAGGTGATATAAACATGCTGAAGTTGACTAAAGCTAATTTTTCTATATGAGGGGCAAATATAAAATCACTTAAATTAAAGAAAGCCAAAATTCCTGTTGGGTACAGAAATTTAAAACACTATTTTCATAATTTGAAAGAAAAACGTTTCTTTATTATCAAGTAATAAATAAAAGATCGACTATATAGTATTTCTGGAAGTACAGTAGTAAGTACAATAAAGTAATCGATGGGTTAGATGTGTGTCTCCTTTGTTTTGTATCATTTGTTGTGTCCTTGGTTGTTCTTACTTTATACTAATACCAAGTCGCCTTGTTTTATTTACAGACCACTTCCGTCAGCGTTTCCGTGTTGACGCTAACTGCCATTTCTGTGGAGAGATATTACGCCATCTGTCATCCACTGAGAATGAGGTTAAAATCAAGAACGATAATCACGACAATCATCATCATTTGGATCACTGGTATATCTGTTGCAACACCTGATCTTGTATTTGGAGACCTACTGAAAACTCACGAAGAACACATAACCCAGTATTTACAGGTATGCCGAAAAAAATGGAATGAAAAGCAGGACAACGCATACCATTTGTTCTTGGTGATAGCGCTGTATTCTATACCAATCAGCTTGATGGCGTGTACGTACTCAGTCATATGTCGTCATCTTTGGAAAAAAGATTTACCTGGCATGTCGGAATCAGGTAAGTTTTAAGTACTTTTAGATAAATATCAATGTCAGATTAGTCTGGAAAGTACCCAATGTATGTGTAAAACCCATAACCATATCACAATGAACGCCTGCTTTATACTAAAATAACAAGATTGACAGACATCGCCTCTTTGTCGCTTTGTCCTTTCTACTGTCTATGATCGCAATTCATTGTCATTTTTGTAAACGAAACGAAAGTAATCCGGAAGGCAGAAAAACGATGAACTGTTCAAAATGAAGTGTTCAAGAATTTTTAAACCAGTATTGCTGGTTTTCACAACATTCATATGATTCTGATTATACTGAAAGCATTTATATATCGAATAAAACTTATTTCCTTTTGTCATGTGATTCTATATTTGCCTTTGATACACAGAAGAATGAATAACTGTACAAGGAACATAAAATTCATTGAGCTCTTTGAAGCATTGGTAGTTCAGGCGAAGTAATCTAATTGTAGGTTCAAAACTAGTATGTAAAAATATTGTCTTGTCGTTGAAATGACAAAGGGGGTGCATTATGCCATCTAACCTTGGGGAAATATTTTGGCATATAACATGGAAAATATTAGTAGTATTTACTTTGAATGCATTTCTTAAATTTAAAAAAGACAAACATTCAAGTTTGTAAAACATCAATATTGTTTACACGCATACGTGAACATTTGAAATGTAGCTACAGTTAAGCGCAACATAGATCATGAATTAAACGACCTATCACTGATTGTGTGACGCTACCCACATTTCATCACATGACAGTAAGAAATGCGTATGCCTGGTGTTATATGCCATATTATATGTCATGGCATATTAAACACTCACGTTGATTTCAACAACAAAAAATTGCCAAAATAGTATGTATGTCATTGTTATTAAAGACATTAACATGAATAGTAATAATTGATATTACGTGTTAATGTGTAACGATGTTGTCAAAATATAAGCACTGTAATTATCATTATTATCATTACTATTATTAATCCGCACTAGTTGAAAGCAGATCAGGAACATTTTAACATACCACATCAAATTCTGTATAGATTACTCTTTAGGGGATTGTGTCCTGTCTCATATAGCTTAAATTGATAATGTGCTGTTAAAAAAATATAGAACCAATTAATGTTTTCATTGAACGATTTATATTCTTAACAATGTCTAATTTTCAATAATATTAGGACATGTAATTCTACAACACTGATAATATTCTTATAACACCAGCATGTCTACACAATAAAAACAATTTTTCTCAAGTTTATGAATTTGAATTCCCAACACATCTCTTATTTCTAAAACGTTTGTTTTATTAACAACTACTTAAAACTATATATCAGCTAGATTGATATCACTAGGATTAGAACAAGGTTAAAACTTGTATAATATGTAATTTAATACCTTGAGTCTGTATCTCTGCTGGTGGATGTTTATCACAATTTAGTAGGCAATAATTGTGTATTTTGTAAGAAATATACTATTATCTAAATTTGCTGCTAGTTTAAATTTGAAATTCCTCAAAAACGGAGGTATACTCCCTTATGCAAAGTGTTTCCTTAGCTGATTTTGGTAAATTATATTTTGGTCCTTTTGGATTTCTTTTCAACATTTTGAAAAAATAGATTTGGTTTCATAATTTGAGTCTAAGCACTACTGATGAGGAATTGTATTTCGAAACGGCCGTCTAGTGCTTTGAAATTAAAACTGGTATAATATGTAATTAAAAACAAAATCAAAATCCATACCATCTCCACTTAACCAAATTATTAATGTTGTATCATTTTTTACAATATTTTTCTAGCACCAAACTCTTATCGCTTTCTTCTTTTTGTATATTGAAAAGGGTCGGAAAAAATCTAATGCACAACCAGGTGCCGCTCACCTAGTTTAAAACATCACCAGCAACTGAATTCCATTCAATTATTTTAGGTTCTAAAAATGAAACTTGCATTATGAATTATGAATTACCATCATAAAACATGATTTATTAAACGGGAATATCATTCGAGAAACATATTGTACAAATATCTTAAATCAAGAGTTGTTAGTACACACACACACACACACACACACACACACACACCTCTTTGTAAATTAATGTTGTCTAAGATATAAAATATCGAGTTTCAGATTTTAGTTTCGATTCATTTATTCTTGTTATGTAAACGGCTTTGTTGTCAATGACAAAGGTCAATTAAAGGCCAATTTCTTATAATAATCCTGCAAAGGAAAGTTCTTGTTTTAGTGACAACCTAGCACTGTTCAGAATCCTGTAGACACTACAAACGGTACATGGCTTAGCTTCTAGTATATAAAAAGTTAAAAAATCTAAGCTGACCCAAAACATAAACAGATTTCCTGTTTAACGAAAAATATACCAATCCCAGATTCAAATAATTTCGTGTAAATAACTCGGTTTTTCTGATTATCAATCTATCTTTCTTTCTAAACCAATTTTATTCCTTATTCATTCAAATCAATGAGACTTGTAAGACAAACGTAACCAAAGCAAATTGATTCAAATGGCAGTAAATATTTTATTCAAAACTTCAAATGTCAATGGATGTTATGTTAGAGTATTTTAAATGTTTGCTATAGAAGTGTGATCCATGATGGTAGGCAGAATTACCCATACATTTACATATAAGATTGATTGCCTCTATTATTTCTAATTTCAATCTATTAGATAACTTCCATGTTTCACTGTTAAATAATGATTCCATGTATTCCTCAGAAGAATGCCCCCCGCATTTAAATCCGGTAACATATTTACAACATTGACATTTGACATGTTAAGATAACGACAAAGTATTAAGTATTATATAACCACAAATATACAGGTCCATGTTCAAATCACAATCCCAAAAGCAAAGTTAAAATGCATAAATTAGGTAAAACGCGTTAACTTCCACCGGAACCTGAGGTCGACTGCTCTGGAAGGGCAAGCGCCACCTGTCTAGTGATCCGACATGTGTGAAATCAAAATTGAGAATGAAAAATATCATGGAACTATGGGACGGATGTCATACTGAGACGTTTATAATATGATGTAGAATTCTAGTCCGATCACATTTTCAGTGATGAAAAAACATGTTTTGAATAAGTGGTGTGATTCAAACTTAGATATCTCACTGGATATAACTCCAATAGACTTGAAAGTTCACATGTATTATTGGAACATATTTCTCCATATTTTGAATATTTTTTGCAAATATTCTCAGCTTTTTCAATTTTTTGCTTTTAATTTATATTAATAAATTTTAATAAACTTTTTCCAGAAAAGTTTGTTGAGAAATTAATACTTGTTTGTTTGCAGTCTTGTTTTAAAGATACGTATTTAAAAATACTATTTTTCCATCTGCATGGTTAAATTTTTAATATTCACTGTAGTTTTTGAGTTTTTGGTAGTCAAAATTTAGCAATTAATTGAAAAGTAGCTGCTGCCCCTTTCATATGTTGATATGGCATATTCGACAGTTTCATTCATGCAAGTCATTCATAACTGGGCTCTGATTAGCTAATACGTATTCACGCGATACGGGTTTATACAGGTGTTTCTATTCCTAACAGTATACGTCACGGACTGACCCATTGCACTTTTTATGAATGGACAACAGGTAAAACAGCACAAACATTAAAATAGTGAATAATATTTATTTATTAAACATGTTTGGCCTAGACCGACAGAATTTTTTATTCAATGTTTCGAAACTACAAAACCTTCAAGCTCATCTAACAAAGCCGCGATTTTGTCTCAAAGGATGTAGTTATTGGCGATAAAGTATTTTACTACGTGATACACATCGTCTGAATTCAGGTGCGCGTCTGATAAAACGGGTTTTATTTGATTTTTAGACTTAATGTAAGAAATTTAATCATATTATTTAAACACGTTTTATAAAAATAACAGATCTACATATATCATTAAGAAAATTTGAGGTTAGTAATCCACGATCTTTTCAAGACCACATCGGTTTTCATCACTGGATAAGTGATCGGACTATAGAAACAAATCTTTCCTTCAACCTTATATGATAGATGGCATTCACATAATCTCCAAATTTAGAATTGTTAAGAAATAAAACGTCTTCTTTATATCTGTATATGGAGTGTAATGATTTGATGAATTAAATACACAGTCAAACATGTCTAGAGTATAAAGACAAGCTAAGGAATTTAGTCAAAGTGTTTTTTATGGACAGGTTGCTCTATATACAGGTGCTCTTTTATGAATGTTTAAACTGTATGTTTCATCAGAAAAAAAAATGTTGACAGAAAAAATACTCTTTTTAACGGAAATGTTGATATAGGTTGTCACCAAATTATCTTTCTGATCAAACGTTTTTACTCTTTTAATATAGAAATGCTAGATAAGTTACAATTTTCCCATGATGCATCCTAGTTTTAATTAAAAAAAATATTCCTCGCGATAATTTAATTCTTCAACATATTAAAGCTAGCATGCTAACATTGCACAAGCAAGCATACAAAAGGTATTATTGATAGTAAAATTCCTTTAATATATAGAAATGTCACAAAAAACTGATCTTGAATGAAAATGATTAAAATCTGGTAAACTTAAGTTGGTAAAGTATATATATATAAAGATTTAGTTATCTGGTATAACATCCGGTACTTATCAAAAAGTTTCCATATAGGGAATTTTCACGCAAAGAACCAATGCTTTATAACTTGGATGCATTTAAATAGCTCTGTCTCTAAAAAGGACAGTTGTACGTTTTATATTATGTCTGAATTTTATAAAGAGAGATAAAAGTATTTTAATAAATTTTATTTGCTAAGAATTCTTTTTGTTGGATCTATTACTGTAAACGTATTTAATTTTGCGTGTATGTATTTTCGCGGTATAGGAAAATTAGACATGTCCGAGTAGTGCGCAAACGAACAGAATTTTCGCTCGCTTTTAGTTTTCATGCAAAACAAACTACTGCGAAATAAGCGAAAAATAGTACACCGTAAAAATAAAATACGGTTACAGTAGTTTTCTCGTAAAAAAACATTAATTGAAGTTCACAAGAACAAACCCAATTATAAAATATATTTTAGGATAGTTTAAAATTTGAGTTCATGTTGCATGTCATAATCTCATTGAATGTTAATCCCAGAGATTTAGAAATTTAATCAAAACATGAAAACCAGTATCTATCTTCAAAAGAAGTTTTATGACTGCTGTTCTTCTTGGTTTTAATGTATTAAAGATGTCAGGTTTATTTTTATGCTTTATGGTAAATTAAGGCATTTGTGACATATATTGATTTAGCAAAAAAAACTACGTTTAAGAATATTTATTATTGTATATCTTATCATCCTTCAATGTATAAATTAAGTTTTTATGTTTTTTTCGTGACTCAATATATATAAATATAGATCAAATATTCAGCTAATCAATAGAGTATGCTTTATGACGATATCTATGACGTCATTATGGCACCATCACTAATCGGGCATTAATATCATAGTCAATTCAACAGAAATAGGTTCAATTTAAATTTCAAATTAGTATGCTAAATAAAAACTAATTTGTCCTTGTGGTTTGGAGGCCAATGAAATCACTTATACTCCTCGCATTCTTTTTTCGAATAAGAAATTTCAAAAGTAATCACATGATTTATCAGCAAAATAGAAAGCGTTTTGTCTGAAAGCATAAATAAAAACTTGTTTTTATTGAACGATTAATGCAAAGAATTTACGCAATTCAGATCCGACTGTGATGAGGAGTTTTATACCAAACGGCCGTTTAGTGCTGCAAAAATAAAACCGGATAAACAGTGCACTACAGTTTTTAATGTCAGTGGTATTTATTTTGTCTTATTACGCTTGCTGTCTTTTGGTTTTTGGTTGTACTCACTAGACCCATTCTTAATATTTCAGCTGAAAACAAATTTTATTTCATTTTTATTAATATTATCACTAAACGACACGATTTTATCTCGCATCTTAAAATGTAATTACATGAACGTGATAATTTATATAACCAGCATCACGATAATTTTTCCAACTATAGTCCATTATAAAATTAAATTACTAACGTCCGTATTAACTGTAGACATAACGGAATTACCACATCATGTGATGTTTTATCAGATTTTTCTATTAACCGTCTAGGACAGTTAATAGTTTTTTGTTATTATAGACAGACAGGTCATTAATACCTTGTTAATGTTTTTTAAACTGGGCGTTCTATAAAAAAAAGTCAATTTCTTTTTTGTCACAATGTTTCTTTCAAACAGTCCTATATAAAATCAAACAGAAAGTAGGTGAACAAACATACACTTGATAATAGTCATTGGAACAAGAATATACGTACGACGCAATAAGAAACACAAGATTCCTCTGATTGTAAAATCCTCGTCTATGGAATCTGATCCATTGATATAATGATATAATTGTAATCATTAATGATGGGCATTTCATGAATATAAAAATAAAATTATAAAAACAAATCTGATTCACTAGACAAAATATAAAACAAAATAGTAACAAATACGTTTTTACTCCGGTTTATTATTTTGGGGGTGGGTAGGTAGGTGTTGACCTGATAAATCACATGGTATTACTGTAGACAAGACGGATCATCCTGATTACTGATAATTACAATAATGTAAATATCTGTTGAGAAACACACATCTAAACAAACTCCGTTTGAAGGTAACACTTAAAGAAGCCTTATATTATCTTAGCTTGTGCTGGAATAAAACTGACTGTAGTAATTGTCAAGAATGTTTTACTTATATGGAGTCAGTCGTCGAATGTTTTAGGAAAACAATAATATCAGGACAAAAACCCCTACCTTTGGCAAGCTAACTGACAAACTGCATCACACTAGAGTCTTTTTGCGTCAGATTTAAACCTAAAAGGTACGCTGTGTACCTTAAGCCAATGTTTTAAACCACTGCAATAAACAGAGGCCTGACGCCAAACACTTGACTTTGCTACTTAATTCTTGAATAAATAAATTATGTCATGTGTGTTTGCAAAAATACCGCTTTTCTACTTTTATAAAATATATAAAATGGCATGCAATATTCCAGATTAAATTTGTGTTAAAAGAATACATAGAAGTGTGTATGTGCTAGATTCGGAAATTTAACGGCATTTACCAACAAACCAACCTCCCAAACAACCATAAAACACTACATCCTTTTGAAAGAAAACAATTTGACCTCAGAAACATAATGCAAATACAATGTGACAAATAAATGGCTTTCTAAATTAAAATATAATGCATGCTGTATATGGTGTAATTATTATCAGTTCTAGTGTTACAGTTGATACCTTACAGTGTTAAATATCTGTTTTATCTCCGTGGAGGCTTACAATTACACAATATGTATTAATAAATGGGAATGGTTCATGTCATTTTGCCCAGTTATTGTAATGTAATTATGATGAAGATAAATACGATAGACAACCAATTACTACAAGGACAAAACTTCTAGTATAGAGAAACAACATTAACCTGTCCGCATGACCTTATGTGAGGAGGATCCAGCTAACACATTTCTAGTTTTAGGATTCGATGTTACTACATACACAATTCTTGTGTTTACTCCTAAAATAGTAATTGTGTTTTACATTATTTACCTTGTGTTATCAATACATAAATGTAGTCGTCTATAATATACAACAAAGCAGGCTGCTTGCAAATAAATTATTGACTCAAGGATATTACAAGCCTAGGCTTATAAAGGCCCTCAAAAAGTTTTATGGCCGTCATCACAGTATTGTTGATAAGTTTGATGTCTCTGTGTCTAGGGTTGTCCTGGATATATTTGAAGTCCCATAGTTCCATGTTCTTTCAAACAATTTGATTACACGCGTGGTGGGTGTAGCTAGCTAAACAGGTAGTACTTACCTTTCGGGATCACCCGGCCTCACTTCCATGATGGAAGTTCACGTGTCTAACCTGACTTTTCAGTTCCAAAGTTTTCACTTTGCTTCTGGATTGTGATTCGGACATGGATGAGCAAGGTTGTTTTATATATATATATCAGAAAATCAGCTGGAGTTTTTATATTCATGGTACATAAATGTATAGTAATTAGAGATAGAGTTTTTTATAGTTTTATATTTAAATTTAAGGTCAAGTGCTCAGGTCGATGTTGTTTGTCTATTCAAATATACAATTATGGACTTTTATGGTTTGTATTTGGTGTGATATTGACCAGAAAAATAAATATTTATTCATGTCACAACAATTAAAAAGTCCGTAACTGTTTTATAAAATAATTCAGCCACTGTGGCACTTCGGTTAACAATGATTTCTCACACCTGTGATCAGAAACGCTAGCTATTTTAACAGTTTCCTGTTTCGCCTACGTTGAGGCATCTTCCGTATTAATTGGATCATCCTGACTTTTAAGTCCGATTCTATGTAAAAAAAATAGCAGGCATTCCGAATGAGACACAATCAATTGCGCACACTAAATTGATGACGTCATAATCATTTACAGGAGAACGTCAACAAACTCGATTACGTACACTGAATTTGATATACACAAGATTTTTCAGAAATCCGTGGTATATCATGTTTGATCAAATAGTCACGTCAAACATTTTAGCCAATCATAAAGATGGAATTGATTAATTATAAACAAAGTACGTTGTCTATCTTCATTAATACTTGTATTATACACTCTTTGTTCTTTTTGTGAAATTTTATTTTATTCATCTTTAGCCACTGAGGTCCTAAAAGATTAACTTCTTTTACCGAAAGGTAATTGTGGGTAATTTGTTCCAAGAACATCATCATACGAAATTTGCATATTTGAAGTGTCAATTTTTACAGAAGTTGCTATTCCTGCAAGAACACCCAGTCTCACTTCCCTTGTGGAAGGTCGCCTGTTTAAGTTAATTTGCAACATTGTTATTTAAACATGACGTTTCTTTGATTTGTGTCAAATTCCAGATGCGATTGCTGTGAGCCCTCCTCCTTTCATTTCTGGATGATAATACCCGTGATATTGATAGTATTTATGTTTTTGTGCTAAAATACCTCGATTAAGTTTGACTTGTGATGAAATTTAAACATTATTAACTATCATACTGCGATCAGATTGGTCGTTGGATTCCAGGTGTTAGCTTTTGCAATGTATTTTGACAAAACATTGTCAACATGTTTATCGTCACTAAATATACTATTTTAAACATACCTGTCTATGTCCAAATCACAATTAAAAAAAGCAAAGTACAAACTTCGAAAACTGATAAATAGTGGTAAACACGTTAACTTGTGAAGTAAGGCTACGTGGGTGTTCAAGACGGCAAAATTGACATTTATTTTGAACGTATAAAATGTTAGGCGTATATCATAAGTTATTTTAAAACTTGGTTTTTTAAGTATTTAGAAAATTTTGATTTGGTAATACAACTAAAAAACAGTACTAATTGTAATGCGCATTTATTACATAATAGAAGGGAAATTTTGGGAACTGAAAAACGTGTACGGTACATTACTTGACAACTGCCAAAGCTTAGTACTGTCGTACGTGGCACAATATAGATGACCAAACAAGGGAAAAGGGAAGACAAAAATGTCTTAGGAACACTAATTCTAAATCTGTCGACTTCGAACGATGGGCACTTGTGCGGTTACAGTGTTGTTGAAAGACTTTTAGTCCTCTACGTATGATGTCAAAATTCAACAACAATGATTGTTTAACCTAATAAAATATCGGCCTTGTAACCCAGATTACAATAAAAACATTACATAAATACAAGCGACCTGAGATAACATAATACTTCTTATTTACATAATCTTCCAGAATTTCCATTTCCTAAATATATGCTAATTAACACAATGAATCTCAAAGATCCATCGACAATAAAATCAAAGTTGACAAAAGGAAATGCATTATCACGGATACTGAATATAAATTGGGATGGTGAGAAAACTCTAATGGGTTCCATTTATTTAAGATAGTGAATTCAATCAAACACTTACGTGACTTCAATCACTGCTCATTGGAAGTCAATTGCTTTCCAATTTGTAGTTGTTTCATTTCTGTCTCTTTCAATTAATGGCCAAACAATATATATCACTTTCACTTTAACATAATACGATGTGATATTGATGTAAAAGGCTTCAGAAACCATTTGGTCGACCAGAACTATACAACTTGTATGAATAATTCAAAACTACCCAGCAATTACACGTCTTGAATCGGATCACGGTTAGATCTTAGTAAAATTCAGTCATATAGGCTTTGCATGGACGATCATATGAATTGGAATATAAACAAACGTAAATTAATTACTACATTTTTAAGGATAACAACCGTCCTATATTTTGGAAGCTGTTGACCAGCTATATGTGAAATAAAGCTGTTTGATTTCACTAGCATAAATACGACATAAAATGGCTTAAAGATTATATTCGTTGGTAAATGTACTAACATTGGTTGGAATATAAAATATTTCTATTTTTCCATTTTGAAGAAGTACATTTTAAAGACTATATGTAAAGTGAAACAAACACACACGCACATCCATAGACATCTATGGATCAATAGATGTACATTTAGCTTGAAATTTAATAAAATTAAAATTAATTTGCATGCCAATTAGATTTAGTCGCCTGTGGCATAACACATTTTAAAAAATCAAGAAATGTTAAGCAATTAACTAATTTTCTAAGAAAATCTAAGTTGCATTAAAACTCATTTTACATCGAAAGAGGAAATATGAACGGAACAGCCACATGCTTGAGGGGATTACAAGTATATGACTCATACATACAAACCTAAATAACATAATTTAAATTAAGCAGAGATAATTGCTTTACGGTAAGCGTTCTACATTCAAATGAACCTTTGAATTTTGAAAGTATCATAATTAGTGTTGGATTTCAAAAAGGTGTTCTGCTTATTAATTCCTGATGTTCCCCGTGGACTTTTGTAAAAAAAACCTCTTCTTGTAAAACTATCATCATTTATAGACCTCTTAGAGCAATTATCCTAATTTACTTCATCTAAAATGATTGCAAATTTTATGGTTAAATAAATCGTAACTCAGTCGAATCAATTATGCCTAAGGTTGCATGTTTGCCTTGAGAAATTAAAAAAATAACTAAGAATTTTTAAATGCGTAAAAGTTTTGGTATTAGTTGTGTATCAATTAGGCCATGTATTCAGACACTTCTTGATACTTTTTCCATTGACTTGGGAACAAGACATCTGAACGCTTCAAACACCTAAAGCAAAGAAAGAAACGAAACACGATCTATGATACATTCACTTGCTTAAAATTGAAAAAATGTGATTTATAAAGTTAATGTTATGCAAAATGGTTCGTATGAAACTTAAGATGACAATTAAAACTAATAAACCACAAATTTATACATTGTACTTGTATAATTGGTCAGATACCCTAATTTATGTTTTGTGTAATGCGTAACAAATAAAGAAGATATTGCTGTAAAGTTAAAGTTGAAATTACAAGAGATTGTTTTCATATTACGTAAGACATGAGTAGTATTCATTACTTTTATACTGTTATTACTCAAGTAAATAACACATTATCAGACTTAGCTGGCCCATGTTGATATTATATACATATACTAGTACACATACATACATCTTGATTTGACTAACGTAACCGTTTATTATTAGTATATACTTCACGTTGCATAATTTAAAAATTGTTCCAAGTTTCCTTGGATTTTTTTTAAAACTTGTAGATCAATATTTCCTTATATGGAAATGTGGGCTTATAAATCTGTTTACGAGGAAAAATATGAGTACAATGGAACTTAAACAACTCGTGAACTGATTTAATGGTAAAAGGTTTAATGACTGAGGATTGGTTACATGAAGAAGATACAGTCATAAAACACACTTACTGTATATCATACGTTTGTCTAATGTATTTAGATGATATCATGATAATATCCTTAAATGAAAACTTTTACAAAACCAACGCAACTTAAATGAAATTAACAATAAAATTGGAACAAAAAGATGTAATAAAGTGATAGAATTATTCATTTTTATAGTTTTAAAACTTCAAAGCAGGTATATTTAACTTTCAAATTTTATGAACATATCCAATCACACCGCAGAAATTGTTATTTTGTGCAATTGTTTGTCGATTAAATGTGTCTGAACTTTTTATGCCTATATTTAATATACAAAAGATGGCATGAAAAGAAAAAAATTATAGAATTTAACTATTAAGCGATCGAAAAAATTGGTTTCTTAATACACACATGTATATTAATTAGTTTCTGTTTTGTAGTTAATGTACGGGTATCTTGAAATAAAAGAATAAGACTGGTGATACATTTCTTACTTTGGTTTCGTATTGGATTTGATGATTTAACCTACCATCCCACTCATTTTACAACCAGTTGTATCAGTTTTGATTTAAAGTAGAGAACATAAAACTTGTCTTTATTAAAGCATTAAATATATTTAAAAAGGCAGAAGTGAAAGCATGTTTCCATCCTTCCAAACAAAAAATTAATTGATCATCAGGTAAGTTTTTATAATTATCGAAATAAAAAGGCATTGGCGGTGATTGATATGACAGATGAACAAAGAGTTCCATTGGGCCCCGGGGGTGATGTGGCTTTTTGTCTACAAAAATGGAAATCATGATATATCATATCACCAAAGTCAAAAGCAGAATTGGAAAAAATGCTCCAGAATTAGGTGGAGATTTGTGTTGCACAAATATTTATTTATTTATTTATAAAATTTCCATTTTTTTTCTTGACATAACTTCTGTAATTGGAAGAATGAGTTATGTTTGTTGCTTAGTAAATATCACATGACGCTGTTGTTGGCGTTTTAAATTGAATATTTTAGTAAAGTATCTTTCTTTAATTTTACGTTAGATCTGTTTGTTTTATTTAATAAATTACATAGCAGTGTTTATTTTACAGCACTAAAGGGTCGTTTCCTAACACAATTCCTCATTAGTAGTGCATGGACCAAAATTGTGAAGCCAATTTTTTAACTTATAAAATGGAACTTCTATTTACAACATTTTATATAAATATCCATATTTCTATTTTTGTAAGGTTTCAGTAACCTGTCATTTTCTCCCTGTTTTTGTTCAATTATTAGTGTTCGTCCAAGAAAAGACATTTACATTATTTATTTCCTCTTGACCTTTGTCTGTATTATTTAGCTGAAGTTTTTCATTTTCCAGTGACTGATCTGAAGTAGTAGGTGTCACATTTACAGACAACTCTGATACATCTTTACGGAGTTAGTTATTTTTAATACAAACATAAATACACCGGACAACTGATGTTTCCAAGGACTTGGTCAAATATTTTCAGATAAGTAAACATTGCGCATCAGACCAAACATACTCCGTTTTCTTTCTACTTAAGTAATTCTTAGCCGAAATAATAGGGTTTCTTTTTCGCATCAAGACAAATTTATTGTAAAGTTATTGTTGTTTTGGTTATTTTTTATTCAAGCTATTCAAAAAAAGTAATAAAAATAATATTATATATATTGTAATATATCACTCTAAATCTGTTCTCCTAAGTTATTGACGATACCATAATATTGTAGCGTGAACTGATGTCATTTTTGTGTCGTGCGACTTATACGTTTTGGTCGTAAGTTATAAATTAGCTTTCAGTTACTAAAACAAACTTTTTGCGATTATACATAACAAATAATAATGCATTCGTGTTCATATAATATTAATTTAAGTAACTTTCAGTGGCGAAGCAGCTTCTTATGCTTACATGCTCAAGCATGCACATGATGTTTTGGTTAAAAATCTTGGTTTGCAACAGTGGTCGAAATATTTGATTTTTTCGCACACTGCTTCGCATTATTATTTTTTCATTTCGATAAATTTTAGCATGAACTTGTTTAATTCCCCCTTCTTTTTTAAAACTGTGTGTTGTGTTTGTGTTCTTCCTATTTGTTTTACTATAGATGGATTAGTATGTATGTTTTTGATTTTGCACCGCAATATCAAGCAAATCGATTCGTTTTGTTTTGAAAAAGCGTGATAGCAAACAACAGGGCTAGTCATTGACACCATCGGTAGAATCCGAGAAAGGCCCATCAATCACTTTAGCAAGAAACAGTCACTGTTGAAAACAAAGTGGTTGATGTACTTTATAGAGCTGATCCTTATCATCTTACTTTTAAAATTATTATATGTATATTGACTTTGGGTCCCAATATAAAAGTTTTTTTTAATCTGCTATATGCTAGTATTTAATTACTAAAACATTCTCAATTGTTTTTAAAAAAAGAATAACTTTACGTGTTTTACATTACTATTTATGAATAATGTATGCGTGTCATATTGTTGGTCCGCGGTTCAGAATGGGGTTATTTTTAAATTTTAGCTTTTAATTACTTGAAGACTATGGAACATATTTTCTCGAGTGCCCGTCTAAAGTCGAGAGTTTTATAATCGTTGGTTTCTGTTTACAATGCCTTGTTTGTTTTTTCGACTGTTTTTGTGAACTTGGTTGTGGTGCGTTCTTGTTGGGTATTGCTGTTTCGGGAGCAATGTCCCTGACACCCTAACACTTACTGTGCATACGTCGTCCCCTCACACTTTAAGCATGCAAATTCATTTTTCTCTAGCTACGCCACTGACCTAAGCGATTGTTTGATAATTTTTAGAAATCCTGTGTTATTATTTTTTGTGATCCGTTATCTGAATTTCATACTGTGATAAAATACTATGAAATGAAAACTAAATGTTATACATCCTAGTAGAAAATATGAGTCATAAAATACAGCAACATCTATCAATTCCGAAATATGAGCAGCAACATCAACGTGAGCTGTCTGGAGTAACAAGTTACTTGTATTGTATGAAGGGCGCCATGTTTGTCGTCTTCGTTGACCTTGTGAAACATCACGCAACGAAACAATCCGTCATCATTGAAACATAGATTTCAAACTTACTGAGTCAGTTCAACTGTTGATAAATGTAATCCATTGTTAAATGACAGATTGTTGTCAAAGTTACTTATTGAAAGATTAAATACGTTCATTTCCATACTATTGATTGTCATTTTGGCAATGTCTAGCCGATAAAAGTGCATTGTGTCAAACACTGTCGATTCTAGGAGACAAAACAACACTTTTCAGACAAGACGTAGGAACATCTGTTTCCTTACCAAAATAACTTTCCTCGTAATCAGTAAAACTTTTGACAGATCTAAGTGTCATATACCATTTTTTGAATGTATTTTATGATTAAATTCAAAAAATGGTATATGACATAGCAACCGCCTAGATTCACGTAGTATATAATAGATAGATAATTTGTATATGTTCGTTTTCCAGATTTAATTATAAAAAAATACGGAAGATAAGCATACTGGGAAGGATATTATAGAGACGGATAATAACCCGGCATAATGGTTATTATCGCGAACTAATTCTAAGACTTTGTAAGCGAAATGGCTAGTCCTTTGTCTGGTTCAGGTGCAAATTACTAAATCATAGCTCATTACGGAAACCTATAGTAATGTAACACTTACAATGTTTGAAGCATTCCTGAAATCATGATTGCATATTCAAATTGAAGTCATCAGGTGTTAATATTATATTTGAATGACTGTTTGGTTTACTCCTCCACCATAAAATATATATATTATATTCTGGGTTATCGCAATAATTTTAATTGAAAAAACTTCCAAAACTCTGATTTTCCTATCAGTTAGTTTTGAGAATCGTATTCAAATACGTTGACGACGACGAATAATGGTTATGGCTTGTACTTTTTCAGGGGAGAAAATAATCGATGATACCGCAAAAGACTCTCTTCAAATTGTGTTTGCAACTCCGCAAACGCCTTTCTTTATTTGCCTGTCACAGCTTTAATTTCTCTGTTACATGTCAAAGAATAGAGGTATTACAATACCAAAATAAATGCAGTGAAAAACAATCAATTTTGAAATTACATTTTCTAAAAAATACCCTAAACAATTAAACTAAACATGTTCTTAAATCAACATATTCCGTGTACATTCATATTAAAATTGTTTTGATGAAAACCTCTACATCTGCAAAGTGCAGCAGTTTATTAAATCAGATGACGGGTAAATTGTACTACGCATACTGCACATAACGAATTGAATGCGCAAAATAATTCGCGTTTAAGCCTTGCACTACTGATGCACAAATTTATTGTCAACAAAGTCCCTGTGGGAACGGACAAGAAAATCTCTTTTCCAGTCGTTCACATGAATTAATTTGTATATCTGCATGTCAAATAAGAGTAGTTTGTGGTAATAATTGGCTTGTAATATGAAATTAATGGCATTCCTTGTCGTATTTTGGCTTAATGCTCGTACTAATGGGATAATTTACACATCTATCGGAATGAACCAAATGAAAATACAAACATAAACAAGGTCTGACGTTATCTGCAAATTGAAAAAACTTTTATATAGAATTAACGTTTATATTGCTTTATTCGTTCAATGTAAACAACTTTCCAATTTTGTATTCACATAATACGCCATTTCTGTGTAAAAATGAAAAATTGTAAATATGTAAATATAAAACACAAAACATACAAACGACAATCCTGGAAGCAATTGTTCATCAAAATTATCTGCTTCTTTTAGTTAAAATTTCCTAAAAAAAAACTAAGCTACGCTGTTTCGTTCAAAGTATTGCCTTGTGTAAATTTAGTCAAATAAATTTTTAGCATACCATTTGTATCATTTCAACGTCTGAAAAAAATATTTAGATTTCCCCAGTTTTAGCCCAAGCATTGCTGGTAAGGAATTTTATTCCGGAAAGACTGTCAAGTGATGCAAACTTAAATCAGGTTAAATTAAATACGTACATTGCAACCATTGTATTGCCGGTTGTTCCGGAAAAGGTAAGCACTTCCTGTATAACAAGCTACAGCTGTGGCGTGTGAAATAAAAATTAAGATTAATTTTGTATACAAATGAAAGATAAAGGTTTTGGACAGACGTCGTTGTGTATCATGAGGTACGATGGTTATCACTATTGCGTGAAAATATATTTTAAAGTTTTCATTTGTTATATAACATTCAATTTTGCTATTCAGTATAAAAAAGAAACATGTTATTCCTATCGTATTATGTAAGGACTAATGGTTATAACAACTTGGCAATTTTACAACTCCTACGCAAGATTAAGTTAAATTTGTCAAAAGTTTTTAAGTTAGATAGAATTTATACCTTTAAATTAAGATAAATTGTGGTACATGCACATATATGTTGAGAACACTTGAATGTTTGAAGCATATATTTTCAACAATATAATTATGTGATTTCTCCGAGGTATGACACATTGGTCTTGAACATGCAAAAAGTGCTTCTTAATATAATAATAAAAATGAAGCAATAATCCTTTGTAATTGTAGATCTACAGACAAAATTACACAGCACTAAATTTCTCTTTAACCAAAACCTTACAAAAATTTTCCTTTCTGTATTTTGTAGGTTTCATACCATTACATAAAGTCATTTTCTTTCCTTTCAAAACATTTTCTGAATGAATGAGCATTTTGCAGAATACACGTCTACAAACTAACGGTCTTATTTTTCGATATATTATAAGGCTTCATACTTTCAGATATGTCAATTTTAAATATAATGATTGAATGTTTTACCTTTGTACGAAAATATAGGTCAAATTTCAGTATGTTGATCAGAAAGGACACACTTTTCTTACTTTGAACACGGGACCATATGGTAAATCACAGTACTGTAATTGAAGCTTTAAGGTTTAAATGTATTTGGAATTATAATCATGAAAAGCTTGTTTGCTTACCGATCGACAATGGATTTCGGTTTTGATGAACAAACAACAACTTTAAAATTAGAAAATAATCAAGGTCTACTCGGGTATATCGTATATCGCATACGAACCCCGGCAAGTGCATTATTCTATAAAATGCCATAGGTAAATGTTGATTATTTCAATTCTAACCTGATTTAAATCAAAAACATCGAAATAAACACTGCCAACCCCTTTCTCGGAAATTTTAACATTTTTTTTCAAGCATGTTCATTGAAAAAAATCGGCCGTTCCGACCTCCATTAAAATTAATAATTTTATATGAAAGAAAATTACGTTACAACCGTTTGCAACACAAAACATGAGATCACAAGGTGAGTAAGGAGTACTTTGTTAAAACGGTACAACCATGAGTATATCGTTTGTTAAACCACGTTTAGCTTTCTTCATGCTTCATATGAAGGTAAACATGGGTAATATTATCATATTTCACAGTCGATGTAATATGTGTTTTTAATATTTAATATAATCTTTACTTCTACTTATGCAATCAACGTTATAATCGTGATAAGATTATGTAGATTTAGTGATTGAACCTTCAAGTAAATTAACATCAAAAGGTAGAAAGCTACAACTAAAGATGTGTTATTAGCAATAGCCAGAGGAACTAAGAACGAACAACAACAAAATAAAACCACTTTGATTTTAGTTCTAGATGTTACTAGAATGAATCAAAATATCCAAAATGATTTGTTTATACAGATTTGCCATGGGCTATGATGTTTGTGTTTGAGTCTATAAACAAGTCATTTGGGCATATACTACTGGTGTGATTGATCTTCTTGTTCTGTCAATGTATTCTTTAGAGTCTAGATGTTGCTACATTGAATCAAAATATCCAAAATTATTTGTTTATTCTTATTTGAATATTTACTGTGATGTTTGTGTTTTATTTATAAACAATGGTCATTGGGAATATTTCATGCTTATTATATTGATGTTTGGGTTTATGTTCTTGTTAGATGTAATGATTTTATGATATTCTTTTGTGTCGGACACTTCATGCTCATTTTAATAATGGTATTTGTTCCCTTCTGTTTAAAATGACAATTTCTTCAATTGTATTCAAGAAACACAACGAATAACAAAAATTACCAAGTTCTTTGCTAAAAGTCCTATAGTCGCTACAGTCGCTATGTCCATTCTAGCCATGATAGTGGATCATATCACTCTTAGAATGAAAATCTGCTATGTTTTTAACATTTACACGTGAGAAATGTCAAAACTTTGAACACCTGTATTAGATAATAATAGTAGGGAACTAAAATATTGTTTTTATACTCAAAAACAAACATACTAATCCGAATGTCCGAATCACAATCCAGAAGCAAATTAAAAACTTTGGAACTGACAAGTAGGTTAGAAACGTGAACTTCTACCAGGGAAGTGAGGCCGGGTGCTTTGTGGTAGTGTTTATTTGTATTAATTAACGTGTGTTAATGACGTCATTATTGTATTTCATATTATATTTAGACAACAAACTGGCTGAGATAACATAAAATGTGAGAACCAGTAGCATAAAATGATCGCATATCTAATGAAAGGAAAAGATTTGATATGACTGATGGATTGTCATACATCAGTTTAGTTGTAGCCTTTATATGTTTTATGTCTTATAAAGATTGAACGTTTATCAGTCGCGTTATTTTAATCTGTTTTGATCTGTTTTGAACCATTTTGCATTAAAGAATCCATTCATACATTAATAGTATTGACATTTTCATTGGTCACATTAGGATCACACGACAGCTATCTCTGAATGCCAAATATCACTTAATTTATCTATATCCACGACTCTAGATGAAGTGGATTTTCCTAGAAATGTGTTGATGATACGTCCAATACTAAAAATATTTGTTGGGTAAATTATTGACTACAATTTAAATGCTAGGGGTATCATAGTTTGTCTTTGTCTGTCCAATATACTTTACTTATTTAAACATGCACTATTATGCCCGCATTGCACTAAACGACATAGTAATTTTTCACATCTGTTCATATGGTTTGAGGATAATGCAAAGTAAAGCAAAGTAAACAGGAACATAAATTTGCTTAATAACGAAAATTATGCCTAAAGGGTATTAATTTACTGTGATTATTGTACATGTGTAGTTTATTTTTGTTTCTTGCTTAAATAATTGTATAGAATTACCTTTAATGTAGGACTTTGAAAGCTTTTAAATTATTACAAACAGACGGAAATGACGAAAAACTAAAGAATCTAATTTGATGGGAATATTTCAAGGCTTGTTTTGGTGAAACAATTAAAAATAAAACAACAAACGAAGGTATCAAAACTTTGGTGTGACGAGCAACATTAGACTTGGGTTGGGATCACTGATTTATGACAAAATGATGTCTTATGGTGTTGGATATTAGAGGTAAGAGGCTTCCAATCACCCTACTTATTTTACAGCCAATGGTCTATAAATATTGTGATGTTTTATAATATGAAACTAGCTTGTGTCTATACGCATGACGTCATAGATTGGCTGTTCTAACGATTGGAAATGAATGCCACACACGGCATTGTTTAAAATTTATTTCAGTATGAAAACCAAAAATAAGATTTTCAAAAAAACGAGAAACTTCCATTGCTGTGCAAAGCAAGCTTGCACGGCAATGGAAATGGAAGTTATAATACTATAAACGCCATTTCTGGACAGTTCAGTTGTTAAATAAACCACAACAATAAATACAATATGTAACTGGATATAAACGTTCTGAATAATGTATGTTTGGTAGATTTACTAGAAATCCTTTCCTGAAAATGAAATTTCTTGCATCTGGTACACAAGTAAACATAAACCTACAATAAGACTAAATAATAAATACCACTGGAAAACTCATTATGTGCCATCTAGAATTACATTTTGACCCAAAATATAAATCACTGCTAAATGTTCTCAAAATTGTCAACTCGAAGCAGAAATCTTGGTGATTTTCTGGCTGACTTGCGTGTAATACTTGACATCATTTATTGATTTATCATTTACTTTTTACGTCCCTTAATGCGACATTTTGTCAATTATTACTTAATAAATATCCAGACGAGAACTTCTTAAAACATTTGAACTGAAAGAAAATCACAGACATGTTATTAAAGAACGAAAAATATCCATGTATCATCAGACCCTATAACTACATACAGATAAACGTAGTAAATATGTGATAGAATTGCAAGAAAAATTGATGTATTCTTATCGTAGTTTTATAAGTTATAACTATGGAAATCATTTTTATCTATATTTGAGGGAAAATACTAACACCAAAATAGTTTAAATTAAAACGCATTTGTTACATCCGGACTGGGTTGTTCAAAACTCTTTTAGTTTTATCTTAACTCTGTCGAAATAAAAGTCGGCATTTGAACGAAATATACAGATAATTATGATAAACACTGAGGATTCAAACAACTATTATTCGGCATAAGTACTGACCAGTATATAAGAGATAGATTTTCACCAGTTGTTCATATCATCATTAGTTTGCTGACCTAGGTTAGACAGATAATGGTGATATGAACGATTTTGTATTGATATACAGTTCGATATATGATTTTGTGTATTAATTCAACAGTTTTTCTTTATTTTTCGGAGGACCGGGGGATTGTAAAGAATGTCTGTTTGTTAGCGGACATTATAACGGAATCCAACAATACTTGCTATCTCTGGTTTTATTGAAAAATTAAGTTGGTCTACCTAGTAACTTAAATCTTCTGATAAATGTATTTCACTCTGAATTTCTTTCTTCGTTAAGAATAAGTAAAATCTGAAATATGTTTTAGCTTTTCTGACCACTTATGAAAAGTGCTACCATAAACCACTGCTACCATTTCAAAAGTAGCAGTAAATTATTCAACATATGCACCGACTTCTGGTATTATTACATAAACCATTATCCATATACATTTTTATCTTTGATTAATTGTATAACAAAACTTTTAAAGATAATGGAAGGTATTTGTTATGTCTTAAACATTAGTTATTATCCTTTAATGACTGTTTACGTGGTATTGAATTAGTTGAACATCATAACATCATGTTACAAATGCAATGATTTATTTGAAGCATTGTCATGAACTGCTGAAAGCTTCTAAATTTACATAGAGTTTATTGACAGCAGTATGTGTGTATAAGGAAATGGTTCTGTGGCATTTACAAACCGATTCTTCGAGTTAGGTTTTGGATGTATATTCCAATTATGACACCCTAGAATCCGATTCAGGTGTAACTAGTCAGAAGGGCGATACTTGATACACTTGGAACACCAGACCTCACTTCCCTGGCGGAAGTTCGCGTATTAAGCTTAATTTGCAGTTTTTACAGTTTTTTTACTTTGTCTTTGGGATTCTGATTTTAATTTGTATTTGATGGACAAATAAATGTTGGACACCATTTAATAAATAATTACCTACTAATACAAAATTCAGATATTTTCGAAGTGAAACCATTTTAATTACTTGTTATTCTAGTTTTAATATTACAGCACTACAGTAGACGGCTTTTTTCGGAATACAATTCTTTATCAGTGGTGTTTGGACCAAAATTGTGAAACCAAATTTTTATTCAAGAATATGCCCAAGGGACCAAAATATATTTTATTAAATTTACCTAAGGGAATACTTTACCTTGGTTTTAGGAATTTCAAATTTTAACTGACATTAAGAAATTACTCGAATAGCAAAAGTATGTTTTCGTAAAACCAATATATCCACATTGTCAATTAAATATGTTACAAAACCTCTACAAGCATACCTATTTCAATTGTTTCACATGTGAATTTTATGTGCAGTAATGATATTGATATTCTGTTTAAGGATTATCGCTTTCTGTAAAACCTTTGTTTGATTTTATTTGTCTGTGTTGAACAATTAATGTCCTTACTTGTGGTTCAAATTCATCATTGCATTATACTTCCCTAGGGCACGGAAGTAATGTATATATTAAATAACATACAACGAGACCCAGACAATGATTTTGTTATGACGAGACAACAATATTTAAATTAATAGTATGGTTACATTTACTTTTTTCCATTGGCCTACCTCGTTACTGACTAATGAGTTTTACCACAATGAAGTTAATACTTTATATAGTTGAAAAGGTCATTTGGCTAAGACAATGTAATTACATATTACACCAGCGTTAATTTTACAGCACTAGACGGTCGTTTTGGAATATAATTCCTCATCAGTAGTATGAAACCAAAATTGTGAAACCAAATTTTTAAGGGGTTAAAGACAATATCTAAAATATAACGACTTTTGACTGTTTGCTGTGGTTTTTGTTTTGCTGAGATCATACCATATCACTCATTTTTCAAAACGCAACGCATATTTCTTACTTTTTTGCAATAAGTGTTATTCTGCAAAACTTTGAGCCACTATTTACATTGATGCATGCATATGTTTTACACACACACACACACACACACACACACACACACACTACGTATGTGTTTCATATATAAATGTTGTATATGTATCATGACTTATGGACATACAGACTGATTGGTCACCTTATTACCACATCGTAACATCAAACATATATTCAATTTGGTTATTCCAAGTCGTGTGTTTCGTTTGTATGTTATTCTGATTCTCTCTCTCTCTCTCTCTCTCTCTCTCTCTCTCTCTCTCTCTCTCTCTCTCGTTTTTCTCTTTAAGTTGTATTTTTCTATTTTGAACGATAATATTTGGAAACCACATATAACACACTTCATTCTACAATTTTCTGGAACTAAATTCTAAAACAGATATGAATTTTCTATCGGTAACTTGTGCATTCAAAAAATTGTCATTTAAGGGTCTGACTACCAGACGATATCTTTATTTATCTATAATGTTGTTATGTGATTGAAGCGTTAGTGATGAATGTTTCCTAATCATTTTCCAGACAAGATGTCATAAAATATTTCAATTTTGGGGAAATCCGGACATTTTATCTTCAAAACGAAAGATTTCGATTCATTATCTCTCTCTTTTAAAATATCTTCTTTCAAGCAGTTATTTTTCGACTGTTACAAGATTGATGTATTCCTTTGTGCTAATTACTTGATATTTACCATCCTTGAAATAGCTATTCATCTGTTATACTAGAACCAAGCTTTGTTTGTAACAATTATTATGCGTATATAGTGCATTTGCCTTTATATTTAAGCAGAATGATTTCAATCACGCAAATACTCAGAGGATAATGATTTCTCCCATGTTATATGTAAACTCGTTGTCTTTACCCTGTGAGAGTTCTTTATCACATGTTATATGTAAACTCCTTGTCTTTACCCTGCGAGATTTCCTTGTCTCACCTCGGGATATTTAATCGTGGACTCTTAAATCCATATGCTTTGTTGATTTATGATTTCATCCTGAAATTATCAGTTTTCTATTGAATGCTACTTAATGAAACTCCAGATGGAATGTTATAAATAAATTATTTAAACTGTGATGAAAATAACAACATGCATGCTATGTGATAAACGGAATATCTCAATTTATTATCACTCTTCTTTTTAAAAAAATGTCTTTTAAGTCGTTACTTTATGTTAATGTGTTATATACTTACTTTGTAAAGTCATTTATCTGCAATTCAAGAGACACTCCTTCAACACAGCAAAACCACGTACATGTATAACTAATTATTTTGTTGTAACGATGATTTTGTTTACGAGTTTACGCTAGATGATTCAATAATGTTTATGTTTATACCCAAGGACGTATATAACTAGGGTAATATACGTTCCTTGGGCAAATCCCTATATCATTTTTTTTAATTTTGTATCGTGATGTAAAGATTCTGAACTAATAGCTTTATAGTTTGTTAGTTACCTACAGTTCAAATACAAACAGGCTCATGTCCAAATAACGATCACAAAGGTAAAGTAATAACTTTCAATCAAGTAAAACACGTGAACTTTCAGCCAGGAAATGAGGTCAGGTGCTGCTATTGGGAACGCATCTCCTGTCTAGCTAGCTACACTCGCCACGTGTTAAATTAAAGTTGAGAATAAAAATCATGGAGCTATATGGGATGTCAAATATATCCAGGATAATTAGGGACATCATGATTATAAACAATATTGTGATGACGACCATAATTTTTATGTTTTTTTTTAATTTTAAAATTTTAAAACTTTAGTTTTTCGAAAGTGCTTAGCTGCATTGTTTTATGTTATTCATCATTTTCCCTAGATACAGGAACCATATCCATTATTTTACCACTTTTTATATTACTAAAATTTTGACCCAATTCTCCACCAGGTAAGATGGAAATAAGTCAAGTAAGTCGTATTACGCAAAATAAATTAACACTTTAAGAAACCATGACATTGAAAATCAAAAATAAACATACATGTCTATGTTTAAAAAATACTTTGAAAACTGGCAAATTTAGTTGCACACGTGAACTTCGAGTGAAGTGAGACTGAGTGTTCTAACAAACTATAAAGCTCTTGCTTTGTTTTCGAAATATTTAAATAAAATGATCAGATAAAATGTTATTTGATAGAAAATCTATAAAATAAAAATAAAACTAATTATATTAATGTTCGATAATAGTTCTTTACTAAGTTCAAGAGTTGCCTTCTGGTAGCGGCCAAGTGGAACAAATTTTATTCAGCATTTGCTCTTTCTGTATAAACATTTTTTTCATGTTGGTGGAGATAGTTTTCCATTTAACCAAAAGTCTCTCTCTCTCTCTCTCTCTCTCTCTCTCTCTCTCTCTCTCTCTCAATAAGTTTTCAATTTATTAATAGAGTGAAGCATGGGATTAATTTACAGTAACAATATATATTTATCGATTTTCTCGGACAATATAGGCAATGTCAGGGGCGGATCCAGAGTCTTGGTGAATGGGGGGGCACAAGTACGCGCCATTTCAGTACAAATGGTGCAATTTCCTGCATCTTGAACACTGTCGAGCGTCTTTTCACCTCGCATTCAAAGTAGATCTAAACCAGTCTAACTTTTTTCAAAAATTGTAATATTGACGCAGGTAGCTATATATGAGTGTCGGTGAGTTCATAATATCTTTATCGATATATGTCTATTAACTGTACTGTCGAAATTTGCCGCCGTCGGTAACTTGTATTGTCGGTCTTTTAATCTGCCGATGTGTAGTTGTGCACCGCAGATCCAGACCGACTCTTTTTGCGTTATATTAAAGGAGTTCGTTCGACCTTTGAAAGTTGTAGATCGATAGGTCGATCCATCGGAGGGATAACAGTGTTTTGATTTAATTTGGTCCGTGGTCTGGGTGATCCAGTTGAGTTGATAAATCAAGCTCATTAGAGGAAAGTCTTTCTGTTTGAATCCCGGTCCTAAGTTTGATTGATCATTGATTAATGGGGTTTAACTTCTAAGTCAACAATATTTCACTTATATCGAGACATCACCAGCTATAGGTGTAGGTGCAGAAATATTTACCTGTGTTTTGCGGTGATGGCATTATTCTGTGAGGGTTCTTTATCGTACCACGCCTACCGTGACAAGGGGCCTCGGTTTTTAATGTTTGTCCGAAAGACCCGCGTTCATTTCTTTAATGCCGAGCGAATTCTTGGGTCAGACCTGACCAGAGACCAAACCCTCGACCTCCTTGACTTATAGAGCAAGCACTCTGCCAACTGACCTGCCTCTACATATACCGAAGGGGTATGTCTCCTACTAACATAACCCCTTTTCCACACTTGTTTAAAATTAACTGTATGACATCCATCTGAACTTTCAAGTTAATTTCATTATATTACATTTTGTATTAGTTTTAAAATGACTAGTAAAGTCAGTTTCATCATTGTATAATGCGCATTAATGGTGCAACACACAAGAATCTTGTCACTAGCAAAAAAAATACAAAATGAAAAAACCAAAAAAAAAAAAAACAAAAACAACAAAAACAAAAAAAAAAAAAAAAAACCACTGATTATTTCAGACTGATTTGTTCCGTAAAGCCAATAATCGGATGAATAGAATAAAAAGTCAAATAAGACAGATTTTTCCCCATTAAAACCAATTAAAAATAAAAATGTACAAAAATTTGTACTTTTATATAGAAATAGAACATCGCGCTATAAAAATATACAAAAAATATAATCTTGTGTGCTAAAAGTTAGTTCTCCTCTCTCTCTCTCTCTCTCTCTCTCTCTCTCTCTCTCTCTCTCTCTTGGTCATGTCCCTTGGTTTAAAAAGGTAAATTACATGAATTCACGTATGATTAATGGAATTACTCTTAATTAGTATTACTAATTAACGTTATCTACTTATAAATACTACCTGGTTTCTTTCACGCCTCAGCGATCAGGTAAATAACATTATCACCTAAGACTACCTGGATTCTTTCATGCTTCAGCGAACTGGTAAATTACATCATCACCTGATTGCAATTTCCTACCCGTGTACACGAATTAATTAATCAGTACCACTCATTAATTGGTCATTACGCTAGCTGATTGACAATCAGCTGTGAGAGAGAGAGAGGGGGAAAGTCGAGGCAACTGGGGGGGCACGGGCCCCCTGTGCCCCCCCCCCCCCCCCGCTGGATCCGCCACTGAATGTTACCATCATTCCATATTGGTAACCTCAGAAATAGGTAATCTTTTAACAAACATGGTCATTTTATGTCTGTAGTTCTTTTAAAGAAGAATAGTTTATTGAATGATCTTACCAGATTGTCTTAAACAATAATCATGTACTTCAAACTTTAACAAGTGCCTCAGTTTATCGCCTATTTAAGTCTCTGTTAATAACGTTGGGATTTTTACTTTAAGTGGTGTTTTTGGATTGTTGGGAATTTCATGTCTTATTTCAATGCTTGTCATTAAAGCAAGAAGGAGGATAGGTTTCATTGTGTAACAGGGAAGAGAAAAAATGCAGGGACAGACCGGGGATCGAACCCGGGACCTCCCGCACTATAGGCGAGTGTTCTACCACTGAGCTACCCAGACCGCTACATCCCTCCCTTCCTTTTTCCGATTCAACTCCCTTGAAACGAAACCACCAGGTTCCACGCTGAGACCAACCTATTGGTCGGCCACTTCCCAGGGTCGGACGAGCCCCCAAATGTAACAGGAAAGAGAAAAAATGCAGGGTCGGACCGGGGATCGAACCTGGGACCTCCCGCACTCTACCACTGAGCTACCCAGACCGCTACAATTAAATACCAATTTAGCCTGGTACCCTATTAAATTTAGAATCTTTAAAATCAGTGTTACCAGTGTTCCTGTCTTCACCTCGATGGTCTTCATTGTTTTGGCTAATGTCTATCACACTATATTTTTATTCATTTACAAATGTCTACTTTTTCCAAGCCCGCCAAGTTTTTAAATAGAAAACAAATTTGCCATTAAAAACCATATACTTGGCAATAATAATTGACTAATACATTTCGATTTATTTTTGTTAAAAAAATAATATCTCAAAAGTTATGTGTGTCTTTTTTCGGAATACCGATATAGTCTACTTGAATCCGTTTTACAGGAAAATGTATGCAATAACAAGTATGGTTTGAACAATAAATAAGATCTATGGCAGCATATACAAGGTTGTGCTCAGTTTGATGGTGGGAAATTATTAAACAAAATCAAACACATGTTTGAACTTTGAAAAGGCCATTTATTATTAAAACGCGGTTTTGTACATGCACAACAACTCTTAAACAATGTTTTAACTTTAATTCTAAAAAAAACTTAATGCTAAAGAAAATATATTACTGAATCTGAAGATTGATATAAGTGAAATACCGGTATATAAATTTGACTAGCTTGTTTTGGTAAACAATGTTATTACTTGCAGTTTATTGTAAATAAGATATAATAAATTTGAGTTGAATAATATGGGCTTGGCAATTGCCAGAAAAACATAAATTCTCTATCACAACAAAGCGAAAAAACAAAATACGATATATACTAAGAATATTGACAATTAAAGCTTCATAGTTTACAAAATTGTATCCAGTTTCGGAATTAAATTAAAGTGCTTTTGCTTAACTTGCTTAAGAACATCAGTACAGACCTGTAGAAAGTTAAGCTGATGAATTAGTGACGAACAGACAGCTTTCGTTCAGGTCTGCATTGTGGTTGTAATTACGTATGACGTACATACAACCATTCAAAATATACAGCACATGTGAGAAAGCCTTAAACAGAACATGTTAGGAAGCACGTAGCGTACAATCCACCACTCTAGAAAATAATCTAGAAATCTAGAACATAAATTGTCACGGCTAGAGTGATTTATATTTTTATTTATTTTGATTCTGCAGTATTTTCATTTAAGTCTGGGATACCTTTCAATAGATAAATACTTAAATCAGTAGTAAATCAGATAAGTCCTTTGTTGTTTATTTCCTTTTTATTAGTTTATTTACTCCAGTATTCAAATGTGATGTGTTTTATACACTGACAATTTGTCTAGTGTTTGCCTGTTATTGTACATTTCTTGGACTGCATAATACGTTATGTCAAAATATAAAGTGACTTTTTATTAAAACGATACTTTTGATTTAATGGTTGTATTTACAATATTAATTTGATATGTATAATTACTATAAAGATGGCTTTTTCTAGCTCTTTTCTTTTATTTTTGCATCTTTATTATATTTGTGAAAATAAATTTCTTTCAAATTAATATTTTACTTTCAATTATGTTAAAACTATGATTTTTTTTTTTTTTTTGCATTAAGCGATTAAATAACGGATCGGTTTGTTGGCGGGTGGGTAAGGCACTGTTTCACGTCACATCAGCAATTTTTCAACTATTTACGACTGAATACAATCCCTCAAGAGTTAATAGAAGAATAGACACGTTCTGATGTCACTTCCTCTGTGGATATCAGATGAGTAATGATGTTTAAAGTCCAAGTGAAGAATATTTCACTTAAATCGAGACGTCGCCAGCTATAGGCGAAGGTGTAGATATTTTGCCTGCGCGTTTCGCTGATGGCAGTATACAGCAGGGTTCTGTCTATTATTTACTAAACCATTTAAAGAAAGACACACACGCCATAATAAATAATTACAACAAAAACAAGAAATATATATATGCATGTAGCGTTTCGCTAATGGCAGTATACAGCAGGGTTCTTTATCGTGCACGCCTACCGTATGGAGTGCTTGGCGAAAGAACAGTCACTACCCACTTCAAGTCTTGGTCGGAGTTCGAACCTACGACCTACTACTTACGGAGCGAGCACTCTACCAACTGAGCTACCGCATTGGTGATATCCGAAATTAGATTTCTATATTTTAAATGACTGTCAACCGAATGCGGGTTGAATTTGTTTTAAGTTTGTAATGCTACGGCTTGGCGTTTTTAAATTAGTTTTACGAAATGAGGCATTCATATTACAAATAACAGAGAAGGGAAGCTGGGTCGATATTAACAATAAAACAATTTTCTATCCAATATTCAATTTATTGCTTAAGCTTTCAATTACTGTTAAAATTCTGCTTTAAATATGTTTAAAAAAATCGGAAATTATATCTTTTTAAACTAGAACAAGGAAATTGTCACTGCTTTTAACGTGTTGATATGACATTATCATTAAATCGGCTTTGGTGGAACTTGGTTAGGTTTTTATTAAATGATTAACAAGATTCTTAGATTTCAATCAAAAAAGCACATCCTTTATTGCAAAATTCAGATAATGACTTCCGTGTTTTTCTGCATTTCAATAGTTCAGAAGCACTTCCAGTTCTGCTTCATATTTAGACTTCAAATTTAACAACCAAATGCAAGTATGGCTATATTTAGAAGCTTCTTCAATAGTTCAGAAGCACTAAAAATGAGAAAATGCTCAATGTTTGGAAACCTGAAAGATTATATTTATAAATTTTATAAATGCTGTCTTTTTTCAGATCTTGTTGTTGTATAAACAACATCAAGTATATAATATAAGTAGATTCTTATTATGTATAAATAATATTGTGGAGATTGGTGAAAACATTTTAAAAACTATCTTTTTATAGATCTACCTTTAATGGAACTTAATTTTGAATATTAAGAATCCTAATTAGAAAAAAAAACAATCTTTTTTAGACATATAACGTAATAAAAATATAAATTATATAGGATTACATTCAATATAGTATAAATGTGTAACTTAACCAAAATACTTGGCACAGCCAACACTAGAGACAATAATGAAAATTATGAATTGAGTTAAAAACTGCCAAGCAGGGGGCGTTCACTAACGAAAAAAAAACTTACTACTTTGGACTAACATTGTGACTATTATCTAGTGATGTGGTTATAGTACTTTAGGCTTTCACAAACCATCCTAGTTATTTTACATAAGGCGGGCAAAACATTTGTTACATCTTCTGTTTCACAATCATTACTTCCTGAATATTTTCTAGCTCTTTTAAAATTTTAATGAGTTTGTCACTTTATATTATATTCTTGTATTTTGAAGATAACATTCTCCTTTTTCACAATTGTTCCTCGACTTTTCTGAATTATATGAAATTTGAATAATTCAGTTAGTTTCTCTAGTGTGCTAAAAATAAAAGATACCACTGATTCTTCAAGTTCTGCTTCATATTTAGACTTGTACCTCATTTATGAAATCCACAAAAGGCTACATTTGGCACCCATGTTACAATTTAAACCACTAAGCCGGTATCTTTCCCCAAGGATATCACAAAACTCAGTAGACAATAATTGTGTATTATTGTCAGAAATATACTATTGTCTTAATTTGCTGCTAGTTAAAACTTGAAATCTCTCCAAAAACTAAGGTACACTTCCTCATGTAAAGTATTACCTTAGCTAAATTTGGTGAACTATATTTTGGTCCTCTTTTCAACGGCTTTGAAACGAAAATTGATCCTGATATCACAATTTTGGTCTAAACACTACTGATGAGGAATTGTATTCCGAAACGACCGTCTAGTGCTGTAAAATTAAAACTGGTATCAAATGTAATCACAAACGTGATGATATTGTCGCTTTTCCTTTTCCATACAGCAATATTTCTGCTTCTCCTATTTATTGTGTATTTGTTTCACAGTTAATATTCTATAGTAGAGCTTGTTCCCGCAACAGTCCGCAAAAAAAATTAAAAATTTAAAAATAAACCTTTTTTTACCAAACGAGGTACCCATAACTCGAAATATATTTCTCTTGAAAATATGAACTTCAAAAATATATTTTTATTTTAATTTCTTATTTTTATTTACCGCTTTTCGAAGAAAGAGGGTGATATTATATTTGAGTTTCAGTCCGCCCGTCCTTCCTTCCGTCCGAAATTCTTGTTTGCGCAAATTCTCCAATTTTCTTTCATGAAACTTGGTGCAAAGCATCAACATTGATAGAAAATGCGCATATCGATAACCCGAGTCGGTTTGCTTATTTTCCTGGGAGTTATTGCCCTTTGAACACAAGTGTAAATGACAAGAAAAACTGACGTGGGATCCATTGAATTTACTTGTTACATATTTTAATAGAATAATTGTACTATGGTCATTTGTCAATCTGTTATATCTTTTTGTAGAAAATAGACGTCCTTTAAATCTACAGCCGATATCTAGTCCAGAAAACCAGCTGTGTTCTAGAAGAAGGGCTGCTAAGATGCTGATGACCATTGTGGTAGTGTTTGCGATATGCTATTTGCCAGTCCATATATTGAATCTCATTAGGTTGGTGTACAATACATTTTTAATATAGAGAAATATGTATGCTACTCGAAAAATGTATTTGGACAGTCGTGAAAACTCAAGACAGAAACACTGACACAAACAAACCGAGAACAGACACAAGTATATGGATATATATGAAATACATGTATATTAGCATATTACTCTTTTCTTCTTCGTTACCTTTGTGGTTATTGCCGATTTTGAAGTACATATTTCTTTACCATGTATACATTACCATAACTATCGTAAGTTGCTGCTAGTTAAACTGGAGCTAGTTAAACTGGAGGCTCTAACCTCGACTATTTCAAACTACTGGATTGGATTACCTTTTATCATTACGCCCCAAGTATTTCCAACGTCGAGTACTTTCAATGTGACTTAGGCACTGTTTCCTACTATTTCGTCATTTTTGTTGTGTTCTCCATAACGTTGCTACATCAACTAGCATTGAAACTCGACACTTATAAAATTCTTCATCATTCACTGTTAATGTTTTGGAAAGTTGTAAACATGTACATAACAATGGTTTCTATTTTCAGATATACGGATGCTTTCAGAAATATAGGAGAGACACTGATACCTATTATTGCCCTTATATCACATATATTATGTTACTTTAACAGTGCTGTCAACCCTGTTATATATAACTTCATGAGCGGTAAGTTGTTACTACGAAAATTGACATAAGCAAACAAGCTGCTTGTGAGTAAATTAATGCCTCAGGAATATTGCAAGCCGAGGATTACCAAGCCCCTCAAAAAGTTTTATGACCGTCATCACAGTATTATTGAAAACTATAATATCTCTGTATCACAGATAATCCTGGATATATTTGAAGTCCAATAGTTCCATGTTCCTTTCATTCTCAATTTTTCATTTCACACATTGTGGACCTACCTAGACAGGAGGTGCTTACCCTTCCGGAGCACCCAATCTCACCTCCTTGAGGGTAGATCACATGTTTAACCCAGTTTGCTAGTTTTCAAAGATTTCACTTGCTTTTGTGGTTGTGATTTGGACATAGACCGGTATGTCTGTCTTTGATTTCGATTAAATCCACTTAGCATTAAAGTATTCTTAGGAACCAGCTAGAAAAAAACAATAATTCCAAGCACTTGAAGTGTATGGTTTCGGTCCACAAAACAATGTAAATTTTAATTGTTTCTTAATATGTCCTTCATTATCTTGTATAAATTTTCAAAAACTTTCTAACATTATAAAAAGACAAATCTCATTGATATTGACTATTTATCAGATTGCTCTCAATGACGTAACACATTTTATAATCGCTTGTTAAAATAGAACAAAGATGTTTTGTACTAGTTCTAAGTGGAAGATATATGACTTAAATAGAGAATGTACTGGCTTAAACAGGAAATAATTGTAAAGTCCGTGAAAATTACCAATTATTTTACAAAAAGATGACAGAAAATAATTATGAGCTCAACAGAATATTTATGGCTTTTTCCAACTAGATAATTATTTCCTAGTAATTTTAGTAATGTTGTAATAACTTCACTAAAAATGTCACCGTCATTGTTATATCTGTACATGACTTATTACAGATTTTTTTTTAAATATTTAAAAGTGGCTGAAAATAGGCGCCCATTAATTTTCATTTTTGTTACGATTTTAGTTTAAATTTAGATATTTTAAAATTCATTTATGCACCATACAGAAAAACCTTACATTTGTAACCTCGGGCTAGATATTTTTGAACCCATTAGTTGCATTTTTTGACCGGTATTCATTTTGGACACTGCATAAGTAGTTTAAGTATTAAAGTATTAAAGTCTCTAATTTCATTTATTTATTAAGCGTATTTAAGTTTAAATTTACAAAATAAGTTTTAATTAGCATAACATTTATCCCAAACTACGTCATTACACGTGTTAACTCTGATATAAAATCCCAAAACCAAAGTATAAACTTTGAAAACAGGCAAATAAACTTAAACGCTTGGGCTTCCACCAGGGAAGTTAGGCTGGGTTCTGCGGAAGGATAAATACTTCCCATCTGCTACTTGTGAAACCACAATTGAGAACAGTCAAACGAATCCCCAAATGTCTATTGATCATGGTATAATACAAGCGTATTATAACAACGTGTCATATTTGTGAAAATGGGGGTTTTCCAATTCTATTTATTCAAAATATATTATATTTTCATTTGCAACGATTTTGTTCGATAAACGTTTGTTTGAGACAAATGACGTATTATGAGCTATGAATCCCCATTGATCACGTGACGCATGACGTGATTAATTCGGTCTGTTCCAATTACAGGACGTGCAGATGCTTGTCATAAAAAAGAAAAAGAAAAAAGAATAATAATGTAATAAATAGTAAATGTAAATATAAATATAATCATTAAACTATCTACTAAATGATGTTTATGATGTTATAACTTCAACTGTCGTGCAAATCAAACTAATTATAATTAAATTCAATCCGTCTAACATGCGTTATTCAGTTTGTTTTCCACGGCAGTGGGCAGTTATAGCATTATCAACGTCATTTATATATAGACAGTTTGTTTAAATTTGTTAAATAAAATAAGAGATGGTAATAAAAAGTATTTAATCATTTTGTTAAGTACATTATTTACATATCTTATGGGTGATGTTTATAACACCGTTAACAGTCCACATTCAAAGCTGAAGTGGCCTAAAAGTGACGGGTACAATTTCATATTTCTGAATGACTTTTCTATAATCGTACCCTACTTAGTGGTAAGATAATACAGAGACCCCAAGATAAAAATAGTATATTATATATGTCCGGTTAGGTCAATTTACCACAGCTTCGCCATCGCCTCATCGTTCTAAACGCGAGGGAGTAAATTTATGACGGCGATAGAGCGAAGTTACCAGCGTACAAATGAGGGGGTGGGGGCGATAATGAAGAAGCAAAGTTAATTACATGGATATATAGCTCTAGTGTTTTGGTTCTTTCGCATTTGCAACTGTGCTGCTTCGCTTCATAGCAAGTTCACAAAGTCGCTCTTTTTGCCATCGTATCTTAGCTTCTTTGTCTTTTAGGGCAATTTACAATTATCCTTCTTCGCTCCAACGCTATTTTTGTCATTTTAATTTTAACCCTGCGAAAATGTTAGCTTTTAGTGGTGGCATGTGCTAACATTTGAATTTTCATGAATAATATATCAAAACAGCAGCACATGACATTTAAATTGACAAAAATACACAACTAGAAATTGCTTTTTGACGGCCGCTATCAGGTCATCGTACTTAAATATTGTTGAAAACAACAAATATCTAAACGAACCTAAAATGTTTATTCACATAAAAACTCTACATACTTTTTACTTTGACTGAATTAGAAATCAAAAAACATAATTATTAAACCTCCGCAAACTTGTTTTAGAGGGATTAACCATGTCCATGTCATATTTCATAATTGCTTTAAACGTTTTGGTCCAAATGTGTGTCATGTTCAAGGTCATTTCGGAAGGTCAGGTCTCGGGAAAACATTAATCCCTTGTAGATGCTGGGGCGGGGATATTTGCTCTCAAGATACAGTTTCTAGTTTATTTCTATATTTATAACTTCATTTTATTTAAATATATTATATTTATATATTTCTTTTGATACCATTTTAGCAAAATTCAAGAAAAGAATTCAAGATGGCGTGCTGTCGTGCTGTAAGTGTTTCAAAGGTCACCATATTCCAGGGCTGACATCATCTGGGCGAAACAAAAGTACAAACATTCGTTCAGAGAGATATACTCAACACACTATGTCAACTCGTCAAGGCTGGTAATTACTAATTCTGGAATACTGAGGAAAACGTCTTGTCCACAGGATAAATATGGCTGAAGCAACATATCAGTATTATAAACGTTCTATCAGAGATATTGCATAGCTTTGCTGTAAAACAATCTCATATATTTTTCTTGAGAGAGTTTATAAAAAGCGCCTCTCTTTAGGGAATTTATTTCGATCGTTTGCTCGAAGATACGCCAAAAAGAAACTCCTATCCTTGTTATGTATTTGCAATACTTTGCATGAAGATATTGCAAATTCAGCAAAGAACACGAGCATCTGCAGATATACATACCACATCATGTAAATATATTTCACGTTTTGATTAATACAATCAAAGCTTCATAACAACTAATCATGCTTAGCAGACGACACCAAAGCGTCATACTAAATAACCATGTTCACCAGACGACCGACATCAACCATAACTTACCATGTTAAGCAGACGACATCAATCATAACTAACCATGTTCACTCGACGACATCACCATAACTAACCATGTTCACTCGACGACATCACCATAACTAACCATGTTCAACAGACGACATCAGTCATAATTTATAACAACTAACAATGTTCACTCGACGACATCAATCATAACTAACCATGTTCACTCGACGACATCAAAATAACTAACCATGTTCAACAGACGACATCAGTCATAACAACTAACCATGTTCAACAGACGATATCAGTCATAATTTATAACAACTAACCATGTTCACTCGACGACATCAATCATAACTAACCATGTTCACTCGACGACATCAATCATAACTAACCATGTTCAACAGACGACATCAATCATAACTAACCATGTTCACTCGACGACATCAATCATAACTAACCATGTTCAACAGACGACATCAATCATAACTAACCATGTTCAACAGACGACATCAACCATAACAACTTACCATGTTCGTTCAGCAGTTCGACATCAATCGGTTTCTTTGATAAGCATTGTGGGCAGTGCAATGACGAAACTCAAAGTCTTCATTCGTTTGACGGAATTGTGGATATGTCTTTAAATCCAACATGGAAGACAAAATCAAGGATATACATGTAGTTTGTACAAGCACAGTACAGACCTGTCGAAAGTTTAACAAGCTAACGAAAAGGAGTCGAATCTGTAGAGTGGTCAAGATATGGATAGCTAGTAGCCGAAAGGCTGTCAAGAGAGAGATAGCAACTGATACAATGCTGTGGAGGTATCGCTAACGAGAAGACGTTAGCAACTTAGCTTAGTATTTAACTTTCGACAGGTCTGGACTGTGTGTCGACATGTTAATGGCGGTACATTCCACTGTAGTTTGAAGGTTCATCGTCACTTAAGCTCTTTGTTGCTTTACTGATACAGTTGAAGTAATAGCCTTGTGTATCCTTGTATATGTGTTCATGTACTTCATTTACCACTGACTTTACCATTATTGAATCAATGTTCTGTCTATATTAAAATTCGTCAAAATATTTTATTTCAACTCATTAAAATCATTTTTCTCATCAGGCTTAAAAATATTTTTGTCATTTTAAGCGATTGCATGCTGCATACCAAACCCAGATAGAAATACATTTCAACTTAGTCAATCCAAGCATTCTCATTTCACTCAGTATAAACAGGAGTTACTTTCCCTTCCGGAGCACCCGGCCTCACTTCCATGGCTTAGCCTATCTTGTCAGTTTCAAAATTTTAATTTTACTTCCGGATCGTGGTTCGGACATGGATTAGTATGTTTGTTTTTGATTCAACTAACAACCCTATGAAATAAACCGGTATAATTTTTATCGTCATAATGTTTATCAAATCTGACTTAACATTAATACAACGCTCGATGCTAGATGTCACCCCGCATAAAAACTACAATTAAAGACCACCTAAGGGAACAAGTAAAAATAGTTTTTCGGGAAGGTGATCCTTAAATAAAGGTTAAATAACTTAAATGAGCAATTAGGATTACATTTTACTGACATATAAAACAGGTGTTCCTTATATTGAGATTGCTTTCAGGTTTGACTGTACTTTTCGGCTGCGTCATCATTCTGTATCGGCTGTGTCAGTTTTTGGTACCTTTCAGTTTGAAGTCACGTAGCTCTACATGCATACTTTTCAAAATTGAAACGACTATTGGTACAGTCAGACCTGTCTTGACGGCCACCTCTATATTAAGACCACCTGCTTTAAAGGCCATTAAATTTTATCCCTATCGCTCTTTATTCATGTGTGTTGACCCTATATATAAGGGTCACCTGTCCATAAAGGCCGATTTACTTGTCACCCTTTGTTACCTTTATTAACAGGTTTGGCTGTATAATGTTTCAGTAATCAGAACCAGAAGCATAATAACCAATCACCAAACCGAGACCACCACGAAGAATGAACATTTTGGACATGTACACTGTTATCATAACACGACGAGCATTGTACGAAACACGCACTCTTAAAAAGAGCTGTAGAGTTATGGAATTTAACGCACCAGTCAAGATTCTTTCGCCCATATCAAGCCGGTCATTTCTAGAATGGTGGAGGAAAACGGAGTACCCGGAGACCTTCGGTTAGCAACCTAACAACTTTCTTACACTAGAATCTTTCCGAGTGACTTTGAACATAGGCGGTGAAAGACGCTGTGATTAGTAAGCGCGCGGTTTAGACCACTCTGTCACTGAGAAGAGAGGTCCAAGGCCTCAGTTCTGGAGAAAACTCAATGATATACAGAAATAAGTAAGAAGTAAGACGCACTAGAACCACAACTACAAAACTAAACCAAAGAAGTAAGACACACCAGAACCACAGCTACAAAACTAAACCAAAGAAGTAAGACGCACCAGAACCACAGCTACAAAACTAAACCAAAGAAGTAACACGCACCAGAACCACAACTACAAAACTAAACCAAAGAAGTAAGACACGTCAGAACCAAAACTACAAAACTAAACCAAAGAAGTAAGACGCACCAAACCACAGCTACAGCTACAAAACTAAACCAAAGAAGTAGACGCACCAGAAACCACACACTACAAAACTAAACCAAAGAAGTAAGACGCACCACAGCTACAAAACTAAACCAAAAAAGTAACACGCACCAGAACCACAACTACAAAACTAAACCAGAAGTAAGACGCACCAGAACCACAGCTACAAAACTAAACCAAAGAAGTAAGACACACCAGAACCACAGCTACAAAACTAAACCAAAAAAGCAACACGCACCAGAACCACAGCTACAAAACTAAACCAAAAAAGTAACACGCACCAGAACCACAGCTACAAAACTAAACCAAAGAAGTAAGACACACCAGAACCACAGCTACAAAACTAAACCAAAGAAGTAAGACACACCAGAACCACAGCTACAAAACTAAACCAAAAGAAAACACGCACCAGAACCACAGCTACAAAACTAAACCAAAAAAGTAACACGCACCAGACCACAACTACACAAACTAACTAACACAAACAAAAACCAAAGAAGAAAGATGCACCAGAACCACAGCTACAAAACTAAACCAAAGAATTAAGACACGCACCAGAACCACAGCTACAAAACTAAACCAAAGAATTAAGACACGCACCAGAACCACAACTACAAAACTAAACCAAAAAAGTAACACGCACCAGAACCACAGCTACAAAACTAAACCAAAAAAGTAACACGCACCAGAACCACAGCTACAAAACTAAACCAAAGAAGTAAGACACACCAGAACCACAGCTACAAAACTAAACCAAAGAAGTAAGACACACCAGAACCACAGCTACAAAACTAAACCAAAAAAACAACACGCACCAGAACCACAGCTACAAAACTAAACCAAAAAGTAACACGCACCAGAACCACAGCTACAAAACTAAACCAATAAAGTAACACGCACCAGAACCACAACTACAAAACTAAACCAAAAAAGTAACACGCACCAGAACCACAACTACAAAACTAAACCAAAAAAGTAAGACACACCAGAACCACAGCTACAAAACTAAACCAAAGAAGTAAGACACACCAGAACCACAGCTACAAAACTAAACCAAAAAAGAAACACCACCAGAACCACAGCTACAAAACTAAACCAAAAAAGAAACACGCACCAGAACCACAACTACAAAACTAAACCAAAGAAGTAACACGCACCAGAACCACAACTACAAAACTAAACCAAAAAAGTAAGACACACCAGAACCACAGCTACAGAACTAAACCAAAGAAGTAAGACACACCAGAACCACAGCTACAAAACTAAACCAAAAAAGCAACACGCACCAGAACCACAGCTACAAAACTAAACCAAAAAAGTAACACGCACCAGAACCACAGCTACAAAACTAAACCAAAGAAGTAAGACACACCAGAACCACAGCTACAAAACTAAACCAAAGAAGTAAGACACACCAGAACCACAGCTACAAAACTAAACCAAAAAAGCAACACGCACCAGAACCACAGCTACAAAACTAAACCAAAAAAGTAACACGCACCAGAACCACAGCTACAAAACTAAACCAAAGAAGTAACACGCACCAGAACCACAACTACAAAACTAAACCAAAGAAGTAAGACGCACCAGAACCACAGCTACAAAACTAAACCAAAGAAGTAAGACACACCAGAACCACAGCTACAAAACTAAACCAAAAAAGAAACACGCACCAGAACCACAGCTAAAAAACTAAACCAAAAAAGTAACACGCACCAGAACCACATCTACAAAACTAAACCAAAGAAGAAAGATGCACCAGAACCACAGCTACAAAACTAAACCAAAGAATTAAGATACGCACCAGAACCACAGCTACAAAACTAAACCAAAGAATTAAGACACGCACCAGAACCACAACTACAAAACTAAACCAAAAAAGTAACACGCACCAGAACCACAGCTACAAAACTAAACCAAAAAAGTAACACGCACCAGAACCACAGCTACAAAACTAAACCAAAGAAGTAAGACACACCAGAACCACAGCTACAAAACTAAACCAAAGAAGTAAGACACACCAGAACCACAGCTACAAAACTAAACCAAAAAAGCAACACGCACCAGAACCACAGCTACAAAACTAAACCAAAAAAGTAACACGCACCAGAACCACAGCTACAAAACTAAACCAAAAAAGTAACACGCACCAGACCCACAACTACAAAACTAAACCAAAAAAGTAACACGCACCAGAACCACAACTACAAAACTAAACCAAAAAAGTAAGACACACCAGAACCACAGCTACAAAACTAAACCAAAGAAGTAACACGCACCAGACCCACAACTACAAAACTAAACCAAAAAAGTAACACGCACCAGAACCACAGCTACAAAACTAAACCAAAAAAGAAACACGCACCAGAACCACAGCTACAAAACTAAACCAAAAAAGTAACACGCACCAGAACCACAACTACAAAACTAAACCAAAGAAGAAAGATGCACCAGAACCACAGCTACAAAACTAAACCAAAGAAGAAACACGCACCAGAACCACAACTACAAAACTAAACCAAAGAAGTAACACGCACCAGAACCACAGCTACAAAACTAAACCAAAGAAGTAAGACACGTCAGAACCACAGCTACAAATCTAAACCAAAGAAGAAACACGCACCAGAACCACAACTACAAAACTAGACCAAAGAAGTAACACGCACCAGAACCACAACTACAAAACTAAACCAAAGAAGTAAGACACACCAGAACCACAACTACAAAACTAAACCAAAAAAGTAACACGCACCAGAACCACAACTACAAAACTAAACCAAAAAAGTAACACGCACCAGAACCACAACTACAAAACTAAACCAAAAAAGTAACACGCACCAGACCCACAACTACAAAACTAAACCAAAGAAGTAAGACACACCAGAACCACAGCTACAAAACTAAACCAAAAAAGAAACACGCACCAGAACCACAACTACAAAACTAAACCAAAAAAGTAACACGCACCAGACCCACAACTACAAAACTAAACCAAAGAAGTAAGACACACCAGACCCACAACTACAAAACTAAACCAAAAAAGAAACACGCACCAGAACCACAACTACAAAACTAAACCAAAAAGGTAACACGCACCAGACCCACAACTACAAAACTAAACCAAAAAAGTAACACGCACCAGAACCACAGCTACAAAACTAAACCAAAAAAGTAACACGCACCAGAACCACAGCTACAAAACTAAACCAAAAAAGTAACACGCACCAGAACCACAACTACAAAACTAAACCAAAAAAGTAACACGCACCAGAACCACAACTACAAAACTAAACCAAAAAAGTAACACGCACCAGAACCACAGCTACAAAACTAAACCAAAAAAGTAAGACGCACCAGAACCACAACTACAAAACTAAACCAAAAAAGTAACACGCACCAGAACCACAGCTACAAAACTAAACCAAAAAAGTAACACGCACCAGACCCACAACTACAAAACTAAACCAAAAAAGTAACACGCACCAGAACCACAACTACAAAACTAAACCAAAAAACCTTCTCTCTCCGGCTTTAATGGATCAGTGCATCTAGTCGGTGGCAATCATCTACATACTGACCTGTCGAAAGTTTAACTCTAAGCTAGCTTATAAAAGGCTGTCGAAAGATAGATAATAACTGTCAAAAAGCTGGCTCCAGTTTCACAATCATTTCTTAGCTAAGATTTTCCTTAACTTTAATTTAGCAAATTTTGGTAATATCTTTTTTGAAACTACTGGTGAATATTTTTGTCAAAACTAAATGCAAATGTTTTAATCTAGAAGTGATCTTAAAAATGACATCTTAATTAAATTCCTCAATATCTTGAAAATAAACAAAATTATAAAGATTTGAAATTATGCATGATTTAAGTTAAGGAAAATCTTAGCTAAGGAGTGATCGTGAAACCGGGGCCTGACGAGGTAAAGCTAAGGAGGGGTCATAATGAGGTTCCGCTTCGACAACTATTCGTAAGCTGAAGTGTTCAACTTTCGACAGGTCTGTATTGTACATGTGTGTTGTAGCAAGCTGCCAGACGCCCGTCTCTGCCAAATTGAATCCGATTTTACCGGAAAGGGGATATACATATGATGTATGCAACGAATCTGTATCATCAGGTGGGTGATAAGTCATAAAAATTTGTGAAATAGAGAGAACTTAGAAACTACGAGGGGAAGTCAGAAAGTTTATAGAACAGCGTATTTAGCCAAGCGTAACACACATTTTCTTTACTTATTTAGACAACACAACATTCCGCCATTTTAAACATATCACATTTATTTGTCACAACATATTTGTGTAATTCTCAAAAGCATTAAAAGTTGGTGACCATCAAGCAATGATGGAAAATCAAAATATTGAGTTAAGGGCAGTAATAAAGTTCCTCACAGTAGAGGGATCAAATGCTTCAGAAATTCCGAGGTGTACGGTGACAGTGGTCCTGTCTATTCAACAGTGGTCAGCTGAATTTAAACGTGGGCGCACCTCACTGAAGGATGACCCACGGTCAGGTCGGCCAGCTGATGCCATCACAAAGGAAATTGTCACGTCTGTTGAGACCCTCATCATGAATGATCGTCGAATTAGAATTGATGACATAGCTAGGGAGTATGACATTTAACATGAAAGTGTATACACGGTTTTCCACGAGCATCTTGGGATATCATAAGTATCCGGAACATGGGTCCCCAGAAACCTTACTGTGCAGGATCGCTTCCAAAGGCTCCAGTCAAGTCGGGAGCTTCTTGGCATTTGTAATGATAACCCGGAGAGCTTCCATTTACGTTTAGTACTTTGTGATGAAACATGGATTCATCATTGGGACCCAGAAACCAAAAAGAGTCCATGCAATGGAAGCACCCTGGCTCACCCCACCAAAGAAATTCAAAACCCAACCATCATCTGGCAAAGTCATGGCCACTGTGTTTTGGGATTCTAAGGGTGTTCTGTTAATCAATTATAAATCTGCTGAAATCTCTATCACTAGGGCTTACTATGCTGATTTAATGAAGCAGCTGAATGCCGCTATTAAATTAAAAAGGGGAAAGTTGGGCCGAGGGGTATTGCTTCTTCACGACAATGCTCCTGTGCACAAGTCAAGGATTGCACAAGCAGCGATTCGTGAATGCAAGTTCGAACAACTTAATCACCAACCCTACAGTCCCGATTTGGCACCCAGTGATTATTTCCTATTTAGAAATTTGAAATCCCATTTACGGGGAATCAGATTTCTTGATGATGATGGACTTAAGGCTGCCACAGAGGCATGGTTTCAGGACCAAACCGAAGTCTTCTATTTCAAAGGTATAGACAGTCTAAAAGAAAAGTGGGCTAAGTGCATTGGGGTATGTTGGGCTATATTGAAAAAATCTAATTGAATTAAAATCGATCGATATCGATAGAAATACAAGGTTTTCTGATGTCTCTTCAGCTCTCTGTCACTTTCGCATCGTGAAGACATTACTAATCTGCATTGACCAATCAGATCGCGCGTTGCAATGGGATGGTGAAACTCGCAGTTCTATCTTTAGAAAGCACATGGCGATGTTTATTTACATGAGTAATTCAGAGAGCTGAAGAGACATCAGAAAACCTTGTATTTCTACCGATATCGATGGATTTTAATTAAAAGTTAGGCATGGATCGGTAGAATAAAGTTTTAGGAAGTGTTCCATGTTGTCAGCAAGAGCGAGGTAAGGAAATACTGGAAGTTATCGACGCGTGTTTTCGTTTCTGCCGTTTTCCCCAGAATTTTCAATATTTCAATAATAGAAGCTGCCAGACAACAAACCCCCAACAAGTCTAAATTTAAAATGGGGGTTTACTGGGCTGATTAGTCGGACTAAAACATTAACGCAGCGTCTTCATTTCCTTATTTCTGTGCACATCTTCAAGCAATATCAATCGCACGAATTGTAGACCATTTGCACTCGCAAATTTGATTGATTAAATGGGGTTTTGCGTCATGGCACGAGCCAGATTACATTAATTGTAAGTTCAAAATTGTGAGACCATTTGCGCCCACAAATTTGATTGATTGATTGATTGAATGGGGTTTTGCGTCATATTCACTTATTTCAAGACGTCACCAGCTATAGGTGAAGTGGCAGAAACTTTACCTTTGCAGTACGCAGGGCATATATTCAAGTGGCTGTTTAACATGCCATGTTTCCCGTGACGCTGGGCATCGGTTTTTGTCTCTTCCGAATGACACGCGCCCAGTAGAAAATTTGACACAAGAAACCAAAAACTTGATACCAAACGCCATTTTTTCCAATTCTGTGGAAAGTTGAAACACAACAACAAAACACCTATTATATGTTAAACATTTTTGCTTCTTGTGAAACCATATACCATGTTTGAAACGAACAATGAAAAATAGAAACGATTTTCTTGCAGTTCCTAAACAATTTTAATATTTAACAATTAAATGGGAATAACTCTGGTCAATAAAGTTGAAGTTTTGTGATTTATGGACTCCTCTGAACGGTTTGTGAAATGAAGCATTCCGCTACCTGGTTTGAAGGTTTGAATAAAATCAGACCACACTGACTGACAATGCCATACCATAATACCTGTCTTTGAAGGGGTATAAAAAATTAATGTTGTTACGATATTAAATTTTGTACAACGAAAATATTTGTATAAGCGAAAACTGTGTTGCTAACAGCAGCATATTTTCATAAAGATCAACTGGGTATGAATGGAAATATTTTGTCACGGTTTTGAAGAATAAAGGTGTCAAGGCACCTTACATAAAAGATTTAATACATAGGCACAAACAAATCCATAGACATGCCTATTAAAACTCTTCACTTGAGAAAATACATTGGTTTCTTTTTAGGCATGTATCAGGTCAGTTTTTTTTATCATATTTGATATTTATGGTATAAGGGAGACAATTCATCAACTTTGGCTTGCTAGATTAAATTATGGATGGATGGCCCCCTTACACCTTTACTTATGCTTAAACCTATAGAAGATTGATTGAATCGGTTTTACGTCACAGTCAAGATTATTTCACTTATATATCGAGACATCACCAACTATAGGTGAAGTGCCTTTGCTAGACTATTGTTCCTGCACTTCTGTATGTATGAGTTTGTAACGATGTCCGTATATATACTATATATAGTTCCCGATGCTAATTAATATAATGTGTGCTTTTTGTATTTGTAAATCGTGTGTGTATACGATCCCCTCTCTTCTCTCTCTCTCTCTCTCTCTCTCTCTCTCTCTCTCATGTTTACCATGTGTGTGGGTATGTGTTCTATTGAGTCCATTACAACTAATTATGTATAGATATGGGCGTGGTCAATGGGAATTATGTGACTTTGTGCCTAGGGCTATCGTGATCTTTGGTCAGTTGTAGTTTTAAATTGTTTTTTATTTTGTATTTTATTAAATAACTGAATAATTCAAAGTGTATAACTAAATTAAAACATAGCAAAAAATTAAGTTTTAAATACCGGATTTGATTGAATTCGATTTTTAAAAAGTACCATGCGTTTAAATGAAATAATTGAAAGTACCTTTTTCAAAACACCGCAGTGAAGGCTTTTCGCGTTTCTATTTAACACATTGTCATTTCTTATTCAGCAAGTAATTCCTTCCCATACAAGTCTTAAGAGAACGTTAGTTACAACGGTTTCAATGACTACACTGTCGGAGCAATCTCCGATGTGGAATGGGAAGGTGGCTTAATTTATCAGGTAACGACCTACCTTCAGCCCTCACGGGGGCAAACTCTCTCAATTCTACACCCCTTTCTTTGATAAGTGACCAATTGGTCTGCGACAGCTCTTCTCAAAGCCAGGGCTCGAACTCCAGTCGAACCTAGCTTGAGGAAGTTTGTCAATTCACTTCCCGAAGGTCGTTGGTTTCTCTGGGCAATTCGTCACTCCTGCACTCTTCGCCTCGGTGAAAGTGAAAGAAAGACTCGCGCGGCAAGTGCGGCGAAAAAACCCATTGCTCCATTCTTAATTCAACTATAGGGAGTTGGAATTCGGTATCGGACTAAGAGTCTCGGGTTCTGTTTGCTAGATTATATAGTGTTATTTGATCCGAAATATCATCAAGGCGAGATGCACTGTGTTCTCACTAATGAGATGAAATGCTTTACAGACTAAAGATGTTGACTCTGCTTCCACCTCATTTTTCAATGTAATTCAAACTGTAGCTCACAAGTCAATTAAATTTATTCACTTATAAAATACAAGAAAATGTACAAGCAATCTATATTGAATGAGTAAGAAAATCTAAGACACTCGTACCCCAAATCTCAAAGTGTGTAAACGCAAAGAACTTCCGGTGTACGAGGGCCGTTCAAAAAGTCTTGTCCTTCATAATAAAAACACAAATTAAGACGTTTTATTTTTGATATTTTATTTTCATTCCTTCAAAATAATCACTTTTAACACGGCTACACACTTTTTAAGACGCTGGATCCATTTTCTAAATACATTTGCATATTCTTTTTTGGATATACCATTGAGAAACTGATGAATTGCTGAACCTAGCGATGAACGAGATCTGTATCGACGACCAGAAATGTATTTCTTAAGTTTAGGAAAGAGATAAAAGTCACACGGTGAAAGATCAGGTAAATAAGGTGGATGAGGCAAAACAACAACACGTTCCTTTTACAAAAATTCAGTCACCAACTTAAATTTGTGAGCAGGAGCATTGTCATGGAGTAACCGAATACCACGAATTCCTGACTTTGGTCTTTTCTTTTCATAATTTTTTTTTTCATTTTCTTAAGAGTTTTATTTTTATAAATGTTTTCCGTGATACCCTGGCCTTTAAGGATAAGAATTTGGGCAACTATGTCGTTACTATTGAAAAATATAGCATAAAGAACTTTCTTTGTGCGTTGAGTGCGCCTTGCAATTTCAGGTCGTTTTCCTTTTCTGGTTAGCCATATTTTATTATTTATCTTTCTATGTGGCTAAAAGTAATATACCCATGTTTCGTCACCTGTAACTATATCAGCCAGACGCCTGCTGTTACAATTACCATATATTTTCAGCAGAATTTAGCCATTTTGACCCGTGTGAGCTTTTGCTCTTTTGACAACAAATGAGGGATCCATCTAGCACAAATCTTTCTCATGACTAGTTTTTTTCTGAGAATGAAATGTACGGCCCCCATTGATAAACCAACGACTTCAGCTATCTGTTTAACAGTCAACCTTCCATCCCTATTGACCAGTTTTTGAATTTCTGTAATGTTTTCTTTGGTGCATGCTGTTTTTGGTCCTCCAGAACGGGCCTTATCAGAAATGTCATTAACACCATTTTTAAATTTACGTATCTAGCGTGAGATGGACCTATATGACAGCTTTCGCTCACCAAAAACATCTTGCATTTCAATGAATGTTTGTTTGGGCGATTTAACGAGTTTTGCACAGGCTTTCATGAAGCTTCTCATTTCAATAATGTTTTTACCTGTCATGTCCGTCATTTTCCAAGCAGTGTAACGAGTGTTATGATGAAAATATGGCAAGAAAAAACTAATTCTTTTGCATATATAATCTAAAAATGTTCCACGTGTTTGGGAATGAACTCAGTCACCCGTGACAAGTGACAATATAATAAATTACGGTGTTTTATTTACGGTTTACAGGAAGGGACAAGACTTTTTGAACGACCCTCGTACTCCAAAATTTAGTCGAGACACAATGGGATGAAGCAAATTGGTTTAATTTTTTTTTTGTAATTGTGATGAACCAGTTGATTGTTTACGGCGAAAATGTCACGTAAAAATTACTCGTGGGGAGGTGTTGCCGACGATTTGCAAAACATTGGGAGGAATTTACCTGGATGTGTGTAGCTACACTCATAAGCCCAAGTGTACTACTTTCATTGGCGTAATCCGTTCTGTTCATATTGAAGCTGGTTTATTACAATTGCCAAAACAATTCCCCTCATTCCATCGTGTCAAGAAATCTCTCACTTCGAGGAACACGACTAAATTTTGGAGTATACCGGAAGTTCTTTGCGTTTACACACTGTGAATCTTAACGGTCCATAATTAGTTCCTTGCAACCAGAAGCTCAGTCTTCTACAGAATCAGCACTTGAATTAAAATCTTGAGAAAACTATTGTGCATATTTTAATACTATTCCAAACAAACACTTGGACAGAATAAATGAATTGGATGTTAATTGGTGTTTAACATCCCAGTCAAGAATATTTCACGTATATCGAGACGTCGTCAGCTATAGGATTTGCATGTGCGTTGTGCTTATGTCACTATACCGTGACACGGGACCTCGTTTATTTTTAGGTTTCCATCGGAACTTGACTTTCATTTCGTAATACCGAGTACTTGGCGAAAGAACAGTCACTATCCACTTTCAAGTCTCGGGTCAGACTCGGTCAGAGTTCGAACCCATGACCTTTGCTTACGGTGCGAGATAAAAAACGAACTTAAAATATTATAAAATGAAGAGGGAACTAAAACTATTTGTAATTTAAACAACTGTCATGTGCTGATTTAAATCAGCACATGACACAACAATAAAACAATTGGCCTTGATAAATAAATGATGAAAGCAGTGCTAAATTAACTTTAACAACACTTTTTAATATTCTTATCAGAATTTTACCCAAAGCAGTCAGTTTCTGGATACATCATCCCAGCTATATTTAAATCTAATGATCCCAATTAACCTGAAAATTATAGGTAAAATTTTAATACAAATTTAAATAAGAGACTTAAATCATATTTGGAAATTAATAATATTATTCACCCTTGTCAGATTTTACAAAAAAAACTTAAGAATCTCTGATCATATGTTTGTTCTTAAAACTTTAATAGACAAAAAAGCTAATTATATCCCCGCTTTGTTGACTTCAGGAAGGCCTCTGATACAGTTCAGTATTCGTCCAGAGTTATAAAAAGAATCTTCCATAAAAAGTTGAGAACACAGACACACAAAATAGGAGACAAAAGTTTTCACTTGAGAAAATACTTTAGGCATGTAGCGTGCCAGATCTTTATCAAACGTGATATTTATGGTCTATGGGAGACAATTCATCAACCTTGTCTTGCTAGATCATGGATGGCCTCCCTTACACCTAATGAGAACAGAAGTCTTTAAAAATCTTAAACATAAGTTGCTCTTTATTTTGTAAATTTAATGAACCCTTAGCCACCGACCTATGCACCTGTGTCATACCTTTTTTAATTTAATCATAAAATGCATTCAAAAATTGGTATATGACACACCCTATGCTATGTTAATTAGGTCTGTTGAAAAAACATTATTACAAAAAATGTCTTCTATCCGTAGAACAAGCGTTACATGTCTAGGGTTCAAAGATAAGGCACCTTTGCCAGTTGAGTTAAGATCCAAATGCGAAGTTTTAAGAATAGGTTTTTTGTAATATCAAGAATACTTCTAGATCGTCTGGAGCCTCAATCTTCGGACTCCATTAGGTGTTGGACTCCATTAGGTGTTTGACTCCATTAGGTGTTGGACTCCATTAGGAGTTGCAACAATACAATTGTTCCTGGAATTTTGTATGTCATGATGAGTTTGTGACGATAATCGTATACATATGTATATAATATTTGTTTCTTGGCTTGTTGGTCCCCATGGCTTATTTGTGCTTTTCAAGTTATGTTTGTAAATTATGTGCATACAATTCTCTCTCTCTCTCTCTCTCTCTCTCCCTCTCTCTCTCTCTCTCTCTCTCTCTCTCTGAAACCGGGACCTGTACATGATGATAGAACCAGTCCATTTGAATGGAGTAGTTTAAGTACATTGTATTTCCTCCGATTCAGATTGCATTGCAATCTAAAATTAGAGTAAATGTTCTCTCTCTCTCTCTCTCTCTCTCTCTCTCTCTCTCTCTCTCTCTCTCTCGTGACCCGGGGTTCTGTACATGATGATAGAACCAGTCCATTTAAATGGAAGACGTACCAGTGCATTGTTAAAGTACATTGTATTTCCTCCGATTCAGATTACATTGCACAATCTAAAATTAGAGTAAATGCTCTCTCTCTTGACCCGGGGCCTGTACATGATGATAGAAACAGTCCATTTAAATAAAAGATGTACCAGTGCATTGTTAAAGTACATTGTATTTCCTCCGATTCAGATTACATTGCACAATCTAAAATTAGAGTAAATGCTCTCTCTCTCTCTCTCTCTCTCTCTCTCTCTCTCTCTCTCTCTCTCTCTCTCTCTCTGTGCGTTCTATTGACTAGCAATTTTTGCTCATTACCACTACAGGGGCGTGGCCAATAGGAATTATGTGCCTTTGTACCTAGGGCTATCGTGATCTTTGGTCAGTTGTGTTTTTTATTTATCGTTTTTATTTTGTATTTTATTAAATAAATTCATAATTTACAATGTATAACGAAATTAAAACTTAGCAAAAAATTAAGTTTTATATACCTTATTTGATTAAAGTCAAATTTTAAAAAGTGCTATGCGTTTAAATGAAATAATTGAAGATATTTTTTTCAAAACACCGCAGTGAAGGTTTTTCACTTTTGTATTTAATAGATACCATTTCTAACTCGGCAAGTAATTCCTTCCCATACAAGTCTTAAGAGACCGTTAGTTACAACGGTTTCAATGACTGCACTGTCGGAGCAATCTCCGATGTGGAATGGGAAGGTGACTTCATTAGTCAAGTATCGACCTACCTTCAGCCCTTACGGGGGCAAACTCTCTCAATTCTACACCCCTTTCTTGATAAGTGACCAATTGGTCTACGACAGCTTCTCTCAAAGCCAGGGCTCGAACTCCACTCGAGCCCTGGCTTTAGAAAGTTTGTCGATTCACTTTCCGAAGGTGGCTGGTTTCTCTTGGCAATTCGTCACTCCTGCACTTGCCGCCTCGGTAAAAGTGAAAGAAAGACTCTCATCGTGAGTGCGGCAAAAAAAAACCATTGCTCCATCCTTAATTTAACTATAGGGAGTTGGAATTCGATATCGGACTAAGAGTCTCGGGTTTTGTTTGCTAGAATAGTTATTTAGTCCGAAATGTCATCTTTCCAGTTTCAAGATGTAAAGAATTGCTCTCTGAATTCTTAAAAACATACTTTTCTTTAAGTGGCCTGCTTCCACCTGATTTTTCAATGTGCATGTATTTTAAACTGTAGCTCACAAGTCAATTAAATTTATTGATCCAAATAAAAATCGTAGAATTATGAGTGAGGGGTTTGAAAAAGATTTGAGTTGAGTAATGGTGTTTAACGAGATAGGTAAAGTTAGCTACTAGTAACTGGCTACTTGTAGAAGAAAAGTTAGCTACTAGTAGCCAGTTACTTGCGGAAGAAAAGTAAGCTACTAGTAGCCAGTTACATGTTAGAAAAACAGTTGATTACTTTGAAAAAATATCATCTATTTACTACACATAACTACCTACCAACGAATTAGATTTTATGGATCAAAACTTCCGCAAAACTACAAACAATTTTTTAATATAAATAACATTCAGGACGAGTAGCTGGGTAATTGTTTTTAAGATATTTAAAATTCAAATATATCATAATAAAGTATATTCAATTCTGCATCCATTGATACCAAATATTCTAACATTCAAGCTTCAATACGCACAGATACGCTTCCACAAACGGGACGGGGGAATGCAAAAAACGGGTAGGTTCAAGTGTAATTTCCATGATTTTTCACATTCAGGACGAGTAGCTGGGTATTTATTTTTAAGATATGCAAAATGCAAATATATCATGATGAAGTATATTCAATTTTGCATCTATTGATACCAAATATTCTAACATTCAAGCTTCAATACGCTCAAATACGCTTCCACAAAGGAGGGGGTGTACGGGTAGGTTCTAATGCAATTCCTATCATTTTTCACATTCAGGACGAGTAGCTGGGTATTTATTTTTACGATATTCAAAATTCAAGCACATCATGATGAAGTATATTCAATTCTGCATCCATTGATACCAAATATTCTAACATTTGAGCTTCAATACGCACAGATACGCTTCCACAAACGGGACGTAGGGATGCAAAAACGGGTAGGTTCAAGTGTAATTTCCATGATTTTTCTCATTCAGGACGAGCAGCTGGGTATTTATTTTTAAGATATTCAAAATCCAAGCATAGCATGATGAAGTATATTCAGTTCTGCATCTATTGACACCAAATATTCTAACATTTGAGCTTCAATACGCACAGATACGCTTCCACAAACGGCACGGGGGATGCAAAAACGGGTAGGTTCAAGTGTAATTTCCACGATTTTTCACGTTCAGGACGAGTAGCTGGGTATTTTTTTAAGATATTCAAAATTCAAGCATATCATGATGAAGTATATTCAATTCTGCATCCATTGATACCAATTATTTTATTATTTGAGCTTTAATACGCACAGATACGCTTCCACAAACGGGACGGGGGATGCAAAAACGGGTAGGTTCAAGTGTAATTTCCATGATTTTTCACATTTAGGACGAGTAGCTGGGTATTTATTTTTAAGATATTCAAAATTCAAATATATCATGATGAAGTATATTCAATTCTGCATCTATTGATACCAAATATTCTAACATTCAAGCTTCAATTTGCTCAAATACGCTTCCACAAAGGAGGGGGAGTGTACGGGTAGGTTCTAATGCAATTTCTATCATTGTTCACATTCAGGACGAATAGCTGGGTATTTATTTTTACGATATTCAAAATTCAAGCACATCATGATTAAGTATATTCAATTCTGCATCCATTGATACCAAATATTTTAACATTTGAGCTTAAATACGCACAGATACGCTTCCACAAACGGGACGTTCGGATGCAAAAACGGGTAGGTTCAAGTGTAATTTCCATGATTTTTCACATTCAGGACGAGTAGCTGGGTATTTATTTTTAAGATATGCAAAATGCAAATATATCATGATGAAGTATATTCAATTTTGCATCTATTGATACCAAATATTCTAACATTCAAGCTTCAATACGCTCAAATACGCTTCCACAAAGGAGGGGGTGTACGGGTAGGTTCTAATGCAATTCCTATCATTTTTCACATTCAGGACGAGTAGCTGGGTATTTATTTTTACGATATTCAAAATTCAAGCACATCATGATGAAGTATATTCAATTCTGCATCCATTGATACCAAATATTCTAACATTTGAGCTTCAATACGCACAGATACGCTTCCACAAACGGGACGTAGGGATGCAAAAACGGGTAGGTTCAAGTGTAATTTCCATGATTTTTCTCATTCAGGACGAGCAGCTGGGTATTTATTTTTAAGATATTCAAAATCCAAGCATAGCATGATGAAGTATATTCAGTTCTGCATCTATTGACACCAAATATTCTAACATTTGAGCTTCAATACGCACAGATACGCTTCCACAAACGGCACGGGGGATGCAAAAACGGGTAGGTTCAAGTGTAATTTCCACGATTTTTCACGTTCAGGACGAGTAGCTGGGTATTTTTTTAAGATATTCAAAATTCAAGCATATCATGATGAAGTATATTCAATTCTGCATCCATTGATACCAATTATTTTATTATTTGAGCTTTAATACGCACAGATACGCTTCCACAAACGGGACGGGGGATGCAAAAACGGGTAGGTTCAAGTGTAATTTCCATGATTTTTCACATTTAGGACGAGTAGCTGGGTATTTATTTTTAAGATATTCAAAATTCAAATATATCATGATGAAGTATATTCAATTCTGCATCTATTGATACCAAATATTCTAACATTCAAGCTTCAATTTGCTCAAATACGCTTCCACAAAGGAGGGGAGTGTACGGGTAGGTTCTAATGCAATTTCTATCATTGTTCACATTCAGGACGAATAGCTGGGTATTTATTTTTACGATATTCAAAATTCAAGCACATCATGATTAAGTATATTCAATTCTGCATCCATTGATACCAAATATTTTAACATTTGAGCTTAAATACGCACAGATACGCTTCCACAAACGGGACGTTCGGATGCAAAAACGGGTAGGTTCAAGTGTAATTTCCATGATTTTTCACATTCAGGACGAGTAGCTGAGTATTTGTTTTTAAGATATTCAAAATTCAAGCTTAGCATGATGAAGTATATTCAGTTCTGCATCCATTGACACCAAATATTCTAACATTTGAGCTTCAATACGCTCAAATACGCTTCAACAAAGGAGAGGGGAGTGTACGGGTAGGTTCTAATGCAATTTCTATCATTTTCACATTCAGGATGAGTAGCTGGGTATTTATTTTTACGATATTCAAAATTCAAATATATCATGATGAAGTATATTCAATTCTGCATCCATTGATACCAAATATTCTAACATTTGAGCTTCAATACGCACAGACACGCTTCCACAAACGGACGGGGGATGCAAAAACGGGTAGGTTCAAGTGTTATTTCCATGATTTTTCATATTCAGGACGAGTAGCTGGGTATTTATTTTTAAGATATTCAAAATTCAAGCATAGCATGATGAAGTATATTCAGTTCTGCATCTATTGACACCAAATATTCTAACATTTGAGCTTCAATACGCACAGATACGCTTCCACAAAGGAGGGGGTGTACGGGTAGGCTCTAATACAATTTCTATCATTTTTCACATTAGGGACGAGTAGCTAGGTATTTATTTTTAAGATATTTAAAATTCAAGCATATCATGATGAAGTATATTCAATTCTGCATCCATTGATACCAAATATTCTAACATTTGAGCTTCAATACGCACAGATACGCTTCCACAAACGGGACGGGGGGGATTCAAAAACGGGTAGGTTCAAGTGTAATTTCCATGATTATCATGATGAAATACAAAAGCCTAATAAGCTCGTGAATAAAAAAAAATTGAAAGGCGTTATAACGCGAAATAAAGGCATAATAACACGAATTGAAAGGCGTGATAACGCGAAATAAAGGCATAATAACACGAATTGAAAGGCGTGATAACGCGAAATAAAGGCATAATAACACGAATTGAAAGACGTTATACTAGTAACGCGAAATAAAGGCATAATAACACGAATTGAAAGGCGTTATAACGCAAAATAAAGGCATAATAACACGAATTGAAAGGCGTTATAACGCGAAATAAAGGCATAATAACACGAATTGAAAGGCGTGATAACGCGAAATAAAGGCATAATAACACGAATTGAAAGGCGTGATAACGCGAAATAAAGGTATAATAACACGAATTGAAAGGCGTTATAACGCGAAATAAAGGCATAATAACACGAATTGAAAGGCATTATAACGCGAAATAAAGGCATAATAACGCGAATTGAAAGGCGTGATAACGCGAAATAAAGGCATAATAACACGAATTGAAAGGCGTTATAACGCGGAATAAAGGCCTAATAACGCGAATTGAAAGGCGTTATAACGCGGAATAAAGGCCTAATAACGCGAATTGAAAGGCGTTATAACGCGGAATAAAGGCATAATAACGCGAATTGAAAGGCGTGATAACGCGAAATAAAGGCCTAATAACGCGAATTGAAAGGCGTTATAACGCGAAATAAAGGCCTAATAACGCGAATTGAAAGGCGTTATAACGCGGAATAAAGGCGTAATAACGCGAATTGAAAGGCGTTATAACGCGAAATAAAGGCATAATAACGCGAATTGAAAGGCGTTATAACGCGAAATAAAGGCATAATAACACGAATTGAAAGGCGTTATAACGCGAAATAAAGGCCTAATAACGCGAATTGAAAGGCGTTATAACGCGAAATAAAGGCATAATAACGCGAATTGAAAGGCGTTATAACGCGAAATAAAGGCATAATAACGCGAATTGAAAGGCGTTATAACGCGGAATAAAGGCGTAATAACGCGAATTGAAAGGCGTTATAACGCGAAATAAAGGCGTTATATCGCGAATTGAAAGGCGTAATAACGCGAATTGAAAGGCGTTATAACGCGAAATAAAGGCGTTATAACGCGAAATAAAAACGCGAATTGAACAGATTATACTTCATCATGATATGCTTGAATTTTTAATATCTTAAAAATAAATACCCAGCTACTCGTCCTTAATGTGAAAAATCATGGAAATTACACTTGAACCTATCCGTTTTTGCATCCCCCGTCCCGTTTGTGGAAGCGTGTCTGTGCGTATTGAAGCTTGAATGTTAGAATATCTGGTATCAATGGATGCAGAATTGAATATACTTCATCATGATATATTTGGATTTTAAATATTAATATTTCATTTAAATATTAATCACGGACCAAGTACATCTATGTATAGGGAGCACAGGTGTTTAGTTTGTATATATCATGAGATATACTCACCTCAAAGAGTAAACCTGTGCATTGTGTATGTATTAAGTTGGATCTTAACACTACCCAATTATTAGGTGGACCCTCCTATATGAATACTAGTATTCCTAATGAAAAGTCAAACGGACAGGTCAATGTTGTTTGCCTATACTCTCTTTTGGGATATATAGTAATCTTGTTGTGACATTCAATTAGCACCTTAATATGATGTAATCCTTATTTCGTTAATTCTTATATTTACCGTATTTGTTTGTACTGGTGTGTCATGTGCTACTTTTGAATTTTTGTGAAATAATATAATTCAAAAGTAGCACAAATTGTCATGTGCTACTTTTGAATTATATTATTTCATAAAAATTCAAAAGTAGCACATGACAGGTGTTACATGACTTACAAGTCTTCAATATTATATAATAAGGGTCTACCTAGTCCGACTAATCAGCCCACTAAACCCCCATTTTAATTTTTGTGCACAACCCCCCCCCCCCAAAAAAAAAGTCAAAAAATTAAAATGGGGGTTGAGTGGGCTGATTGGTCGGTCTAGGGTCTAACCAGTTTTTCTTTAATCAGGCAATGAAATTGTTTTAAATTTATCTTTTCTGAGTGAGGGACTTCTCGGATAGCTAGAGTACCGCGCGGTTGTATCGGAATTTACCGATCAATCTATGTTTCATATATATACCCAAAACAATATCATTTCCACATAAAAATCTGATGATCTCAATAAACATGAAAATTATAGTGGCATTGCTATCATTCTTGTATAGGTAAAATTTCAATACCATTTTAAATAACAGGCTTGAATCATATTCGGAAAATAATATTTTTCACCCTTGTCAGAGTTGACAAAAAAACAAAAGAACATCAGATCACATGTTTGTTCTTAAAACTTTAATAGACAAAAAAGCTAATTATATACCCGTTTTGTTGACTTCAGAAAGGCCTCTGATACAGTTTATTGCATAAAAAAGTTGAGAACACAGACACACAAAAATGATATTTATGGTCTATGGGAGACAATTCATCAAAACCTTGTCTTGCTAGATCATGGATGGCCTCCCTTACACCTACATGTGTACAAAAAACGCAGTATCAGCATTTGTAACCGCGACTATATAGTGGTTACATACAGTAACATGGTTACAAATGTCTTCTTTTTTTAATTTAATCATAAAATACATTCAAAAAATGGTATATGACACACCCTATGCTATGTGGAAAAAAAACATTAATTACAAAAAATGTCCTCTATCCGTAGAACAAGCATATAGGCCTACCGTTACATGTCTAGGATTCAAAGCCAGTTGAGCTAAGATCCAAATGTGAAATTTTAAGAATAGGTTTTTTTGTAATACCAAGAATACTTCTCGTCTGGAGCCTCAATCTTTGGACTCTATTAGGTGTTGGACTCCATTAGGTGTTGGACTTCATTAGGTGTTGGACTCCATTAGGTGTTGGACTTCATTAGGTGTTGGACTCCATTAGGTGTTGGACTTCATTAGGTGTTGGACTCCATTAGGTGTTGGACTCCATTAAGTGTTCGACTTCATTAGGTGTTCGACTTCATTAGGTGTTGGACTCCATTAGGTGTTGGACTCCATTAGGTGTTGGACTTCATTAGGTGTTGGACTTCATTAGGTGTTGGATTCCATTAGGTGTTCGACTCCATTAGGTGTTCGACTTCTTTAGGTGTTGGACTCCATTAGGTGTTCGACTTCTTTAGGTGTTCGACTCCATTAGGTGTTCGACTTCTTTATGTGTTGGACTCCATTAGGTGTTGGACTCCATTAGGTGTTGGACTTCATTAGATGTTGGACTCCATTAGGTGTTCGACTTCTTTAGGTGTTCGACTCCATTAGGTGTTCGACTTCTTTATGTGTTGGACTCCATTAGGTGTTGGACTCCATTAGGTGTTGGACTTCATTAGGTGTTGGATTCCATTAGATGTTGGACTCCATTAGGTGTTGGACTCCATTAGGTGTTGGACTTCATTAGGTGTTGGAATCCATTAGATGTTGGACTCCATTAGGTGTTGGACTTCATTAGGTGTTCGACTCCATTAGGTGTTCGACTTCTTTAGGTGTTGGACTCCATTAGGTGTTGGACTTCTTTATGTGTTGGACTCCATTAGGTGTTGGACTCCATTAGGTGTTGGACTCCATTAGGTGTTGGACTTCATTAGGTGTTGGATTCCATTAGATGTTGGACTCCATTAGGTGTTGGATTCCATTAGGTGTTGGACTTCATTAGGTGTTGGATTCCATTAGATGTTGGACTCCATTAGGTGTTGGATTCCATTAGATGTTGGATTCCATTAGATGTTGGACTCCATTAGGTGTTGGATTCCATTAGGTGTTGGACTTCATTAGGTGTTGGATTCCATTAGGTGTTGGATTCCATTAGATGTTGGACTCCATTAGATGTTGGACTCCATTAGGTGTTGGACTCCGTTCCGTTCCTGGAATTTTGTATGTCATGATGAGTTTGTGACGATAACCGTATACGTATGTATAGCTTGTTGGTCCCCATGCTTATTTGTGCTTTTCAAGTTATGTTTGTAAATTATGTGCATATAATTCTCTCTCTCTCTCTCTCTCTCTCTCTCTCTCTCTCTCTCTCTCGTGAAACCGGGACCTGTACATGATGATAGAACCAGTTCATTTAAATCGAAGATGTACCAGTGCAATGTTAAAGTACATTGTATTTCCTCCGATTCAGATTACATGATTACATTGCAATCTAAAATTAGAGTAAATGCTCTCTCTCTCTCTCTCTCTCTCTCTCTCTCTCTCTCTCTGTGTGTGTGTGTGTGTGTGTGTGTGTGTGTGTGTGTGTGTGTTCTATTGACTAGCAATTTTAGCTCATTACATCTAAAGGGGTGTGGCCAATAGGAATTATGTGCCTTTGTGCCTAGGGCTATCGTGATCTTTGGTCAGTTGTGTTTTTTATTTATCGATTTTATTTTGTATTTTATTAAATAAATTCATAGTTTATAATGTATAACGAAATTAAAACTTAGCAAAAAATAAAGTTTTATATACCGTATTTGATTAAAGTCAAATTTAAAAAAGTACCGTGTGTTTAAATGAAATAATTGAAAATATCTTTTTTCAAAACACCGCAGTGAAGGTTTTTCACTTTTGTATTTAAGAGATACCATTTCTAACTCGGCAAGTAATTCCTTCCCATACAAGTCTTAAGAGACCGTTAGTTACAACGGTTTCAATGACTACACCGTCGGAGCAATCTCCGATGTGGAATGGGAAGGTGGCTTGATTAGTGAAGTATCGACCTACCTTCAGCCCTTACGGGGGCACACTCTCTCAATTCTACTCCCCTTTCTTAATCAGTGACCAATTGGTCTACGACAGCTCTTCTCAAACCTAGGGCTCGAACTCCACTCGAGCCTAGCTTGAGAAAGTTTGTCAATTCACTTTCCGAAGGTGGCTGGTTTCTCTGGGCAATCCGTCACTCTTGCACTTGCCGCCTCGGTAAAAGTGAAACAAAGACCATGACGGCCAATGCAGTACTACTGGGACGAAAATAAACCCACATTGCTACTGGGTTTTTAGACTCCAGTAAGCAGGTAAGGGACTAAGGATCGCCTGTCTGTTTGCTAAACTATGGCCTTCTAACAATAGACTCAGGGTTGGCGTCATGTAGTACAGTGTTTAGAACTTTTGTAGAATAAATATATTCAAAATCATCACAAGTTACTATTTGTTAGGAGTAGGAACGCCAAAGTCGCTGGCGTAAGAATTCATTAAATTTTTTAAACTTGCAAAAATTGGGTAAAAAAACCCTTTGAACTAGACAAAATTGGGCATTGTGATCAATATATCATCGGATGTTATAAACGAGGATGTAATAAAATAGAAACTGTCTACAAATATTTTTTAAAAATGCTGGTTACATTTTAATAGCTTAATTCAGAGATGGATTTAGGACAGTAAAAACGAGTCACTAACTCAAAAATATTGTCTTCACAAGATTCCTTCCCATTTATCATAACGCACCTGCATCAGAAATATTATTATATCAAAAAGATCTTTTTGGTATATTTAAAATTTGCTGGTGTTTCTGTCGTAATTACGGCGGCGTGGAAGGGCCAAATGAAAAATAAAATCTAATTCGGCCGAACGAATTACTATGAAAAAAATCTAATTCGTCCGAACGAATTAGTAAATTTCGTAATGCCGAGTGCTTGCTGACAGAACAATTACTACCAACTTAAAAGTCTTGGGTCAGACTCGGTGGTGGGTTGGGGTTCTAACCCACGACCTTCCACTTACGGAGCAAGAACTCTACCAATCCGTTATTTAAAAATGAAAGACACAGGTCTTAAGGACGAGGCCTTTAAAAGCCCAGGTCCCATATCGAGACAATACTGTACTTTCACTTGTAGCTGGTGGCGTATTAATGTAGGTGAACTATTCTTGACAGGGAGATAGATAACAGTAAAGTATTTGAAACGTTATAATAAACTGAAAAACTGATCCAATTGGGTAATTCATCCGAACGAATTAGTTAAATCGTTCGGACGAAATACTAATTCGTTCGTACGAATTAGTTAATTCCTTCGTACGAATTAGTAATTCCTTCGGACGAATTAGATTTTTTTTTTCATTTGGCCCTTCCACGCCGCCGTGTTAAAATCAATTGGCAATCCGAAAAAAAGAATATTTTATATAAATAACACTATCTAGTAAAATCAAAACTATTGGTTATTTCGGCATATAATTCATTCGTGCGCAATCGTTGGCAATATCTTGCATTATTTCTAAAATTTAAAAAAAAAACTATTGAAAGACACATACTTTATTTATTAGTTAAACAAAAGAAATGACTCTTCAAAAAGGAGCTTAGCAAACTTATATCACAAGATATACCGGCGCCCTTTCGATTATCTCCGATTTGATTGCAGGTGGTCATTTAATCGTTTATGATGAAGTATCATTAACCAAGACTGATGGTATACGTAACTAACTAACATCAGAATTTTGTATATAGAATTACATGTATTTTATAGAATTGTCATATACCATTTTTGAATTTTATTGTCATATATCAGCGGCGTACCGTGACCTGATTATATGTGTACGCAAACTTGGAGCGCTGAAGGAGCGAACACGCTAGGGGGTCCGGGGGCATGCACCCCCGGAAAATTTTGAAATCTATATGCTTCAAAACAGCTTTTCCTGCATTTTGAGACAGATATACAACACCTTGTCGTGTTAAATTTTTGATACAAATTGGAGTTTAATTACAATTTTTAAATATGCGGATCCTGCTGATCCTTGGGAGTGGAAGGTTTGGTGCTAGGTTTAACCACACTTGTTCTCTGCGTTTGTATCATAGATTTAAAGGGATAAAAGTTTTTGGTTTGATAATTTGAAAGATTTTCAGTTTTGAGCTCCGATTACAAATGATGATGCATATTTTTTTAAATCTAAATTAGTATTTTTTTTTAATTTTGTATTAGCGTTTTATTTATTGTGTGCGTTAAATTGTCAATAACTGTTTCTACGTCGACGCCCATCTCATGATGTACATGTATGTGCATTAATGCAAGGGATGAAAGGCGAACTTCTTTCATTGTGCTCCTTAAATAAGTCTTGAGATGTTTCAGCGCATTGAAACTCCTCTCGGCAGTGGCTGTTGTAGGGGGCATTGTTACAAAAATTTTCAGGATCTTGAAGACATATTGATAGAGTTGTTTGTCCTTTCAAGAAAATTTGGAATACGACCACCCCCCCCCCCCCCCCCCCACACACACACACACACTCTCTCTCTCTCTCTCTTATACTTTTTTATTTTAAAATATTTTTGCGACAAATTTATGTGTACGCACTTGCGTTTTTGCGTATAGGGCGGTACGCCACTGTATATACCACTTTTTGAATTATTTTATGATTAAATTTTAAACTGAAAAAAAGTGGTAAATGGCATTATTATAAGATATATATGTATTTTATAAAACTAGTTTGTAACACGATTAGAAATTGTTGTTTTATTCGTTCAGAATAATGTCCTTGTTCTTGTTTATATAAGTAATGGCCAACATTGACTTAAGTGTTAAATCGGTGCTGTGTCGTCTTAAAATTTAAAATGTCCCGGGGTCACACCACACACCGAGGTCACACATAAGTTCCAAATTTAATCACGTGACTCGAACGAGGAAGTGAAACGAAACAAGAAAACAATTTTTTAGGTCCGTGACCTCGACATGTCCAAAATACTGAAAAAACTGGAAGATTTTGTGTATGAAGAGGCGTTAGAACAGTGCTATTTATCTCATTAATGATTATAATAGTAAATTACAGTATTTTGAAGATAACTTGTTGTGCAATAAGAATATGTCAAATTGAGGAAGTTAAATTGTGTCCGCTGTCGTCCTATCAAGTTTAATAAGAGGTGTTTTCCTGGTTAAGTTATTTCATCATCAAAGTTAGTTTTAAGTTACACTTGACAAACTTTATACACTTTAGTTTATTTTGGGATGTTATGGAGTTTAGATGAAAACTTTAGTTGTGTGACGAGGGAAATTCACATTCATCATGACGGTGAGTAAATATTATATGTATATGCAATACACATACACACATACTAAATTTTGACACTATGTTTAAAAACATTGATTTTTCTATTTAAAATATTTGAAAGGTGCCCTGTGCATCAGAAGTTTGCCCTCTGAACAACATCTAAACAGGCAATACACATCCAATAACCAACCTGTCACTGATATTTACATACACATGTATATTGTGTTTATTCACAGTGGAAGGATTAAATGTTTTGATTAGTTAGGATACACTCCAGCTAATATCAATATAACTTCTTCAAATAAAAAAGTAACATAATGTAAACAAACTTAACACCTGACTTTTGTCACATAGATATCCACCCAGGTATAAATAGAAAATCTAGGCTTCTTCTCATCAGTAAATAACTATGTTAGCTTTTCACATACATAACTATGTAGTACAGTGAAAAATTGTTATATATTGTCTTTTGTTAATATTCCCATCTTGCTTATTGCCAAACTCTGAAGTCCTAAAATCTATTTCTTTTTTCTTTCAATGTCTCCCTTGTTTTATTGCCAAACACCCTTTATTACGCCAAATTCTAATATTTACAATTGTCATTGTTTTTCCTTCTATGAAACATTTTCAGTAATTTTATGAAATAGTGCTATAGATAATAATTGACATCATCATGTAAATACATAATTTATATAATTACTTGTTACGTCAAATCACCGTGTTAGAATACACTACAATTACAAAGTACTTTCTGACGTTCCATTCTTTTTTTTTTTTTTTTTCTTTTTGCAGTTAAATACAACAAAAGAATGTTATTATGTGCAACAGTTAATCGATGTAGTTTTGATTTAATATGAAATTTTGATATTGTTATAGTAGTATAAATAAAAATAATGGTGAGTGGAATAACTATTTTTTGTTATCGTTTATCCATGTGGACGCTGCCATGGGTGTGGGTGGGTGTCAAGGCAGAATTAAAATTAAATGTTTCAAAATACACTCAAAGTATTGCATATTTTGCAATTTTTTTAAATTAAAAATTGTAAATATAAGAAATGACATTTTTTTTGTTATCGATGCAAGTATGAATAACAATGACCGGTCCAAATTATACATGAACGACTTTGCCGTCATGCAATTTGGGAATGCCATTGTTATTCATACTTGCATCGATAACAAAAAAAAAAAGATGTCATTTCTTAAATGAAACAATTGATGGTAATGAATCAAGGATTTATTGCAAACTGCGACAAATTTGCATGACAACTAAATGATAAATGTATCAATTTTCTTTTACCATGAAATATAAGCAAGATTGGATCAAATCAACTGCTAATTTTTTAGACAATTTGGAAGTACGTATATATCCCAATTTAATCATCCATTCATCTTCCAGTGTGGAACCTCAGAAACAATATTACAATATTTTGTATATATTTATTTATGGATAACAGTGCAATCCTAAACTGGACATACAAAATTTAGTCAGTAAAATACATAATAAACATGATAAACCAAATAGTATATACTAAAAAAGGAAGTTTTTTATTATAAATATAAAGGGTTTTGTCTAGAATACTAAAAAGGGTTTTGTCTAGAATACTTTTATGTCAGTAGTATAAAGAGGTTTAAATTTGTTCATAATTTGAGTTGTAAGCTTAGATAATATTTTACTATTCATATAACTGGTATACAGACACTTTAAAAATAATTTTGACCTCTGATATAATTATACATTATGCACATTTTCATATATTTTATATATATTTTAATATAGTATCTGTCAGGCCCAAGTCCAGTCCACTGTCAGGCCCAAGACTGGTCCACTGCCAGGCCCAAGACTGGTCCAATGAAAGATCCAAAACTAGTCCACTGTCAGGCCCAAGTCAAGTCCACTGTCAGGTCTTAGTCCAGTCCACTGTCATGCCCAAGACTGATGCACTGTCAAAACCAAGGCCAGTTCAATATCAGGGCCAAATGCAGTCCACTGTCAGGCCCAAGTCCAGTCCACTATTACACCCATGATCAGTTTACTGTCGCTGTCAGGCCCCAGACCTGAGATCCTGGTTGCATGATTAGAATTTCAATCCAATTTCAGAAGTTCTGACACGTGATCTCATAAATCTTGAAAAGTACCGACAGTTTATTTAAATGGTTGATTGCTTTTAGATTGCAGAAATTTCATTTTTTTGAGACATCTTTGAATTTGTTTGAATTGACACTGATATAATGTGGATAACTTTTCTTCAAATAATCTTACTTATCTAATTTACTTTGCTATTAGTTCATTTTCATGAATGTGGATACTTGGCATATAAAAATATCATGAGTGCAGTGGAATAATGGAGTTTCATGGCCCAGTCAAGATTCATTCACTTACACGGAGATGATCTTTGTAAGGATGGAGAAATCAATGTCCTTCGGCAAATGACCTGACAAACTTTCGCACACTGGGATCTGTCCCAAGTGGGATTTAAACCTTGACAGTGAGAGGTTCAGTGATCCATGATAAGCATGGTCCACCCAGCCACAGAAATCTCCTAAAATATTTTAAGTCAATAATCCTTCATATATCTTTGAAAGGTGGGGGATTAAAAATATACTGGTATATAGATAAGGTTGTCACTATAACAATGTCATGTGCTACTTTTGAATTTTTATAAAATAATGCATTCAAAAGTAGCACATGACACTTTTGAATGCATTATTTTATAAAAATTCAAAAGTAGCACATGACAACAACATATTTCAGCATTTTCTGTGCTAAAATACATCATACTGGTAGTAATGAAGTAAAACCTATAATTAAACACCACACATTGGACCTGCAAAATATGGGCCTTATAGTTATGTGTCTAATTAATCCCATTTTTGGTTGCAATATGAAGCAAAGAGGACCTTAAAGCACTGATCTTAATGGAATGGTTGCTGAATGGTCAAAAGCACCAGCTTCCAGATCACACCACATCTTACTATCAGTTTGCTGGACAAAGATTGATGGTTTTCATTTGGGCACTCCAGTTTCCTTCACTGACAACATTTTAAAAAACCATAACTCCACTACAACCTTTGGGATTACGAAATGAAAGTTCTTTAAAATAAATGAGGTCCTGTGTCACGGATAAAGGACCCTGCTGTATACTGCCATCAGTGCAACACACCGGCACAAAATTTCTGCACTTTTGCCTATAGCTGGCGACATCTCGATATACATAAAATATTCTTGACTGGGGCGTTAAACAGCATTACTCAACTCAACTCCACTCCAACCTTTAAGGACAGAATGTCTTTAAATATAGATTATGTAACAGGTTTTACTGTGTTTACATTCTTGTATATTTTTTATTATAGCTATTATTAAGATACATATTTGTGTATGAAATCGATAAATACAAAAGTTCAATAAATGTGTATAACAAGGCAGTGCCACATTGTCATCAAGTTAGATTGTCACCAGGTTAAATTTGGCAAAGAATCAATATAAAAATTAATGGAATTTAGGAGTACATTATTTAGTATAAAACAGAAATGCTCTCTCTCTCTAAACGTTGATACATTTACACACACACTCTCTCTCTCTCTCTCTCCTCTCTCTCTCTCTCTCTCTCTCTCTCTCTCTCTCTCTCTCTCTCTCTGAAGGTTGATACATTTACAATGATTATGCTTCAGTTATGATCCCATGAATCTAGAATTTCACTTGATTAGCAGTTAAACATGATTGTTCTGGGTGACAGCCATTGTGGCAGTTACACAAACATACAGAACTGAAACTTTTACACTCGGGTTCATTCTTTATTTTCATAGCTTTTAAATTATTTAATCAAGAGGCAATTGTACTTTTGTACCCTTACCCCTTCCCCACATAAATGCTTTCATAGTAATGTTTCAAATGGATTGATTCTGTCATTTTAGGTTTTTTTCCAGTCAAAACAAAAATTTTAGTGGAGGGTACACATAGAACTCTTTCCGCTATATCCTCTATATTTAAAGGAGTTCTAAATGTTTTTGATTGTGATGTTATTTGAGGAGATGGAAACTTTGAACTTTTTTTGTATCTCATGAAGTTACCGTATCACACAAGGGAAAATGTCACACTTACCACTACAATTTCAATCTTTATTTTATAGTTTTGCTTTTAAATAAATTAATACTCAAGATTTCCTCTAGATATAAGAGTGCTCTAAGTATTTACATTTCTGGTTTGTAGCAGGGATGAGCTAAAATTATTGTCGATATTAATTTATACTTAGTGCTTCCTTGAAAACTTCTTAACTGCCCAGCTTTGTGTCCCAGTAAAAATTCTTGAGTCACTTATGTAATTTAAGCTGTCAGTGTCAGTGCAGGAAACTGAAGTGTCCCGAGAAAACGACTGACCTTTTACGAGCGAAATGATAAACTTTCTCACATTAGGATCGTCCCGGAGTGTGGGATTTGAATGTAGGCAATGAGAAGTGCTGTGAACTATAAGCTGGCACATTTTGACCTAGTGCTAAGCCACACATAACATTTACAGAGGACAACTCTTAATGCTACTGATTATAAAACAAACTAGAACTGTTTCTTGAGAAACAAATACCTCCACCCCAACATCTACAAAGGTTTAATGTTTTCCCGCGACCTTGGTTAAAGGTCGTGACACACCTTTGGACAATGAAGTTTTATGACAGTCATTTAAAGCATCTAAAGAAAAGAAAAACACCTATAATGAATGCACAGTGAGATAACTGATTAACATTAACTAGCTATTTATTGCTGCTCCAGACGTTTTCATTCAGAAATAATATTTCTACATTTATCTTTTTCCTATTGGTATTATTAATTGGATATGAGTTTAAGAATTTTGAACCCTGACTGAGTGAATGGAACCAGATGACGGGGTTGGAATAATCCAACTATTTATAATTCCTATCAAGTCAGAAAATAAGAGTGAGTTCTGAGATATATAGACAGTGTCCTATAGCCCACACAGGAGTACCGTAAAATACAACCACCATGGTGCCAAAAATTCCTGACATTCAAGTAAAAAAATAATAGTGAGTTCTGAGATATAGAAGCAGTGTCCTATAGCCCACACTAATGTAAAATACTAACTGCATGGTGCCAAAAATTCCTGACATTCTACTAGTATATTATTATTAAGTGTATTTATTAGACTGTTGTTCTATAGAGCAAGGCCTTAAAATAATTTTGTGACTGTGTGTCTGCTTTATTTCAAATACAAGCTTGGTAGGTTCACATTTACTTATTTCTCTTGCTTACATTGTATTTTCACAGTTAATATGCTATGCTATACATTTATTGCCTTTTGAGTGAGGGAGATATGAACATTTGTTCACCCGCAACAAGTCATATTTCGCCCTCGGGAAATGTAACTTGTTAAGGGTGAACAAAAGTTCATATCTCCCTCAAACAAAGGCAATAAATTGTTTATTATACCGAAAGATAACCATTGTAATAAGAAAGACAGAAAGAAAGAAAATATTTTAAAAAAGACGTCTGAAAACATCAGTCATTCTCCAATTCATTGCTTTTTTCTCTTATCGGAACTCATCGGAGGCAAACGCTAGAACGTCAAGATCGATTCTCCATCGATGACGTCATATCATTGTGACGTCACGGTGTGTTCCGAAGAGGTGGGATATGATGTTTTCAGAGGGATACACGATGTTTTCTCCACCCTGATCACATGATCCAACGATCCAATCAAATTACAGATAGCATCGTATTTTTCTAATGAGGTATAATAATAAAGCTTGTTGGCAATATAAGGATAATTCAAATAACAAAGCAAGCTGCTCACAAATGAATTGTTGACTCGGGGATATTGCAAGCTTAGGCCTATCAAGGTCCTCAAATATTTTTATAGCCATCACTGTCTCACCACCTAGGTTCCCTTGTAAAATGTTAATGGTTTGTTTTCTGTGCACTCCAGTTTTCTCCACCATTTGTGATCTGACTGCATTAATATAAGTGAAAGATTCTTAATTGGGGCATAAAACTCCTCATTAGTATTGTTGATATGTATGGTGTGTCTGTATCCAAAATTATCCTGGATATATTTGCCGTCCCGAAACATCTGGCCTTATTTCCCTGGTGGAAGTCCACATATTTTGATAAATTTGCCAGTTTTCAAAGTTGTTACTTTTTACTGCAATTTCTTGTCCGTCTTCAAACCTGATTCATTAACACTACAGGCTGTTCTCACCTAGGTTCCCTTGTAAAATGTTTATGGTTTTCTCTGTGCACTCCAGTTTTCTCCACCATTTGTGATGTGACTGCATTAATATAAGTGAAAGATTCTTAACCGAGACATAGAACTCCTCCATTTTAGGCCAGAATTTCATGCTAAATGTATCAAACTTTTTCACACTACAGCAAAATTTTGCTTACATATCAAAAACCAACATACTAATCCATGTCAGAATCACAATCTCGAAGCAAAGTAAAAACTTTTAAACTGACAAGTCAGGTTATGTTGTATTTTCAGAAACATGAACAAAAAGTTCAGATTTGCATAATTATTAATTATCCTATACACAAGAAATATGTATTTTCTCATGTATATGATATATTGTAAACAGTCGCACAACTGACGTAAGACTTGAGGTATGCTCGTTAACTCAGGTGATGTTTATTTATAATATGCTTTAATTAATTTTTGTAATGTTTACATATTTGTCATTTTGTTAATCATTTTATCATCAGATATATGACTTATTATTTCTGTGGAAAATATGCATCATTTATAAACATATATAAATTCTTGCCAATATATTAATATTTTTCTCTGAAATGACTAAATACATCCAATAAATAAAATAATTTTACACAACTATGAATGTGAGAATGATTTTTCATCGAAACAAAAGTATTAAAAACATTATTCCAAGCAAGGTTTGTTCAGGATATTTGGTAAACTTTCAAGTGTCCAGTTGTGTTTTTTTTAGGAAATTTGAAAAAGAAATACTTGGAAATTGGGACGAAACAAAATGAAGATTTTAGAAATGCTGGTAACCTGCTCATGCTGCTCTGGACTAAGTGAATTTATAGTTTTAAGCCTTGCACCACCTCCGATTGAATCTTGTTCAAGGGTAGATCTTAGTGCTTGAGTTTGTCAGTGTAATTACTGAAGGTCTGTGGTTAAACTGACCCTTTTGTTAAAAGGAAAAGAATGTTGACTGGGATGTAAAAATCATTATGCCATGCCTACCTATTGTAAAAATTGCTAATGCAGACAGTAGTTTGTAATTATGTGTAACTACCAAGTCATTTACACATATTTTTGTTATAAATCGTGTAAATGTGTAAGATTTGATTATGACACACATGTGTACACATGTATTAGATATATGTACAATGTTGATCCTTATCACCTGTATTGAGAAGATACTTTCTGTTTCTCTGATAATAACTCTGACAAGTTTGACCTGATCAGTATGCCAGGAACCTTGGTGACCTGATAGTAACTCTACAAGTTTGACCTGGCCTGTATGACCTGTTATTGTATGTTGACCTGTATAGAGAAGATACTTTCTGTTTCTCTGATAATAACTCTGACAAGTTCGACCTGGCCTGCATGACCTGTTAAGTTTGACCTGGCCTGTATGACCTGTTATTGTATATATGTCAGTGGTCTTGGTTACCTGGATAGTGAAGATGCTGTTTTGTTTCTCTGATGATAACTGACTTTTTTCCATTGGAGATGGAATCACTTCAGTTCATGTTTTCCTGTAAAAATGACATTACTGCAGGAAATTTAGACGCAAATGTTTTTCGAAAATGTTAACGTTCCACACAAATATTGAGGGGTATTGATAACGTAGTACACTGGCGACCTTCATTATTGTTCACAGAAATAGTCGGTATGAAAAGTAAAAGATAATGACTACAACTCATACCAGTACTTGTTGACCTGTATCAAGGTTATTACTACAGTTCATACTTGTCGTTCTACATGAAGGTTATTACTACAGTTCATACTTGTTGACCTGTATAAAGCTTATATCTACAGCTCATACTTGTCATCCTGCATCAAGATACATTAAATGGGTTGATTGTATCAATCTGTCACACCTACCTACTGATGTACTAGTGATGTACTTATATTAAGTACTTACTTATCATCCCTCAATGATGATTTATATCTGATTGTTTAAACACACAACTTTCAAGTGCCGAGGGGAGATAAAAAGATGTTACAGACAGTCAAATGTTCTTCACTGTTACAATCTCAAATAAAAACACGTAAACAAGTGTGTTTTACTCGTTAAGTATAACACGCAGCAAGTGTGTGCATATAAATGATATTGATAAATCACCATATTGCATAAGTTATTTCTTCTCTTTACAAGACTTTGTGAAGAAATTAGGAATATCTTGTCTATAGTTGTTTGTAGTTTTTGAGCCAATCTGTGAAAAACATTAAAAAACACACAACAAGTGTGTTTCCCCAGTAAACATAACTTATCCAATTAAAACTTTGAAGTTATGATACTGGTGTTATGATTTTAGCATTTATATCACCTGGATATACAGGAAAATCAAGACAAATTGTTATGTATCACATATCTCTCCTATTTATTGATGTAATAAAATAGTATAACACAGGTATCTGTGTCTGGCGTTGTTGCTACAATATGGCATTGGAGATAATGCTATGCTATTGTGTCATGTTACTTTAAGTTATGTGATACTAAAGATTACTTTCTTATCATGAGAGATTTATTAAAGTGTAATTTCCAGAGGACTCTCAGTCGCAATTTCATATATAACACAAATATTTTCAGAATCACGAAAATTAAAAAGGCAAATGGCAAAACATTCCAGCAATTGAAAAAAACAATTGAAGTTATAAAACATGACAAAACATCATAACGATAATTGTCTATCGTTTGTGAATTTTAATAGGTCCAAAATTTACATATTTGCAAAATAACGCCTAGGAGTTGACACATGAATTCAAAGTTATTTGTATTATATAGAATCTTAGACTTAAGAGGGTTTAATATGAAATTTATTGAACCCATTCAGTTCTCTTTCCTGTCTGGCTAGGATACTACTGCTGCTACTGCTGCTGATGATGATGATGAGAACAGTGGTGGCACCAATAAACTTATTGATGATAGATATATGATAGTTATCAGACAGACAGTGTTTGCTTTGAGCCAAGTTTATAAGAAATATCATTCATATATGTTTTTGGAATTTGCATTGATGCATAAAATGATTTTGATAAATCACCAAATTTCCAGAAGTTTATTATAACTTAATCTCTATTCTTTATAAGTTGTGTTAAAATAATATCCTCTACACAGTTGTTACATGAGTTTATAAAGTTGATATAAAGTTGAAACATTAGCAGTAGGGAACTTTGACAGCTTTGATCTTCTAAACTATTTTTTGTCAAAAAATGTTCATGGTTCTGACTAGGAAAACTAGTGTACCAAGAAATTTTGTTGAGAAGATAAATTCGCAGTACAAGAATCTCGGTGAAAATTGCGAATGGTTTTACCTCGCGAATATTTCTTCTTACACAGTATACAATTTGATCTGTAAGTGTCATCATGTAACCAGAATGAATTTGTAATTTCCAGGTAGAGAGCAGTTTGTGTAATTACTACTAATTAGAAACCCTGTTTAATGATGTTATGATGTCATGAAATATTAATGATGTCACAGATATATTAATCTTTTGTTCTCTTATGTCAAAACACAGGGAACATTTTTGTATCTGGGTAGATAATAAATTTTTTTTGACAAGACTTACAGGTAGGCTCTAATGTTGATGATAAATGAATACTCTATGCAGTAAGTCTTCACAGATAAGCACCATCTTAACTTCTTAAACAATTAAGTTCTATGAAAGGAAATAATGACCAATTATACTTACAGTACACTGCTAGCCTTAAAGGGGCTTTGAAGGCCAAGTAGTCTATTGTGAACCCTTACGGATCACATTGCCTCTTACATTGACTCACTGACTTAATTCCTGGTGGAGAATTGGGCCAATTATCTTTCCTCTCCAGTCATCCCTATTACTTGATAGTATGGCTGCCTCTCCCATGTCTTCATTCCTAGCTCTTTTCTTTCCCTTTCTGTTGTCTCTTACCCTTACCACTTAGGTTCAAATCCCACAGACAGATCGGTGTGTGAGAAAGTCTTGTCAGTTCACTGGCCAAAGTTCTGTGGTTTTCTGTGGGCACTCAGTTTCCTCCACCCTTTCTGAGCTGACAGACTTGGTTTAAGAGAAAAGGTCATGACTGGGGTGTTAAATACCATAACTGGTACTCCACTCATTTCCAAGCCACTCCACATGCAATAGCTTCACATCACCACTAAAAAACAAAGCTTAGCTTTGTGTAACCAAGTAGTGACTTATTTTACTAACATTTATTAACATTTATTTAAACTGATGCCTCAAATTCTGGCAGGCAGGACACATTAAATAGTCCTATTTGCATATTGCCCTGAACCCACTGCAAAGGTCAAAATTTCTGCAAGTTCAGCTATAGTTGGTGTTATTACATTATGATATGATTTTACTCAGAGACCTTTGTTTTGATTGGTTAAACTACTTGCACGCCCAATGCCGTTTTTCATCATATTGCACTCTGGAACATGATAAAACACCATATTGCACTAAGCCAATCAAATCCATCGTTGGAAACTTGAATTGAACACAAAACGAATGAATTGCCCATTTAATTACGTCACAGACACTAGTACATCATTAGTTGACGTTGCGGCCAGTGTCGGAACATAAAAGTCAAAACATATTTATTTAATAAAATATAACACTTGTCTTCTCATTTTAAAATAGTTTACATGTAATAAAACAATTATAGCATTTCTTTGAGTGCAATATGATGTTTTATCGGCAAAGAAAAGTGATATTGATCTCGGCCTACGGCCTCGAACAATATTGCTTTTCTTTGCCGATAAAACATCATATCGCACTCACTGAAATGCTATAATTGTATAATGTCCCAGTTTAAGGAAAATATTCTTAACGCATAGGTATAACTCCAATCTATCAGTACCTAATTTCCTGCACCTGTTGTCTATGATAAAATGTCCTAGAGACAAAAAGTTTTTTGTTATATCAGCAGTACTGGGATTGTTGGCAGAACTCTTATGTTGTTTTTGTCTGGTGCTTCAGACTTTTTTCTCCCTCAGAATTCAATAAAAATACATATTTCTTAACCAAAGTTGTATTGATAAAACCACTGATTGTGAACATCTTCAGATTGAACATTCCTCCTCCAATTTATTATAGAGATACCTCAGTATGCATGTAGTCATAATTATAGATGTAATGACTTTCATGTGTATAGATATTCTTACCCAAATTGGTGATAAGGTGTGTAAGGGAGATAACTCTTTCTTGATTAGTGATCCTGAAATTGACAACCAGGAAGAGATCAGTTTAAGAGGAAATTGAAAATATCATGGAAATGAGATTATGATAAAGATGTGATTTATAAAGATATTACTGTCCTGTGGGGTAACATTTGGAAGTACTTATACTATCTTATGTAGTATTTCTACTAATTATTTATTGGTAAGTATACAACAGTACCACTAAGTTATTGACTGTATTTATACATAAGTATAAGTCATGTACTAGTAGTAGTTGGAAATCATACAGGATTGGTATTAGTATATATATACTTATCTCCCAGACAAGATGCCATGAAACTGTAAGTATAATTAATAGATTATCTCTCTCATCTTTTGTATCTATTGTTAACAAGTGTGATATACAGGGTAATTATGGTATGTTGGGTGGATTGTCATGATGATGCTGCTTGCTTTTATCATGATGGGTAGTCTTGGTGGTTCACCTCTTTTTTTCTTATGATGAGTTGGTGTGATGCTCTTTCTCTCTCTCTCTCTCTATTATGATGGGTGGTGGTGAAAGTGCCCTAAGTCTCTTATGTTAAGTGGTCTAATGGATGTCAGTCTACAAAATCCAGGGTCTCTAACTGCTGTGAGTTCGAACCCCTCTCAGGCCAGAAGTAAGAAAGTACATTTTTCTAGCCATTGGCTTTTACTGGTTCACCGGTGTCAGTATAATGTGACTGGGGGAGTGATCGATACGCTTGATTGTTGTGTACTAACTTGGTATGCTAACACCTTAAAGTTCCCCCGAGTTCACACTGGTACAAGGCAGACCATAAAACACACTTGCACTTCACATGCATACACAAACTTGTTCATGGATTAATCCATAGGGATTAATAAGGTAATTCTCAAAGCAAATAGCTGAAAAATTGCTGATGTGATGTTAAGCAATATTCAACATCAACATCTTATGATAATGGCTATGTTGGTGCCTCTCTCTTTCTCTCTCTCACACACACACACTAATAATGGGTGGCTGTGTTGGTGCCTCTCTCTCTCTCTTGATTTAAAAAAAACTTCATTCACAGGAATGAGTGATGCTGATGTTGGTTGTGTTGGGGTAGATGGATCATCATACATAGTGTGAACAAGACTTCATTCACAGAAAATGAGAGAAATGAATTGGACTATTTATTAAATCTGACTTGAAAGAGTTTTTATTTTTTCCTAGCTAGCTCTTGTTAATAAATTAATAAAAATGTATAGAAGATATTAGTTTATGTTTTATTGTATGATATCATTAAAGTGGCGTGTAAAGTTCTGTAATTTACATTGATGTATACACAAACACACACACAAAAGTTCTCTGATCATGTCATGCCTGAATGATATGCAATAAAACCTGCATTAATATCAACACAATTGTCTACAGAGATTGGTCTGCTTTTGTTGAAATCAGAAACGAACCCGATATTAAAATACCAGTTAATTAAGTCCCTTTTATAAGGTCCAAAAACTTTACTGGTTTTATGGGCAGTCTCTATGTTAAAAATGTGAAATTTATTTCTCTGAATTTTATTTTATCTAATTGAGATTTCTGAAAAAATGAAAGAAAAATAAAAATAAAAATAAATAAATTTTTAAATTATGTCCATGCAGTTCACCTCAATCTCGCACACACCAGGATGTTTTGTCTGGGCGACTGTATTGAATTAATTGATGGTTCTCAACACTAGAATGAACAGTTGTAGTAAGACTTTTATTTGTCTACATGTGTTGGTAGCTATGCTGCATTCATTAGTAAGATAACATGATAAGTATGATTACTGTTTACAATATTTAGTAATATTTATTACTAGTACAGTAAAACCTCATTTTAATGCCTCTCGATAACTTTGCCACCTCACTTATCGCCACACTATTTTGAAGTCCCAAAATCCATTTTCTTTATGTTTTTCTTTATCCGCCTCCCCCAGTTTATCGGCAAACCCCTTTATAACACCAAAATTTGACTGAACAAATGGCGGTGATGAATTGATGTTTTACTATACATGTATAAGTGTACAAGTGATGTTTAGAGTTAACAAATAACTTGAATAAGGTAAGTTATTGTTAATGTATTAGGGAGGAAAAGAAATTTGTAATTTATCAAAGATCAAATTGTATGTGCATGGCTTCACTTTCATTTTTTCATGATGCATATAAATATGTGTCAGTGTGGCTGGGTGTGTAGTACTGTGTACATGTGTATATAAACAAAGTAAATAATCAGCTAATGGATTATTTAGATACTAATATACATTTATTTGTTAGAAAGACTGAATTTTTGTAATTAACAATTTAAGCCCTCCCCTATACTAGTTTTCATAATGAGAGAGTTATGTGTTAGCAGAGATAAATAGTAGTTCAAGTTTCTATAAACAATGGGGTTTGCAACTGTACCAAGTGTACACTCTAACGTTTTTGTGAAAAATTATTTTCCATTGCCATTTAGATATGGAATCATGATTTCTAATAAAAATAGCTTTATTCCAGAAACTTGCACTGTAAACATTTTCCAAAATGAAGTGTATAAAATTCTGGACAAAAATTTTTTTTTTCAAATAGTTCAGGTGTTTGAATTATTTAGCTATTTCCTATAACATATTTCGGTTCCTGAAATTGAAGACAATTGGAATTGAGTTATGTGTAACAAGTAAAAGAGGAGAGTGGGGTAATGTGTTATACCCTTCAAAGTTCAAAATTAATTAAAGTTACTGCAGATTTCATAAAGAATTAGTTAAATTCACCTGCCGTTGTTGTTAAACAGTTATGATTTTAAAGTTTTATGCTGTACATCTTCCCGGACTACTTTTTATTGTAGTCTACGAGATTAGTTCGCTGGACTGCACAAATTATTTTGATGCATCCCGCAGTGACTTGGTAATACATTCGGAAAATTCATTCCCGATGTTCATATGTCAGCAAATGCATTACATGTCCTCGAGTCCATATCTCACAATAGAATGGATAAATTCCTTTCAGGTTCAATTACAAGGCACACTATTTCCTTTCAGGCCCAATTACAAGGCACACTATTTCTCCAATGTAAAGAAGCCTGATCTTAGCAGAAAGCAATAGCAATGTACACTTTCACTAATGTGAACGCCATACAAAAGTAGCAACCTTTTGGATAGACATTGTAGGTAATGATGTGACGATCAATTTAACATATAGATGAAGGTCATGGGTTCAAAGGTCAATGTTATAGATTCTTCATGACCTTGACCTTCACAAAGGCCATGACTCACTATTATACCATGAATTTCCTACAAAACAGCAATTAATTATACCCAGATACAATTTTACATACTAGTATTAGATGGACCAAGAGACAGACATGGTCCATCCTAAATATCGCCCTGTTTGGACAGAGAGGGGGTGTATAATTCTAATTCTTAAATTGAACTTTGTTTACTTCCTTTTATTCATAAATCAGGAACTTGACTCTTAAGTGTATATTGATCTTTAATGAATTGTTTTGGTGGATATTTAAGAACAGGAAAATAATTTAATATGTCATCTATTCTATTGAAAAAGTTTCATATCAGTTTATGAGGGGGCAAAATTAATGTGACCATGGACTAACTTTTATTATTATAAATACAGTCAAACATATTTATAAAGGCCACCCAAGGGAACTAATAAAAGTGGCCTTTATGGCCAAGTGGCTGTTGTATATGGTTCCAAATAAATGAATTAAGAGCATTCTGAAAAGAATTTTACTGGCCTTTAAAATCAGGTGGCCCTTAAGGTAGGATTGACTGTAGTCAAAATGTGATAAGGTGGTTTTTCATTAATTTATTCACAGATTAATTTAAAATTTTCTGTACAGGATGTAAATATTCAGATATTTTACGTTTCAAACTGTTTTTTGTCTTAGAATATTTCTTTGTTTTGTTATAAGCAAGAAGCAGAATATTAAAATACACACCACCATATTAAATTTAGCAAGTGAGCAATAAAAACCCTCAACACATCCTTTCATCCAAGTGAAGAATGCAAGTGTTCTTGTTTTTTGCAACAAATGCAATTACAAAACTTTTTGCCTTACTTTCCTTGGAATTTTTGTGCCTATCATAAGTATATTTTAACTACACTATAAGTGTGAACAGGTACACTTTAGCCAATACACATGATAAAATGTCATTCATCAGGCTTTGATTGACAGATATGGACATGGATATGCATCATCAAACATAACAGTAGGGTGAGGCTTCTTATGGGGTAATAAACATGGATAGTGCAACAAATAAAAGATTATGTAAATGATTTAAATTAAATTAACTTGAAAATATATAATTTATTACTTAAGTATTATAAACTATTTACCTGTAATTGACTTTATAATACAGGTATGATAACCTACATTTTGTATTTCTACATTCACTACCACAGGTAAATGAAACAAGGAAGTTGATTTTTTAAGTTTTATATTTTTGGTAAAACCTAAATTCAGAATGTATAAAATTTGTATGTATCAAAAGAAAGCTTGAACATGTGTAATTCTAAATTTGATCTTAAACACTTAAAAATAAAATTAAAAATTAGTCTTTGTTTAAATTAGTTGATTTTTTTAAAATAATAATTCAGCATTTTATTCTGGTATATAAAAGTATATGTAATTATATATATGTATATAGTATATAAACTGGTCTTTACATGTTGGTCTGTTATTTAAATAAAATACTTGTCATAAATTTCCTTTGGGAAAACCCCCATTGATCATGATGTAGAAAAGGGAAGTGAAATATTTAGGCAGACAATAAATATATATATAGAACATACTGTTTATTATCAACAGATAGAAACTAAATATGTAAGTAAGATCTAAGTATTATTCAATTATTTTATTTCCTTATTCCATGTTTAATTCATATTTATTTCATGAGTCTTGAAATCTGGGGTAAGTATATATTTTACTTGCAAAAAACCTACCAGTATTGCAATTTTTTTTACCAATAACTAATGTAATGTGTATGTATACTTTGTATGTGATATTTTTTAGCATTTGTCAGTCATGACAACATTTTGTTTTTATGGATTGAATTTACAAAAACAAAATGATAATAAATAAATATTAAATGCTGTGTTTTTTACATATGAGTGACACTTTTTTTTTTTTGTTAGGAGTGTGAAGATTTAACACAGGATGATATTTACGATGATGGAGTGAGTATCACAAATAAAATAGCTTTCGGTGGAATTAAATCTGTGTTTGAGCCAACTTCAGGAACTGGACCAAAGCCAAAAGTTCCTAACAAACCAGGACATAAAGTTCCTCCTTGTCTTACTCCAAGGAATAATGTCAATACAAATAAAGGCTCAGCTATGAATGGTAGTGTAGGTGTACCAATCTTACCTGCAAAATCAGGTTTAGCGCGGGACGGAAATGAAACAAAGTCCGCTAATAATGGGGAAAAAAGAAGAAGTAAAGTGAACATTCCAGGTGTATTTGCTAGTGCTAATTCTGATGATACTCCGAAAACATCTCCTAAACCACCTGTTAAACCACCTTTCACACCTCCTAAACCAAAACCTAATACAGTGCCATGGTCACAACGAAATAAAGAGACTGATGTGAAAAATGAACATTCTAAAGAAAATAGTAACAAAGTTACGCCTAATTTACAGGAAAAACCACCATGGTCTGTTAGACAAAGGGAGGCAACTGATAATGAAATGCCAGTGCCGCCAAATACTAAGCCTAAACCAGGATTGCCGAGAGCAGTAAATACAACAGACTCTGGTCCAAAATCACCAAATATAGAAAAAACAGATGAAAGTCATCCTCAGACTCAAAAGAAGAGACCTTCCGTTTTAGAAAAATATGGCATTTCTGAAAAGACAATTAATCCAGTAGTTACAAGTCCAAAGCCAGTTATATCCCCTAGAACAAATGAAAAGGAAACATCTGATGAGAAAATTGAAAGTCAGTCAAGTGTGCAATCCTCACCAAAACGACTACCTGTGAACGCTTCACCGTTTGGTGGAATTTCAAACATTGAATCCTTAAAAGGAAAATTAAAACATGTGACACCAGGAGGAAATTTAAGGGACAAAAAACTGGATGAAAATGTTAATCTTCGAAACAAAATCAATACTGCATCAGGCGAAAAACGAAAGTCAATCATTCGTAAATCCTTAACCAGAAAAGTAGACGGACTCAAATTTTATGTGGTTGATTTTGATGATGTTAAATCTACCAACAATCGTCCACCAGTAAAGCCCCCAAAATTGAAAGAAAAGTTTGATTTGGATAAAATTATTGCCAATTATCAAGCCTCTCTGGTTGATATGGGTAAGTATACTTTGATTGATGTTAGATCTTCTTCTATAATGTATAACTACAGTAGCTCTGTTGGTAGCATGCTCACTTCCTATGTACTAGGTCGGGTTTTGAACTGTGGCCAGGTCTGACCAGACTTAAAAATAGGTAGTTATTTTTTTATGTCAATCACTCAGCATTTACAAATGAGTCCCTGGGGCCTTCAGACAGGACCTTAAAAACAATGTCCTGTATCATAGTAAAGACATGCTAAAGACCCCCCCCACCCCTTCTTTTTAGCTCAACTGGCTAAAGCCAGATGAACTATTAGCATGATGCATGCGTGTGTGCGTCAATTAACAGCAAAAACTCTGAAACTACCAGGCCTTTTGAAACCTAATTTGCTGTGCAAGGTCCTGGCTAGAGTATGACTGTACAAATCATGGCGATTGGATATCCAAGATGGTTGCCATTACTAAAAATAGAAAAAACCTTAAAAAATCTTCTTCTCCAGAACCAGTCATTGGAGGCAAAATCTGATTTGTTATTTGGCTTCTAGATGGTCTTAACCTCTAAGTTTGTACATTTTGTGGAATTCTGACAAAAAATAAGTAACACGTTTTTGCGTTTAATTTTGCAAAAATTGTAAAATATTTTCAAATTGTTATAACTTCACTATTTGAACAGATAATGACATGAGGTTTTCAGTTTTGACATATTCTTGTAATTACCTTCAAAATGGGGTCAAGGTCAATTGTGAATGTTATGACCTAATTTTTTACCTTTCCTGAAAAAATAAGTTGTTGACCCAATTTTTACGCAGTGTACAAATAAGATGTTTGTTTCAACAAATCATTGAAAATGTTCTCCTCTGATTTGGTCAATTCTAACCCAATACAGCATGAAAAGTCCTTTAGTAACAGTAATCCAAAAGCTGTGTCTGGCATATCAGCCAAAATCGAAAGTGGCTCCTGTTCCTATAAGTAGCAAAAACATGAAAGACCATTGCAGATTTATTTTCCAACCACTTTGGTTCCAGTTGCAACTGCAAAAAGGAGGTGGAATGCCATTTCACAAGATTTGCATGTTAGTTATTAAAAATGTAAATTACCTGCCAGTTGAGCATCACAGGCCCTATTGGGCCTCTTGTTTTTTGTCAAAGTAAGGAAGACATGCTTAAGAACCCCCCTCCCCCTTTTTTTGTCACTTGGAGATCTCTTAGGAAACTCATCTGATTTCATCTACTTTACACTTGTATTTATACAGTCAAATTCATTGTTCATCTTTTAAATGCATGCATCATTTCTTATACAGAATGTATATAAGGTATATTGGGTTTGGTTTATGTTGCTCAGTCTGTTTCAATCGCTTCTAATTGTAAGTGCCCTCTGTAGCGGCCACAGGTGGCATACTCTTTTTTGAACATTACAGAGATGTCTTTAGTGTGCACTGAGACAAGGGACCACAATTTTGAGTCTCATCCAAAGACTACCGAGTAACAAACTTTTTACAGCTCGTTTTGGGCAGGAGATAAAAATCATCTCAGAAAATTTCCAATTCCCGAGTGAGGTTCATACCCGCAACCCTTGACTTCGAAAGCCAGTGGCAGTACCACTTGGTCATGTCCACACATTTTATTGAAGCACATGACCTATTTCTCAGATACCCCTTTTCTGATGTACTGAAACCTGGTTTTCGTGGAATTTCCATGACTCTTGTTTCTAGTAAAGGATGTACAAGTAAGCAAACTATATACTTAGTAAATAAAATAAGTCATGGGGAAATTCAATTCATTTGAATAGTGTGAAGGTTGGTAAAACGGAGTGAGTCAATCAGTGCAATCAGATATGTTACATTTATATATGTAAATGTATTTATATATTGATACTGTAGGTAATTAATTATGTGCATAATAATATTTAAATATGAAAATTTATATACAGTAAAACTAATATATAAAGACCACCAATGTGACCTACAGGATGGACTGTATATACTGGTGGTCTTTATATACAGGCTTATTTTGGTTGAACCACTGCAGTAGCTCAGTTGGTAGAGTGTTCACTCTGTAAGTAGTAGGTCATGGGTTCGAACCCAGATCAGGTACTCACTTTCACCAAGCATTTGGCATTAGAAAATGAAAGTCATGGTTCTTTCGGAAGGGAATTTAAAATAAACCAAGTCCTGTGTCATGGTAGGCCCTGCTGTATAATGCCATCAGTGCAACACACAGAAAAAATTTCTGCACCTTTGCCTATAGCTGGCAACATAAGTGAAATATTCTTGACTGGGACATTAAACACCATCACTTAACTTCGATTTATATAAAGTGGTCATTATCACAGAATTTGTGATCTTTATCTTTTGTGGTCTCCATAGCAGATGATATCATTGTGGTGTCATAAAAAGCTGAAATATTGTTGATGTGACATAAAGCATTTAACAAATCAAGAATGTCAATTTGATATCAGTTTATTTAAAAATTGAATTCACTAGGTCACTTCAGCTTCAGAAACTTAATTATTATGCCATGAAGTTTGTGACAATTACTCTTATGGGTATAATGCTAGAAAAATGAAATATAAACTTTATTCTTCTCTGCTTAAACCACTAGACCAATTGGGACCAATTTTGGTGTGGAAGCTCCCTATGTGGTTTAGACTAAAGTTTGCAACAGATGACCCATCCCGACATCCAAGATGGATGTTGTAGCAAAAATGCAAAAGTAGCTCTTGTGTATTCAACTTTCAAGTTATTACAATATCAGTGTAATAACCCTGTACTGTATAAGAAGAAATATTCGCACAGAGAAATATTCACGATATTCATGTATGTATCTTCTCAGCGAAAATTTTTTAATTCCTTTGGTACACTTTCTTTAAAGGCAGTTCCATGACAATTTTATACTTCCACATAGCTTAGAAGATCAAAACCGTGAATGTTTCCTACTGCTAATATTTCTCCTTATGCAGTATTATTAAGAAGTGGAGTAGATTTTTTCAACCTTGTCAAGTTGATCAGTTCTAGGATGTTTAAAAAACTAGTGAGTGAACTGACAAATTTTCTCACACAAGCTAATATTCCCTGGGAGAAATTGGGGAGGGGATATCGTAAAGCATTCTATCCATCTGTCTGTCAGTCAGCCTGTTTGTCCATGCATCACTCTTTTGCCCAGACCAGTTCTCCAATACTGTCCATTACAGGCTGACCAATCAAATTTATTTATTTGTCCAGATTGGTACATTTTTAGTGCGCAAGGTTGCCATTTAGGTACTTTTTTATTGTTAAGTGTTTGATTTTGGTACAATTTCCATACAAAAAGTCCGAATTTTTAGTACTTTTAATTAAAAAACCCATCAAAATGGAAAAAAAAACTGTCTTATTTGACCTTTTCATTTTATCCCTCTATTTATCTGAATTTATGATAAAAATCTGTCAAAATGGATAAATGCAACAAATTGGTCAGCCTACCTTCAGATATTGATGAAACTTCACAGGAATGATCAGTAGAAGGTGCACCAGTAGTTATGCATATTATCTTTGAGTTATGGCCTTGTTGTTGCTTTAACTAGTGAGGGTTACAAATACATGTACTAGTAACTCTTGGCAGAGATTCTTGCTTTTTCTGAACATGCTTGTAGCTATTGGTATACATTATTTGCAAACTTCAGAAATGGATTCTTCAACATTTATTTTCTTTTAGACCCTTCATCATCGAAAAATGGAGTTACAGAAGAAGATGAAGAATTATATGAACCCATTCCTGCTGACGAAGATGTGCCAATGAGGGAATCAGTATCTAGAGAATCCCGAGCTGTATCTCTAATGTATGGTTTTAAATTATGTATTTACATTTTTTTTATCTCATTTTACGCAAAAGCCATGTCCGCTGAAATCTTACTTTTATTTTTTATTTTTTTTTACTCTATTAGTTAATTCTTATTCATTTATTTTTTTATTTATTTATTTATTTTTTTTTGTATTGGCACATTACAATATTTGAAACTAATTGATTTTTTAATAGTCATTGCTCTGATAAATAATAGCTTGTATTCATGGAATTTGTTTGTGACAAAATCCAGATGGCGGGTCTGTTTATAAAAGATTTATGACATAAATTTGACAGAGTACTTTCATTTGTATAAGGAAAAATTCAAATTATTCATTTCAAAATTGATTTGATATAATAGTGCTGAATAAAACTTATTGGGCATTTTGTTGTGCACAAGTAAACCCCATTGGATCACCTAATGATTTCGTAATAAATCAGGTTATTTTACAAATGACTAATTTAAAGTCACATTTAAATTTTTCAGACAACCAATGACCGAGGATGATGAGTTTGATAGCCAAGAAGAATACGATGATTGTGAAGTCATGAAACCGGCAGTCACGAAACCTGCAGTGCCCAAAGTACCACTCCCAGAACTGCCTAGCTCAAACCCACCTGCACGACTTCCTAAATCCCAGCCAGGTAACAAATTAGCGCAACCATTAACCAATTTTAAACCAACCCCACCTAGCTTTGTATGGCCCAAATTACTAAACAAATCACCCAAAACTAAACAAAAGCTTAAACAGTTAGAGTGTGAAATAGTTATTGGTCCAGAACTACACAAACAAAGTCAAAATCCAAAATACAACTGAAGGATCACAGAAATCGGAAACTATTGAATCCCATTCAGAAACAGGAAATACGGCTTCTATTTTGGCTGAAAGTGTCAATGTACAGTTGTCTATCCCTCCACCTATACCTGACCGACCACATAACCTAAGGACCCCAAAACAATGTAGACAGGCTGCTGGTCTAGAGAAAGTTGGCTGTGAACCATTCAGTAAATTGCCGAAATTGACAACAGGAGATACGGCCAGAGGTAAGCACAATGACAAGAATGTTTGTTGTAATTTTGAAACAGGACATTTTATACGTGGAAAAGATTTATGCACAAATATCAAAAGTGTTTGAAAAAATTTTACATCAGTAATAATGTTCTTTTTGGGATGTTTTGATTTTATTCATTTGGAGCCCTAAAAGTCTATGTGTAGCTAAAACAAAGATTGAAGTATGTCTGCTTAATTATTAATATGAATAAAGCCTTGCAACTAACTCCTTCCTTCTCTTACATGTAGTATACAATGTAGATATATAAGGATTTTATCTTGTCAGTTAATTGTAGAGAGAATCGTCAATTCAAGATATTAGCATACTTTTTTTTCGTGTCGATGGTCAGTGCAAATTACAAGTGAATTATATCAAAATTAATTATTTAAATTATAACAAATTAATTATTTACAGTAGTTTTATTTTCATGTGTTCTCAATTTATATACAAATTTACGAGAAAATAAAACGAATGTGTAAAATCCACAATAAAAACATAGAAACATTTCTCAGACCATATTATAGTAAGTAACTGATGTGATTAATGTATGACATTGCTGGATAGTAATTTTCCTTTGCCATATACTGGTAGATGACTTTGAATTTGATAGTATCACATTTCGCATGTCAATCCCTAGCGTCATTTGGCCAATATGTAAAGTTTTGTCATGCTGTAATCACTTCCATGGTCAATTCTGGGAATATTCGTGGTATATATAAATTTGAGAGTGCTTGCGAAATTATGCATTAATAAACCCCTCACGATAAAAAAGTAATTTACAGTAGAAGTATTTGTTAGTTACAGCATGCTTGTAGAAATTATTTGGTTTGGCCACCTAAATGCATGCAAGGTTTAGGGGTAAAAGGGAAGTAACTTGTACATTGCACAAGTCCAGTTATGGTAAATAAACATGGTGACAATGTATGCAAGTCACACAAAATATAAAATCAAAATGAAAAAAAGCCGAAGTAGTGCGGCTTGCAAGGGTGAAAAAAAATTCTGGGGTTTGGCAGGTTACACAACTCCATATGTCCTGATTTGCAGTGGTTGGTGTATAGAAGTTCACTTGTACCTACGGTACTTGTACTCTATAGTCATAATTAATATAATAATAATGCATATTCTTTATTACTAATGAATATCTTTCCATTGACAAAATAAATGTTCACTGGGGACTTTACTTGTTGGAAATAGGACTTGTTTAAAATGGAATTGTTACTGCTCCAGGTGCAAAACAAGCCTTTTGTTCTCCAGATTTTTAACATGTGCATAGTTGTTTTCAGTTAGAGCAAAACTCCAGTAAGTTAACAATACTTAACTTCATTGCTGTTTATTTAGTTTTTGTGGAAAATTTATCTGCAAAACCTGTGTTCACCAACAGAATGGAACAGAATTCATGGGAACAAATGCCGATATCATATTCAGACAGACAACCATACATTATAATTATGTATGGTCTTTATGTTTTCAGCTCTGTAGTTTTGAAGCACAATTATTATCAATCTTCAATCATGAAGACATAACCAATCATTAATTTTATTTAAAAACCTATTTTTGTTTTTTTTCCTTAATTTAGCAATACCAGGAGATGACACACAGGAAGAATATGATGATTGTGTTGTTGCCCAGGTAACCATTATTATGGGGATTTCAACATTTGAAATGTCTATAGCCATTAAGCATATGTATTTAGCTGATAATTTGAACATTTTATATTGGATGACACAGGTAGTTGATTTTTGGCTGCACTGACTATGTCATACAAACTTTGGTTCAAATTGGACCAGTAATTTTAGCGGTATGAGTAAGTAATGCAGCTTGAGACAATAATCCACTCATTCACTCACTCTCACTCGCTCACTCTCACTTGCTCACTCACTCCAATTTCAACCAAATTTTGTGTGCTAGTTCCCTATGTGGAACTCTATTGTGCTACTTTCTAACAAAAACCCCGACCAGGTCTGACCCAAGACTTGAAAGTGGGTAGTAACTGATCTATCGCCAAGCACTCAGCACTACGGAATGAAAATCACGGTTCTTTCAGATGGGAACTTAAAATAAACAAGGTCCCATGTCATGGTAGTCTCGGCAGGATAAAGAACCCTGCTGTATAATGCCATCAGTGAAATGCGCAGGCAAAATTTCTGTACTTTCGCTTATAGCTTCTGACAACTCCATAAAACTGATATATTCTTGACTGGAACTCTAAACACCATTACTCAACTTAACTCTTTATTACAAACTCTTATCATGTACTTATATTTTAACAGACAGAGGAACTAGAACAAGATGATGTTTATGAACCTCTAGACGACCTCAATGAGTAAGTACCCTAATGAATGACCCAGGTTCTCAATTATTCCTTAACTTAAATTTTACTTAACTTAAATCTGGCTAATTTTGATAATATTTCATTGTACTTCAAAATTGATCTTCAAAATGACACTTTAAATTCACAAATATCTTGAAAACTAACAAAATTATTCCAATTTCAAAGTTGACCGATTTAAGTTAAGTTGGGCCTGGTATATTATACTTATATTCTTTGTTTAGGACTTTTCTTCTCAAAAAGAAATGTCGGCCAACCAAATCATGCCTTTAAATCTAATGTTCACTGTTGAGGCAGACATAACATAGATTACAATCCAACCTCTAGGAACACTACAGACTCATTTCATGGGTTCATATCTGTTATCCAGTTTCCAACAACTATATATGATTAAAGCATCAGCCATGCTGAATGCTTTATAGCAATCGTTGGATTTTTTCGTATTTAGCGCCGCTCTCATTTCACCTTGACAGCCAATCAAATCCTTCGTTTCGACTTAAATTACGGGAATTTCCATATACGGTATCCCAGGTATGTATAAACTCTAATCTGAGTGATTGGGTCTCCCGGAAAGTTACGAAAGCAATGTTTTCATCATGTACACATGTGCCGATCTGAAATGTATTCATACGCGTATTAGTCCGTAATTGTTTTTGCTGGATATATATTTTAATTCTTCACTTTTGTATGATAATTTTAAGATAAAAACCATAAAAATCCATTAAGTATACGCCCCTCGGAAAACCCAACAAAAATGACGATCTTGTCAGTTTGCGTCGACGTTCTTCTTTTTGACCTAGTGCTGTACATGTGGTTGTTTTACAGTCGCCGCCATATTGGATTTTTTTACATTTACGCAAAGTGACATCGATAAATAAACACAAAGTATGCTCATTAAACAGTTTTTAAGTTAAATAACTTTAAACATGGATCACATTTGATGATAAATTATGTATATTTTTTTAAAAATTGATTGTCAATAATATTTCGTGTTTGGGATATCCCGACCTGGTTCATTAATATTCATCATAACGTCACGAGGATTTTCCCGCTTTCATTGGGTATTAAAATTCATTCCTGTCAGTTTGCCGGTAGCGAAATTATGCATAACAAAAAAGTAGAAATCAAAGATTATTACCAAAAATGTGATACGAAACTGAAAGAAGAAGCTTATTTACAAGTTATTGGCTATGTTGATAAATCGTTTGTGACTCGTGAAGTTGTGTAGGCTATATCGATACCGTAGTTCGTATGCAAATTAGCCATGTGTTTGGGGGCATACCCGATGCCCCTGCTCAAATGTATTCACATAGCGTAGTGACTGACCTTTTTAGTCCAGTACACTCTTGCCCCTTTTAAAATGATCATGACACCCTGTCCTTTTCAGTTATCAGTTTAATATAAAAACGACATGCTTTATTCTCGAATCTCTGCTACATACTTCCGATCTTCCGCACACACTCCACTTCTCACCATGTCTCCGAAGACAGACAATTTCATCATCAATGTTCATTTAAATACCTTTTCCAGTTGTTTATTTTAAATCAACAAAATAAATCGCAAGAAAGAACAACTTGAAATCAAAATCTAAACAAAACTGAAAAAAAAACGATGTTTTAAAATTTTCAGATAAAATTTATTTACCTTGTTACAAGTCCTTATTGGATCGTTTTTACAGTGGATATCCGATTAAAGTTGTTGTCAGTAGTTTAATCGATGGTTTTTACAACCTTTAATTTCTTTTCATGAAGCCATATTACTTTATTTCACATAAAATTTGGCCACTGGACATGCAGGAAAACCGAAACAAAACAGTTATTGTGCGTTCTTAAGTTCTTCCGATTTCTAGAGCACCGTTGGTGAAGTAGAACAGAAACTAAGGGCGGGAAAAAATATGGTACCAATCTTGTGAACTCAACTTCTCTTACAGTTTTCAACCAAAAACCTTGAAACTTCACAGAATGTTTCTATATATATTGAGGATGTGCACCTGACTTTATGGAAATATTTCAAGATTTTTTCCCCATTTTTCAAGACTTTAAAACTTAGTCACTTTTTAAAAAGTATTTGAATGGGGGTACCTACTTTGTGAACTCAACTCCTCTTACAGATTTCAACCAAAAACCTTGAAACTTCACAGAATGTTAATATATATATTGAAGATGTGCACCTGACTTTATGGAAATATTTCAAGATTTTTTTCCCCATTTTTCCAGACTTTAAAACTTAGTCACTTTTTAGCAAGTATTTGAATGGGGGTACCTACTTTGTGAACTCAACTCCTCTTACAGTTTTCAACCAAAAGCCTTGAAACTTCACAGAATGTTTATATATATTGAAGATGTGCACCTGACTTTATGGAAATATTTCAAGATTTTTTCTGCATTTTTCCAGACTTTGAAACTTAGTCACTTTTTAGCAAGTATTAGAATGGGGGTACCTACTTTGTGAACTCAACTCCTCTTACAGTTTCTCTTAAATTCAAAGTAATTTTATTGTAACATTTTAGTTGTCTAAATAATAATCAATTAATTTTCAATGAATCGTATTCAGAAATATTTCCCCCTTTTGTAAACAAATCTTGTCAACAAACTTTTTTTGAAAGAGACAGTTGCCTGGACAACTTCTGTAATGGGGAGGTACAGATTATTAGCTTATTGTGTCAGGATGGTTTATACCAATTCAGGCTTTTGAAGCTCACTTGGACAATTTATATATATGAAACAATAATTTTAAATACATTTAAATATTTTCTAAAACAAAGGTTTAATTTTTATTTTTATTTTTTTTTTCAAATTAATTGTGAATTCAATGAATAAAATTAATGACTTCAACAATGGTTAATCTGTCAAATGCAAGTCAAGGGAAATAGCTGGTCATGGTGAAAGTTTTTTTTTGTGATGATGACACTGTCGATGATGATGTGGCATGATGATGACAATAATAATGATGATGATGACATTCAGTTCTGCTGCTGCCGATGATGATGATGATGATGATGAAGTCACCATAATGATGATGATATGACATGAGGAGATATAATGATGATGATGATGATGATGATGTGACATGAGGAGATATGATGATGATGATGTCACCATGATGATGATGTGGCACAAGGAGATATGATAATGATGTTGATGATGGTGATGACATGAGTTCTGTTGATGCCGATGATGATAATGATTATCGTGATGAAGAAGATGATAGTGATGGTGGTGATGAAAATAAGCTCTGCTGCTATGAATGATGATGGTGATGATGACGATGTGACTTGACGAACTATGATGATGATTATGATGGTGACATGAGTTCTGTTGCTACCGATGATGATGATGGTGGCAATGATGACATTCAGTACTGCTGAGCACTGCCGATAGTATGATGATGATGATGATGATGAATGGTGGTGATGATGATGATGGTGGTGATGACATTCAGTTCTGCTGCTGTCGATGATGATAATAATTCACGATGATGATGATGATAACAAAGCCAATGTCTTCATGCTGATGATGCGACATGATGATGATGACATTCAGTGCTGCTGCTGATAATGATGATGATTATGTGACGCGAAGAGCTATGATGATGATGTGACCATATTAATAATGTAACATGGGGATTTCTGAAAATGATTAATATAATGGTGGTGGTGATTGTCATGGCATGGGTTCTACTGCTGCTGCTAATGATGACGACGATGATGATGATGATGATGATGATGATGATATCTTCATGTTGATGATCAAAATGTGATATGAGGAGTGATAATGATGATGATGGTGGTGATTACAGATCCAGTTTGGGTTTTCTTCCAGTCATCTGCGTTTTAGTGGAGTTATGCCCCTTTCACTTTGTGAATTTTATCAAAATGATGGTTTCTCTGGACTTTTTTCCGTTACGCTTGAGATATTTCACTCAGATTTGGGGTCGGGTCTTTAGTAGCCTCTCTTGGTTTTTGAAAAATTGAAAATTTATATTTATAAGAATTACTTAGTTTACTCAATTGATAAACATTGCGTGCCATGTCCATTTTGACCATTGTAACATATTTATACATTAGAACCTAACAACTTGCATAAATAGCAGACTTGTTGTTAGAAGCTTCCCGATCACAGTATCTATTATTTGCATGATTTTCATTTGTTACTGATTCATTAGACAAATCTCAGTTTCAAGTGCACATTTTTTTTTTATCAAATTGCTCAGTTTAGCTGATGCTTCAGTACCTTCAGTACTTTGATTCTATAAAGTTAGCTTTTCAGAAAATGCCACAAAAAATATTGATCATAATCTTTATCATCTCCAGTTAAGTTTGAAGATGGTCATATAGTTTGAATGATGAAGTCTCCAATATGGCACAAAGTGCACTTCACCACAAGTGACTAGATGTCCCCTAGCACTGCAGTTGAAGCTGTATTAAAAGACAATATATAAACAACTTTAAAGGGTTTTAAATGTTTTTCTGAAGAGCACAATATAATAAACTACCAGCAGTTTATTATATTGTAATATAATTGGTGTTTTTGGTTAAATAGGCATAGTCCATCAACGATATTTTAACAGAGCGTTTATAAACACGGGTTATTGTAAATTACACAAATAGGTTATATCCGTGTTATCCTATGAATGTATCCACACCTTCATGCATTCATTTGTCAAAGACATCCTTATATATTATCCCTATGTACATTATATAACTCTTCCATGTATATAAACACTTAACCAAAGTATCGCTTATGATATGTTTTCAGGATTTGTTACCAACGGTAATGTTAGATTTGAGTAGATATATGTTTTCATTACCTGTAGATAGAGTTTTCTCACTTTAACATGATATCTTTATGTGTTAAATATTTCTGTGTAGAATTAAAGAAGAGAATCCTGTAGAAGAAGAAACAAAGAAAGATACTGCCAAAGTTGAAGAAAAGAAGGATGATAAACTATCAGAAAAAGAACGAAAGAAGAGAGAGAAAGATGAACAGGTAAATGCTGTAACATGGTACATCAAAAATAGTTGGAACCACTGTGGAAGCTCAGTTGGTAGAGTGCTCACTCCGTAAGTGAGAGGTCGTGGGTTCTAACCCCAACCAGACTTGAACCTACCTACCTACCTACCTACCTATCCTCTTTGTCCCTAGTGGGACATAAGGCCACAACCAGTTGCCTCCACCCCTGTCCTTTGCCATTCTTTGTGCCCCCCCCCCCCCCCCCCCCCCCCCCCCCCCCCCCCCCAGATAGTCCAAGGTCTTCCAGTTCAGCATTCATAGTTCTTCTCTAGGTCTGTTTTGGTCTTCTCAGCTTTCTTTTTCCCTGTGGTGTCCATAAAAGTGCTTGTTTTGGTATGCGTTGTTGTGCATTTTCATAACATGCCCTAACTATCTGAATCTTCTTTGTTTGATCTCTACGCTGATTGATTTGCAGTCACTTTTTCCCAGACTTGAAAGTCTCTGCATTATGAAATAAAAGTCACAATTCTTTCAGATGGGAACTTATAATAAACAAGGGCCTGTGTTACAGAAAGCATGGCACTATAAAGAACCCTGCTGTATAATGCCATCATCGTTAATTCCATAGATAATAATACACAAGTATATTTACAGCCAAACCTGTCTTAAAGACTACTTCTATATAAGGGTCACCAGCTTTTAAAGGCTAGTAAAATGTTATCCCGATTGCTCTTTATTTTGTGTTTTTTTAACCTCTACATAAGGTCCACCTGCCCAAAAAGGTCACTTTTACTGGCTTTCTTGGTTTGTACTTTATAGACAGGATTGACTGTATGTAAAGTGTTTATGACATCTACATAATGATAAACACTTATACATGTATTTCAAAGAGTATACAGGTGAATTGTTTATGTATTAAGAGCAAACCATAATGCTAACTATGTACCTGGTTGATTTTTTCTATATGAAGCTTACCCGGTACTTATTTAAGGTCAAGCAGACAGGTCAATGTTGTTTGCCTACATATGTTATTGCCTTCATCAATGCAGAAAAGAATGAATTTGACCTATCGAATTGTATGTTAACATTTCAGAAAAGAATTAAAGAAGAAAAGAAAAAACAAGAAAAAGAATATAAGGAACTTAAAAGCAAATTCAAGGCAAGATAAACAAAATACATGTATATACAGTAAAACCTCGATTCATCGCCACCATTTGTTAAGTCAAATTTTGGCATTATAAAGGGATTTGGCAATAAATCGAGGGAGGCTCATAAAGAAAAACATAAACAAAATGGATTTTGGGACTTCAAAATAGTGTGGCGATAAGCGAGGTGGCAGAGTTATAGAGGGGCATTATAACGAGGTTTTACTGTACTGTAAAGGGGAAAATTTTTGCATGGGTCAAATTTTTGCTTATTTCGTGCTTAAGAAAAGAAATTACCACAAAAATTTTACCCACACAAAAATACCATACAAGTTAATGTATCGTAATATATAGAATAAACACCCATTTATATTGGTTAACATGTGAAACTTACACCCATGCGAAATCCCAGATTTCAGAAATTGCGAAATGTTTACTCCATGAACATAATCCCATTTTAGAGTATTTTGAAAAAATCAGCTGTGCACAATGTTAATGGAGTGGAGTGGAGTTTTATGCCCCAGTCAAGATTCTTTCACTTATATTGACATGTTCAGTTTATGGATGGTGGAGGAAATCAAAGTGCCAGAGAAAACTACTAATCTTCAGCATGCAAACTGACAAACTTTCTAACACTGGGATCTATCCTGAGTGGGATTCAAACCTAGGAAGTGAGAGTCCCTGTGATCCATAGACTATGTGACTGATTCAATGCTTCCACAATGTTAATGATGACTGTCATGGCTGACACAGAAGACACAACTATCAGTTACTAGTAGAAGTAGAATTTAAGGCATACACTATAAGTACAAATTTGGTTAACAGCACTATGTTTTACCATCAGTCTAAATTTATTTACAAATTATAAAATTTTGAAAATGCTACAAAAGTTAATAAATAACCATTATTAAACTTGATGGAATGCAGTGGAGTGGAGTAATGGTGTTTAATTTCCCAGTCTAGACTCTTTTACTGACATCAAGGAGGTCAGTTGTGCAGTTGCAGGATGGGGAGGAAATCAGAATGCCCAGAGCAACCCACAAACCTATGGCAAGTTAACTGACAAACTTTCTCACACCAAGATCTGCTCCCAGTCATGGGTTCAAACTTAGGGAGTGAGACTTAAACATGATGGAAACACCAATGTAAACATATGTCAACAGCTTGTGTGCCATTATTTTGTGTGTAGTATTTTAAGCACTTCCATGCATGTGTGTGCCATATACAACATGTTTAAGATATTGTCTGCTTTGCAGGTTGAACCATTCCAGCTTGATAATACTCAAGGAGAAGGAAATGTTAGAAAAGATGCTAAAGGTGGGAGGTTAGATTTACAGGTGAAATCTGGACAAAGAGTGGTTCTTGTAAGGCTGGTCAATAATCCAGCTGGTAAATGGCTGGTCAAGTTAAAAGAGGAAGGAAAAGGTAAAACATGTTAAAATGTAAACATTCCAATTGAGTATATTTTGGCTGTCCATAAAGATACTAAAGGGCAAATTAGATTTAATAATCCAGGACCCAGTTGTTCGAAACTTGATTAGCTTATTATGTGTTTAGCAGAATTAATAAACAAAAATCAAATCAAATCGATATTTTTATCACAAGGTGCTTTAGTTTGATGATATTTATATTCATTTTTAACATTTCAACATTAAGTTCACAATATATGTGAAATAATGCAAAATTGAAATTTTGACTGATCAATTAATTAAACTAACTACCAGTCTTCAAACAGGCTTGACCCCAGGTAGGAAATGACTGGTCCACTTTAAAGAAGAGGAACTGGAGTGGAGTAATGGAGTTTTAGGCCCAAGTCAAGATTCTTTGTCTTATATAGAGGAAGTCAGTTTAGGAATGGTGTGGGAAACCACACTTGGTAAAACTTCAAACCTTTGATCTGCAAGTGACCTTACAAACTTGCACACATTAGGATCTGACATGAGTGGGATTCAAACCAAGTAGGTGGTGAGAGGCACTGTGATCTATAAGCACACACTTTACACCAGTGGGACATCGAGGCCCCTTTAAAAGAAGGGGGAAAAGATAAGAAAAACATAAATTAATAACTCAACAATCTTATGAGTTTATAATGTAGTTAACTGGTAAAGAAATTGCAGGCCCTTGTATCATGGTTGGGAAACAAATACATTTGGATACAAGTTTCAATAATTCAAAATAGAAAGAAACACAGTTTAATGGAATTGATAAATTTTAATTGGAATAAAAATCAAGAAATTAAAGATACACAATTTTTGTATCACAAACCCTTTTTTTACAAAACTGTCAAACTGAGGAAAATCTAAAACTTTTTACCTTCTCAGATGCTTGAGAAAGATTTCTACAGAGTTTTAATCAAATTTGGCTTACAAAACATCTGAAATTAAGTTTCACAAGAGAAAAAATTTGACACTTTCATTTGTCATTGTGCCAATTTGGGCATAGAATATTTCAATTAAGCCATGAATAATTTGGCTCTTATGAAAATTCTTAATTTTCTGTTTTATTTTTCAGTTGGTTATGTGGACTCTAACAATGTTGAGGTAGACAACACTGTCATACGTAATGTAAGCTTTGGCTTTGGCTTCTTTAACATATATTAACATTAACAGTCTTGAAAAGTCAATTGTGTAAACTTCCTGTATGATGTACCGGTAACTTGAGAATTATGGGTAACCCTGTTTCCTGTAAAGATGCAGAGCTAGAATATTTTATGGAAGCTAGTTTGGTATTATTTTCTTTGCATAAATCTATAATTTTTCCTTTGAAAAACAAGATATATTAGAACACATTATCTTATTTAGGAATAAGGAATGGATGTTATATTATTTTGAATGAAATTCTAAATCACTACAAGTATGAGCATGAAGAAGTAAAATTCTGGATGTTTTTATCAGGTTTCAATAGACAATTAATTCAATTACACATATTGATTGGTCCAGAAAATATTCAAATTTACAATTTTCGAGGGGAAAAAAATTACTATACTCTAAGCAGTTCACTTTTCAAGACTTGTACATAAATGTAAACCAATTCATATTGACTGAAGTATTCTTGAATATTTTTCTTTAAATTAATCAACCTTAATCTTTGATGAAGGATTATGAAAATTCCTACCTCAAAAGAAAAAAGAAAAAAGCAAACAAAAAAAATTTTTTTTTCAGTGCTATTATGATAGAACATAATAAAATTTGGATTACTTATGTCACATTAACTTGATCAAAACTTTAATACCGGTAATTGGTTTACATTTATATGAATTTCATATTTGTGAATTTAGAAATTAATATCACATGAAATATGAGTATCACTTAGTAAATAGTCTGAATCTGCAGTTTCCATGGTAACAACTCCAAACATATTGTCGATGCTATTCTTTAGATTTAAATGTTTAGTTTAGATATTCCAATGCATCTCAGTTGGTGATTTTAGGCATTCCTTTGTTCTTGGCCAGTGAGTAATATCACCAAAATAAATCAACTATGTTTTCATGGTGTTGAAACCTCAAAAAGTATCTATTATGGTCATCTAGGTATCCTGACCACTGGTTCACAATCATTCCTCAACTAAGAATTTCCTTAACTTAAATTTAGCTAATTGTGACCATCTTTTTGGAAACTACAAATTATTATTTTTGACAAAAATTTATTAGCTTGAAATGATTTTTGAAATGACGTACACCTTAAATAACTCAATATCTTAAAAGTTAACAAATATTAACAAATTAATATGATTTGAAATTTACCAAAATTAAGTGAAGGAAAATCTTAGTTAAGGAATGATTGTGAAACTGGGGCCTGTTGGAATCTAGCTACTGTAAGCAGGTGGTTTTTTAAGGCAGTTCCAGATTTTTATACCCCATAATTAATCACCATGTGTTTGTGTTTGTGTAGATATATAGTTTCAACTAATTATGGAAAATATTCTGATACATTTTCTTGAATGTTGAAACTATGATTTTCCATATACAAACATTTACAAAAATTAAGGTGTATAGGTAAACCCCATTTTTAATTGATGATTGTAGAGTAAGGTATAAATAACTAAATAAACTATAAGAAAAATTAAAAACTAAATGTACATTTAAACAGCTGAAATTGTTTGGTAAGTATATTCCTGTTGTTTTTTTTTCTTTAAAGAATTTTATTAAATTTTTTAATCAGAATCTTTTTTTCTTCAGTTGGGGTTACAGTTTCAATAATATTTTTTTTTTTTTTTACATATTTTCAAGTTATTGATAATATCCAAAGTACATGTATATAGGTTTTAATTTATTTTATTTGTACTAAATTTTATACAAATCAATTTTATTTCATTTTAAAAAATCATTAAAATTAACAAACTTTATAGGGAACTGAATTACAGTGTATACATAAAATAGTATTTCACAAGTATTTTGGTTATTTGTAAATTCATGATCTATATGCAAACAAAAAGTAGGTTTTGTTCCTATATCCCAGGTGAGTGATATAGGTCTATTGGGGCCTCTTGTTTCATTTTGAATGTCCTTTAAATTTTCAGTTGTTCACACATCAGATTGTGGAGACTCATGTCTAGGATTATCATGATAAAAACACTGTAAACCATTGTTGGCAGAGAACACAAAATATATTTCGAATTCACAGAAAAAAAAACAAAAAAAAATGCAGAGAAAAAAGTGGCAAAGGTAGACAACTCTTGTGTTCAATTTTGATCAGTGTGGTGTGTCATGCTGCCTGCAGACTTGTTGAAATGATATGATTTTCCCTGTTGTGTTGAGTTTTGATCAGTGTGGTGTGTCATGCTGCCTGCAGACTTGTTGAAATGATATGATTTTCCCGCTGTGTTAATTATTTGCATAAATTGTCTTGTTAAATTGCCTTGTATACTACCTATAAATCATTGGGATTTTGTTGTATTTTTTGGTTCCTTGTGTGATAGTACATGGTTATATCAAATTATTAATTTTCCATGACATCATTCCACATAGTTTCTGATCATGTTTATTCATGTACTAAAAAATCACAAATTTGTCCTGTTCTCATGATCAAATATCCAGACCTTACTGCTAGCTTGTGTCCTGGTCACATGATCAAATGTCCAGACCTTACAGTTGGTTTGACTGCCTCTTTACAATTTAAATTCTTTAAGAGTGCTGTCTGGTTGGTTGTAGTTCTTATCATAGTTTACATCTTTGTAAACCTTTGTAAACCCCACCCCCAGCAAACTAGTTTGAGGGGGTATATATGTCTGTCTGTCCATGTAAAATCATATTCGGGTCATATCTCATAATTGCTTTGGTCGACTGTCATAAAACTTCACATGAATAATCTTAATGGTCTAAAGGTGTGTCATGACCTTGCGCCAAGGTCATATCTGAAAGGTTTTAGGTTGCGGGAAAACATTAAACCCAGTTCTAGTTTAAACTGTTTTTGAAGGCACTGGAACTAGATTGTTTTTGTTGGTAAATTGTCCATCACATGGAACTCCAATAATTTTATATAAGACTTGATTTTATTTTGCATTTGTACAGCTTATTGTAATAATGTCTTGTAATATTTGTTTTGGTCTGTTTATAAGTATGTTGTTGGGAGACTCTATCAATCCCTGTTTATTATTTTGAACATTTGAATCAAGTCACTTTTATGTCTGTATTTCACTCTGGGTATATCTACTGCCAATTTCTTGTAAAATGTTGTATGTTATTCAGGAATTTGGCAATAAATCAAAAAAACTAAAAACTAAATAGGAGAAATGGATTTTAGTACTTAAAAAAATGTGGTGATTATTTTAGTGACATAGTCTCGGAGGGTATTATAACAAGTTTAACTGTATCTAAACTTAGGTAAAAGCTTTTAATATCAAGTCATATTTTCATTTACAAAAAAAACTTAATGAAAGAATTAATGAAAGGATGAAAGAAGGACTTGATTAACAAAAAAATAATTATGTATCGGTACATGCTAAATAATATAATAATACTCTAAAACAATATAGTCTGCTGCATAACGTAGGACTCGGGGTAAGAATAAATATAAAATGTTGTTATTCATTAATTTATTTATTTATTTTTTTTTTTATTTATTTATTTATTTATTTATTTCCCATTATTATTATGCATTTATTTGTTGTCACAGATTATCAACAAGAAATGTGTTTTAAATTTTTGACTCAGTTTTAGTTTATTTTTCTTTGCAATAACAACACATGTTTTAGCTAAAACAAGCATGCATTTTATCTAGTTTGCTTTGCATGGCAATAGAAATTAATTATAGCACTATAGTTTGGTGGATTGACAGATGATTTGCCTTCATTAGTATATTTGAATTGTTTAGCACGATGTTTTGTAAGATGATCAATCTTTGTCCATTTTGTGTTGTCCATTATTCGTCCATGTTTCAGTCTGTTTCAACATGACAATCTGTTTTAGCCAATCTTCAATAAACTTGTCTAGATTTATCTTCTTGACATAAGCTACGGTAGGTCACGTATATACAGAAAGGCCATGTTGGATCAAAAAGTAGGATAAGTAGGTCAGTAGGTCAAACCATTAAAAAAAACCTTCAGCCTTTTATCCAAAATAATGAAATAGTGATTGTTAGAGTGCCCAGGTCCCCATTTTGTAAATTCTGGAGGTTTCTATTCATTGTTTGAAAGAAACTGGAATGAGGTGATGGTCCAAGGACTGTCAACTTTTGAAAACTTAACAATAAGTCAATAAATTTGCATATCTTTATGGTTTCCTACTGTTTACAAACAGTTGTACATAATGTTTTGATCTCAAATGGTTTTAATACACAATCATTCAATTTCAAGAATTGTTTTGATGTTTTGTTTGTAAATATACATCAATAAGTAAACTTCAAAAGTCAAAAGGTCAATTAATAAAATCGGTTAACTATTTTGTTAATTATTGAAAATTTATTTATGTCATAAGGGTCTTGTTGCCAAGGTCTGGCTCATTTATGATTGTTTTGATAAGATTTGTCCTCTTTCTTCCTGGTGACTCAGTTGCAGACCATAAAAACACACACACATCTCACACAAACACAGACTTGGTCTAAGATAAGTATGGTTCCATAATTTTGGTCCAAGCACTACTGATAAGGAATTGTATTCCGAAACAGCCGTCTAGTGATGTAAAATTAAAACTGGTATAATATGTAATTAATCCTTAGAGATTAATAAATTTGCTTTCATCCTAAAAGCTGAAAATTTGCTTATGGGACATTAAACAACATTATAACCAACCAACCAACACCCAATCTTTCCACCATTATAAATTAGGAACATGTATTAGTTCTGCTTGTCATGACAATAAGATATAAAGCAAAAGCATGGAATGGTTTGAATGCTTTTTGAATACTGTAAATTGGAAAATTTTCGCAAGAATCGTCATTTTGATATAATCACATACTTTTCTTTTCCCATTGTCCGATTGTGCCCAGTGTAACTCTATATGAATTATATCTATATAAAATGTTCGCTGATTAGTTTTAATTAGCTCACCTGAGCCGAAAGGCTCAGATGAGCTATTGCTATCTATCATCGTCCGTCGTCCGTCGTTCGTCGTTCGTCGTTCATCGTCCGTCGTGCGTAAACTTTACATTTTAATCTTCTCCTCCAAAACTACTGAGCCAAATTTGATGAAACTTGGTGATTATTATGCCTGGGTAACTGACTTTCAAAATTGTGTTCAGGGTTTGACCACGCCAAACAATATGGCTGCCGTTACTATAAATAGCCAAAACAAAAAATCTTCTTCTCTGAAACCAAAAGGTGCAGGCAAATTTTGATTGGATATTTGGATTCAGGATACCTAGATACACTATAATTGTGTTTTTCATGAAAATTGAACGAAAAATAGGTTACGCGTTTTTTGCGTAAAATTATGTAATTTTTAAAATGAGACATTTATTGTTATAACTTCATAATGGCTGAAGATAATTGTATGGAGTTTTCACTGTTGATCTTGTCTTGCAATTTTCTTCCGATTGATGTCAAGGTCAAAGGTCAAGGTCATGTCCCAGTTTTTGACCTTTGATAAAAAATGCTATTTTTTAAACATTTCTGGTGATAATGATGTAGGATTTTTGGTTAATTGTAAGTATTGACATGACGATCATTTTGATATATCAATTAAGTTCATGGATTCAAAGGTCAAGGTCACAGATGTACAAGTTTACCAAAATAATTAATTATCTGCAAAACTATGAACTTTTTGTATAGGCATGTATATTAGAATATTGTAGGTAATGGCCCAATGGTCATTTTGATATATGAATAAAGGTCATGAGTTCAAAGGTCAAGGTCACAGATGTGAATGAATACCTGAATGGTTAATTATCTTGAAAACTGTTAACTTTTTGTATATTCATGTATATTAGAATATTGTAGGTATTAGCCTAACAGCCATTTTGATATATGAATGAAGGTTATGGGTTCAAAGGTCAAGGTCACAGATGTGAACAAGGTCTGAAATGATTATTTATCTCAAAAACTATAAACTTTTTGTATAGGGATGTATATTAGAATATTGGCCGAATTATCATTTTGATATTTGAATGAAGCTCATGGGTTCAAAGATCACAGGTGAGCGTTAAGGCCCATGGGCCTCTTGTTTCACATGTTGTTGCTTTTTGTGAAATTATGCGGGAAAAAAAGAACATGAAAATTTACAGATTTACAGTATTGACACAGAAGAAAAATATTTATTGGAATAAAGACAATATTGTTATCTTTATTATATGTATTTGTTCATTCTGAGATGTTTATCCACTGCATGTATAGATATATACAGTAAAACCTGTTATAGATGTAACCACATTTATATAAAGACCCCCTATTAAAGATGTCATTCCATATAAAGACCACATGTCCATAGAAACCAGTTTTAAGGTCTATTTCCCTTCAATTAAGCCAAAAGCTCCTCTATTTAAAGACCATTAGTCTAATAAATCAGTGTCTATTTCCTCTCTTTCAATCAAAAAAAAACTTCCATATAGACAAACTTTCCATTAAGACCAGTGTTTTAATGTCTTTATTTATTTCAACCACAAGAACCCATCTAAAGACTTCCTGTGCATAACGACCAGTATTTTAATGTCACTTTTTCCTTCATTTCTCCTAAAAAGAAACTTTATAAAGACAACCTGTCTATAAAAGTCATATTTGTTAGTTCCTGTAGGTGGTCCTTATATACAGGTTTTATTGTACAGAAGAAACTTTGGATTCTCTTATAGAACTTGGTCAAGAGCTTCAATATAATCATGTTATTTTATTGCAAAGTCATGTACATATGTATCTGTTCTATACATGAATATTGTATTTAATGACTGAGTGGTATTTATTGATATGTTGCATGAGATGGTAATCATTTACAACAGAGCTTCATTGGTTTATGTACATGATGATTTTACATGTATTGCATAGATATAGGCATTATAAACAGAGACTCAATATAAAATATTATAAAAATAATTGCATGTAGTAGGGAATGCTGAAATGTAGACAGCTTGCTTAATTCTTAAACAGTGGTAAAATTATTGATGTCTTATTGAAAATTTCAACTTGTAATATATTTTTTGACCGTCCCTATTTTTTCAATGAGTGTTATTATGATTAATGTATTTGTATTTTACTTATTATTTTATTTATTATAATTATATATGATTTTATTGTTATTGTTTTGTTTTACAGGTAATGGAGGGTTCTTATGTTAATATGCATCAGTTATCTAACAATGCAAATAAGTAAGTTTAAAAGTACTGCAGAAAGTTTATCTGATGTTATCAGCACTTCAGTAATTTGATTTTCTTAAAACTAAGGTATACTCCCTCAGACAAAGTATTTCCTTAGCTTAATTTGGTAAAATATATTTTGGTCCTTTGGGTAGCTTTTCACATCTTCAAAATAATTTTGGTTTCATAATTTTGGTCCAAGCAATACTGATGAGGAATTGTATTCCAAAACGGCCGTCTAGTGCTGTAAAATTAAAACTGGTATAATGTGTAATTTGTTAACTATAGTTAAACAGGAGGTGCTTACCCTTTTGGGGCACTAGGCCTCACTTCTCTAGTGGAAGTTCACATGTTTAATCAAATATAACATAATCACTCATGCAAGGTCCTCTATATACAAATTATTCAGAAATGATTATGGGTCTCAAGCTGGGAGACTGGAAGTTATCGATCTTGGTCTTACTTTTAAACAGTGTCTCCATAATAATGATAATAAATGTACTAAGTTAAAGTCCTGGTATATTCATTACAATATTAGCTATGTTTGCAGTACTAAAGGTTGGTGGTTTTCTGCTGACACACCTGTGTCCTCCGCTATTTCAGAACTGACTGCCTCATATAAGTGAAAAAATCTTGACTGGGGTATAAAACAGAATTACTCTACTCTGTTCTCTGAAGGTTCAGGTTTTACAGATTGTATTTTTCATTATCAGTGACCTTGATTGTTTTTTTATCAGTGACATTGATCAAGAAGAATATGCAGATGCCGATGTAGAACAACAGAAGAGTATGCAGATGTAGATGCCATAGAGCCCATACAAGATGGTAAGTATGTCTATATACCCCACCCCCACTCCCCACACACACATACACACACACACATACAACCACCACTCCACTCGACCCCCCCCCCCCATGTAGAGGCTATAGAACCCATACAAGATGGTAAGTATGTCTATATACCCCACCCCCACTCCCCACACACACTACACACACACACACACACACACCACACAACCACCACTCCACTCGACCCCCCCCCCCCCATGTAGAGGCTATAGAACCCCATACAAGATGGTGAATATGTCTGTATACCCCACCCCCACCCCAAAACAAACACACAACCAACACTCCACCCCCCCCCCTTGTAGAGGCTGTAGAACCCATACAAGATGGTGAGTATGTTATATGTACATATAACCACCACCCCCCAACACAACCACCACTCCACCCACCTCATCCCCCAGATGTAGATGTTGTAGAACCCATAAATTATGGCGAGTATGTTATATGTACATACAACCACACACACCCCCCCAAACAACCACCACTCCACCCCCCCCCCCCCCCCCCCCCCCCCAGATGTAGATGCTGTAAAACCCATACAAGATGGTGATTATATCTATATAACCCCCCCACACACACACACACACACACACACACACACACACACACCATAACGACCACCACGCCCCACCCCACCAGCATACGCTGTTCACTGACCAGTACAGAAGAAAAGGTATAGTTGATAATGTATAAAACGTACAATGGATGATGATTCATGATGACTGGCAAAATCGCAATACTAGGTTCCATAATTTATAAAATTATTAGTGCCCAATTTATTTTTAAAAGAATTTCTTAGAAATTTGTAGTCAATGATTTTAGCATACCAGGAATGGAAACATGTCAATAGTTCATCAAGAGCAACAATACCGGGTATTTATCTCATGAGAAGTGAAAATACTCCATTGATTCATGGGAATATACCCACAGTATAGGCAAACAACTTTGACCTATCCGTTTGACTTTTAATTTAAATATTTATTATGGACGACTGCATTTATATATAGGAATTGCACAGGGCTATTTCATATGCATAATGAGAACACTAATCACTTGTCTTATGTACACAGTATTAACTGCAAATCCTACTACTACCTATGTATAGGGTGAACTCTTCCATATGAATATTCCTAATGAAAGGTCAAATGGACAGGTCAATGTTGTTTGCCTATACATATTTATTTGTTTACTACATGTGTATGTATTTATTTGTTTATTTTTCAGATTTGTATGAAGAATGTTGATCCTGACAACTACATGACACAGCAGGACAAATAGGAGGCTTTAAAGATTGTTATCATTACTGTTATATACATTTTTGTTTCGTTCTTTCATTGATAGTAGTCATTCAAAGGTCAGTTTTCGCACAAGGTTGACTAAGACATCAAGTACTAAGTAGTATTTCCTTCTTGCTTAGTATCATATAGTGTATATATGAATAGTAGTTTGTAGTTTATGATTAGGTTTCGGACAAAATGAATTTTTTGTCAAAACATTTTTTCGAAAAATTAAATACTTATTATGCTCAGAACATGCAGATTACCACAGAACATTTCTTGTAACCATTCATTAATTTATGCCAGAGAATTTTTCTTGCCCTAAGTGGTCTAATATGTGCTTTTTGCCTCTCACTGCCTAGGTTGAACAGATCCTAGTATTAGAAAGTTTGTCATTACGCTTACCTTAGGTTGGTCAAAAGTGACTTTGATGTACCTAGTGAACAAATAAATAATCTAGATTCCAAAAATGATCAAATGTAAACATTTTTTAAATATAAAAAACAAAACAAGCAAAATCATGTTGGTGTCAAGAACACTTGTGATGTCATTCTGGTAGAACATAATATCACACTTTAACATAGAAACCAGTATTGTGAGTTCATTTTGGTAGAACTTGATTCAGTATTAATGCACATTAGTGCCAGAAACATGTGGACGTCAATTTGATAGAACATAGTATCAACACTAACACTGCTATTGGTGCCCTGATTGTAAACATTTGTGGCCCGTTCAGTGCTATTTCATCCAGTTTTTCTCATATCTATCTTTGATACAACAAACATCATTTTCATATTAAACAATTCACTATACTTTAGTGACAATATGACAATTTTTTAATGATAAATGATAGCAAACGTATCAAAATATAAAGAGCAATCTCATTGGCTGATTTCTGTATTTGAACAAGGAAAATAGCTGATCTTTTATTTATATGTAAAATTTGTAATGATTTTTTGTATATATTTGATGTAAATTTACTGATAATAATAATTTTATAGAACTTCATCAGCGTTTAAAAATTCCATAAACATTCCAGTGGTCAGTAGAACGTTTTATAGTTTTATACTGCAAGTTACTAACCCTACCTGTAAATGTAGACAGCTTAACATACGGCATGATTAAGCTAATAGTGCCTTGACATCTCTAGGTGTCCACAGTTTTAAAATTATTATTACGGTAGTCAAATTACCAAATTTGTGAAAATACAATCCTTTTTGGGTTTTTTTTCATGACTTTGCTTAAATAAGTTACTGGGTACTTTTCAGAAATTAGTAGCCAATGCCAATTTGGCTACCAGTAATGGAAATATAACATCTCGATATTTTGAACATACTATGATGAGGTTTAATAAATTTAGATAGTGAAATCACCATAAAAACTTCGAAATTAGAAATATTTCTGTCTCATAAATCATTTTCTGTCATCATATAGTTATATATATATATTTATTTTCTTTTTTTCTTTCCTTATATATATTTTTTTTCTTTTTTTTCTCTCCTTTTTTATTTGCATTTTGCTCAGAATATTTTGCTCATGCAAAAAATGGCCGCAGATGAATTCTAACATGGCTGTGCTAATAGATAATATGTCTTTTTATCTTTGTATTCATATTGTATAATTTAGTTTTATAAAACTTAGACCCTCTAACCAAGATTGTATATAAGAACTAGTTATATATACCATTATATATAATTATATTTTTACTGATGTTTTGTTTTTATTGATATACATGTATTAGAACTCTCTCTCTCTCTCTCTCTCTCTCTCTCTCTCTCTGGTTGTTTTAACAGTGTAAAGTAGGGACAGTGGGAGAGAAATCAGATATTCAATAGTCCCTTTACCTGCAATGTGGAGACATTTTTTGGGACTATGTCAAATGTCCTAACATAAACTCTGTTCCGTTGAATTTAAGAGCATTTCAAATAACCTCCATAGATCTGGGGATGCCAGATTTGTCCTCACACCATCTGTGTTGACCTTACTAAGACAGTAATGGAGCTTATAAATGTCACCAGATCAATAACTGGATAGCATCTCTCTCTCAAACAATTTTATCAGATTTATGCAAAATAAAATTTGCTTACTTTGACAATTTACATGACTAACTACAAAGTTTAATTAAGAGTATATTTTCAAAAATATGTTTTTCTGTTTTGTTGCTGGACACATAGAAAAACATAAAAAGATGAATGTTTGCTTCTATTTTTTAGAAAAAAAATTTGTTTATTCCTATTGTGCTCAAACATATTTACAATAAATTGTAAAATTTAAAAAGTACGTGTATTATGTCAGCAACATCAGTACTTTGATTATAAAAAAGTGCATTTCTTTAGATTCCAGTGGTCACAAGGGGTATAAAAGTTAAATAAAGGATTTTGCTTTAAATATTTACCTTAACTTGATTTGTAATGGGTAACCACAATCAAGTAATATGGTGAAGGGGGAGTTTTTGTGAACTTGCTCATTTTTCTCTTGGTTAATTATATGTACATGTAAACTATTTCTTGAACACATATTTCTGATATTTAAGTATTGTTATGTTTAAGTTTTATTTTTAATTTTTATGTTTCATTTTGAATCATTAAAGATATATATCCCATTCATCAATGTGTTTAGCTAGCTCAACTCAGAGAATTTTATATGCCAATGTTATATTAAGGTTCATGTATAGTGTTTGTGCCTTTGCATTTGAGGTCACTATACTTGAACGTTATACCTGATAGAGACTGTAAGTCTTGTCATGTGACCTAGATCAATTTTGTGATTTCTACAGTATCATAGTTAAAGTTTGTCCAGAGCTCATTGCTATGTACACTTATTTCACAAGGACCTTGGTTCCTTATGGATCATGGTACCTATCACCAACTAGGTTCAAATCCAAATTGGGCAGATCCTAATGGGAGAAATTTTGTTAGTTCACTTGCCTACAGGAGAAATTTTGTTAGTTCACTTGCCTACTGGAGAAATTTTGTTAGTTCACTTGCCTACGGGAGAAATTTTGTTAGTTCACTTGCCTACGGGAGAAATTTTGTTAGTTCACTTGCCTACGGGAGAAATTTTGTTAGTTCACTTGCCTACGATTGGTTCGGAGGGGGGGGGGGAGTTCTTTGGGCACTTCTGTATCCTCTACAGTTCCTGAACTGACAGCCTTTGATACAAGTGAAAAATCTTTGATGTTAAACACTGCTATTCCTCTCCACTCTCTGATGTAATATTTATTGAAGCCTTATTATATCTAGATACAAAATCAAGATAACAAACAGACTTGCAGACTCTATCAAAATATTAACATGAATTACAAATTTTCACATAAAATTGCACTTCCATCGTAAATAGACAAGTTGTATGAACAAAGCGAAATGGTGCCATTTGATGTCTAGGTGGGGTGAAATGATTCTAAGACAGCATTATAAATTTTATTTAGCATATACAGTGTCATTGTTTATTAAATACCATTGGTTTAAATGTAATGCTTTTATATAAAATTAAAATTACTGACATTTTTTACAATGATTTGTTTTTCTTTTAATAAGCTGCTTTAACAAGGACTAGGGCAGATCCAATTGTGAGAAAGTTTATCAGAGCGCTTGCCAAAGGTGATGGTTTTATCTAGGTATTCAGGTTTCCTCTGCCATTCCAGAACTGACCACCTCAAAGTGAAAGAATTTTAACTGGGACTTTAAACTCCATTACTCCAACATAGAAAATAGATAAGGGTAACAATATTTTTGGGGGTGGGTACATTCTGATACCAGCATTATTTTGTGGAGCAAAAAATCTAGAAATGTTGTTTTAAAGTTGCAAGACCAGAAACAGTGCCAGATCACTGATGTGCAGAGCCAGGGTCTAGGTGGATGAGTGGTCTAAAGTCTTACAAATTGTGCAGTCATCAGAACTGCTTTGGGGATATCTTTAATTACATATACATTCTGTGTGTGTATGCCTCTCACCAGCAAGCATGACCACTGTGGTAGCTCAGTTGCTAGAGTGCTTGCTCTGTAAGTAAGAGGTTATGGGTTTGAACCCCAACCAAGTCTCACCCAGGACTTGAAAGTGGGTAGTGACTTCTATTGTCAAGCACTCCCCATTACAAAATGAAAGGATAGGAACTTAAAATAAACATGGCCTTATGTCAGGATAGGCATGGCACAATAAATAATCCTGCTGTAAAATGCTATCAGCGCAAAACAAAGGCAAAATTTCTGCACCTTAGCCTATAGCTGGCAACGTCTCGATAAGTAAAATATTCTTGACTGGGAAGTTTAACACTATTACTCTACTCTAACCAGCTAGGCTGAATTCTCTCTAAGAATTGGTTGGTCCGTTGAATGTTTCTTTACATAGCATGAGCTATTTTTTTGTGTCTTACTATAAAGTGACAGAGATATTGTAATGGTAGACATACTAGTACTTTTGACTATCCATACGGTTGTGTACATAACTCCTCTGAAATCGCTTGGCAGAATGTTTTGATATTTGGTAGGATTTATCGCTAGGATGTGTAGATGTGTCTACTGTACCACTGTTTAAATTTATCAATTTTTGTAGAGTAATGGGCCAAAAAATTTTCACTTACGTTGGGAAGTCATCAGCTATATGTAGAGATAATTTTTGCCTTTACAGTATGCTCAGGGCAATGATGGTTCTTTAGTGTGCCAAGTCTACTGTCACTACCCCATCAGTTTTTAAGGTCCCATATGAAGGATCTGATTTAACATTTCTTACTGTGAAACAACAATTACTACCATTTTTTCAAGTTTTAGTCAGGGTTAAATTGGCAAACCAAAGTAGCCAACTAGATTACTACCATAGGTAAATAACCATGGGTGGACTTAAAATTGAAAAGGATGACCTGAAAGTATTAGGTTTACTTAAGAAATTACATTCAATTGTTGCCTTCATCTGTGAAAACATATTCATGGCATTATTTTTTCTTTGAGTAGTCAATGGCAACTATACCTTTAATTATATTCTTCATTTTCAGATATCATGTTGAACAATTATTTTGATTAAATTTATACAAACAAACTAATGAACACTCCTGATAAGAGTTTAGTTGAGTTGAGTAATGGTGTTTAAAATCCCAGTCAAGAATATTTCACTTATATCGAGATTTCGCCAGGTATAGGCCAAAGTGCAGAAATTTTGTCTGTGAGTTGCGCTGATGGCATTATACAGCAGGGTTCTTTAGCGTGTCAAGCTCACAGTAACACTGGACCTTGTTTATTTTAAGTTCCCATCCGAAATAACCATGACTTTCATTTCGTAATGCTGAGTGATTGGCAAAAGAACAGTCACTACCCAATTTCAAGTCTTGGGTCACACCCAGTCGGGACTCGGACTCCACCACTTATGGAGCGAGCACTCTACCAACTGAGCTACCACAGTGGTTCACTCCTGATAGCGGTCTAATATGGAAAAATTATGACTTGTCACTGTCTTACATGATATTTTTGTTTACCTTGAAGTTGTGATTTTCAGTGAAACAAAACATTTAAATGACCTTTATTGAGATCAATACATGAAAAAGAGGTCCCTCTAGCCTGAGGCCCTCCACAAGTATAAATTCACAACTGCTTTCTACAATATAGATCTGTCGAAAGTTTAACAATGAGCTAACGAAAAAGGAGTCTAAGCCTGGTTGCCAGGTGGCTGAGATATGGATTGATGGTGACTGAAAAGCTGCAGAGAGATAGATATACTGTAGTAGCTAACGAGAGACTGTGATGAGCTGATAACTCTGCACTACTATTGTTCAAGGTATCTTAAATAGTCAATTTATCTTTAATATAAAATCAAGTATTGTAATATTGGTACTTATTTTGATAATCTTGTAATAAAAATCACATCACCTATCAAACCTATGAGGTTTGCTGACTTGAACTTGAATTACAATACAGGTATATACCGAAACTTTTGTCTTTTTTCATAACAGAGAAAAACCAATGTGTTGTATATATACCTAAATGTACCTCAGATAGGTGTAAATCACACCTGGTTGACCTGCATACTAATTATTATCACACTGGTAAAAACATGGTTGTCTTTCATGTGTGCAGTTCAGGTTTTATTCATACTTGTGTATATGTATAATAATTACCCTTCATGCAATGCTCTGAATTTGCATACGGGGCATGGATAAAGAGAGGGCATATGTGCAATGTTTGAAAAGCAACTCATTTTCGGTATGTAGAGCAAAACCAGGGTTGTAGAACACTTATTTTTTCACATTTTATTGGGCTTTTATATTTTAGATTCAGTATATATAACATTAAATATAAATTATTAAACATAAAAGCTTAATTGACAAAAAAAGCAACTATCTAAGTTCCCTGGAACAATAGCAATTAGTAAGCTTAGTGTTAAACTTTAGACAAGTCTGTACTGTATATATACACCTTGTGGCAAGATGAGCATGTTGAAAGTACAAATGTTTCTTTATGCATAAATGCTAACATTTGTAAAACAGAATTTTTTTCTCCAGATTTATTCTGATCATTTTAAGCTTATTTACCTCTCCATAATCTTAATAATTTCAGCAATGTGGCTCCATTTTATACAGAAAACAATTAACAAGTACATTAAATTCACATTTAAAATCACTTTAATAACACAGTAATAAAGTAATATGCATTGTTAGGTATACATACATATGTACAGATAAAGTATTTATTAAAATCACCAATCTATTATTTGGACGAAAAAAAGGGCTCTTATGAACCCATAACATATTTCACTGTTGCATGTTTTTATGAAAAATGAGGATTTTCAGTAGGTAAAAAAGTTTGAAAATTCAAAAAAGGTCCCATAGACACACCAAAATAAAGGAGTAGTTAATGTACCATATACCGGTATGAGTATATATGGTTGGGTGTTACAAAATAAAGGAGTAGGTATTAGGTACCAAAGATGCTCCAAAATAAAGGAGTACGGTAGTTATGATAATGTACCATATACTGGTATGCCCCAAAATAAAGGAGTATATATGGTTGGGTGCTACAAATAAAGGAGTAGGTATTAGGTACCAAAGATGCTCCAAAATAAAGGAGTAGTTATGATAATGTACCATATACTGGTATGCCCCAAAATAAAGGAGTATTATGGTTGGGTGCTACAAAATAAAGGAGTAGGTATTAGGTACCAAAGATGCTCCAAAATAAAGGAGTAGTTATGATAATGTACCATATACTGGTATGCCCCAAAATAAAGGAGTATATATGGTTGGGTGCTACAAAATAAAGGAGTAGGTATAAGGTACCAAAGATGCTCCAAAATAAAGGAGTAGTTATGATAAGATACAATAAATGCCCCAACAAAGGATTAGGTACCATAGGCACCCCAAAATAAAGTAGCAGAAATGATAAAATTTCATATATGCCCCAAAATAAAGGCATACATGTGTATCAAAATTCTACCATAGACACCCTTATATTAAACATGTCACTTTTAATCTATACTCATAAACCATTAGATGTGTCGTTTAAAATAAAATAAATACAAAGTTAATTTAGCAAATCGTATTGATGTTTAAATTTCAAAAAAAAAAAAAAAAATCAAAAAACAAGAGGCCCATGGGCCTGATACGCTCACCTGATAACTAATGGCTAGCTGATAGATTTAAAGAAAACATAAATACTAAACCCCAATGACTTTTTTTTTTTACATCATGATAACCGTTGTATCAATACCTACAACATTCTAGTATACATGCCTATACAAAAAGTTTATAGTTTTCGAGATAATTAAACATTTCAGTATTGTTTCGCATCTGTGACCTTGACCTTTGAACCCATGACCTTTTTCTATACATCAAAATGATCGTTGTATCAATATCTACAACATTCTAATATACATGCCTATACAAAAAGTTTATAGTTTTCAAGATAATTAAACATTTCGGTATTGTTTTGCATATGTGACCTTGACCTTTAAACCCATAACCTTTTTCTATACATCAAAATGATCGTTGTATCAATACCTACAACATTCATATATACATGCCTATACAAAAAGTTTATAGTTTTCAAGATAATTAACCATTTCGGTATTGTTTCGCATCTGTGACCTTGACCTTTGAACCCATGACCTTTTTCTATACATCAAAATGATCGTTGTATCAATACCTACAACATTCTAATATACATGCCTACACAAAATGTTTATAGTTTCAGAGATAATTAACCATTTCGGTATTGTTTCGCATCTGTGACCTTGACCTTTGAACCCATGACCTTTTTCTATACACCAAAATGATCGTTGTATCTATACCTACAACATTCTAATATACATGCCTATACAAAAAGTTTATAGTTTTCGAGATAATTAACCATTTCGGTATTGTTTCACATCTGTGACCTTGACCTTTGAACCCATGACCTTTTTCTATACACCAAAATGATCATTGTATCAATACCTACAACATTCTAACATACATGCCTATACAAAAAGTTTATAGTTTTCGAGATATTTAACCATTTCGGTATTGTTTCGCATCTGTGACCTTGACCTTTGAACTCATGACCTTTTTCTATACATCAAAATGATCGTTGTATCAATACCTACAACATTCTAATATACATGCTTATACAAAAAGTTGATAGTTTTCGAGATAATTAACCATTTCCGTATTGTTTCGCATCTGTGACCTTGACCTTTGAACCAATGACTTTTTTCTATACATCAAAATGATCATTGTATCAATACCTACAACATTCTAATATACATGCCTATACAAAAAGTTTAAAGTTTTCGAGATAATTAGCCATTTCGGTATTGTTTCATATCTGTGATCTTGACCTTTGAACCTGTGACCTTTTTCTATACATCAAAATGATCATTGTATCAATACTTACAACATTCTAATATACATGCCTATACAAAAACTTTATAGTTTTCGAGATAATTAACCATTTCGGTATTGTTTTGCATCTGTGACCTTGACCTTTAAACCCATGACCTTTTTCTATACATCAAAATGATCGTTGTATCAATACCTACAACATTCTAATATAAATGCCTATACAAAAAGTTGATAGTTTTCGAGATAATTAACCATTTCTGTATTGATTCGCATCTGTGACCTTGACCTTTGAACCCATGACCTTTTTCTATACATCAAAATAATGGTTGTATCAATACCTACAACATTCTAATATACATGCCTATACAAAATGTTTATAGTTTTCGAGATAATTAATCATTTCGGTATTGTTTCGCATCTGTTACCTTGACCTTTGAACCCATGACCTTTTTCTATACACCAAAATGATCATTGTATCGATACCTAAAACATTCTAATATACATGCCTATACAAAAAGTTTATAGTTTTCGAGATAATTAACCATTTCGGTATTGTTTCACATCTGTGACCTTGACCTTTGAACCCATGACCTTTTTCTATACATCAAAATGATCGTTGTATCAATACCTACAACATTCTAATATACATGCCTATACAAAATGTTTATAGTTTTCGAGATAATTAACCATTTCGGTATTGTTTCGCATCTGTGACCTTGACCTTTGAGCCCATGACCTTTTTCTATACATCAAAATGATCGTTGTATCAATATCTACAACATTCTAATATACATGCCTATAAAAAGTTTATAGTTTTCGAGATAATTAACCATTTCGGTATTGTTTCGCATCTGTGACCTTGACCTTTGAATCCATGACCTTTTTCTATACATCAAAATGATTGTTGTATCAATACCTACAACATTCTAATATACATGCCTACACAAAATGTTTATAGTTTTAGAGATAATTAACCATTTCGGTATTGTTTTGCATCTGTGACCTTGACCTTTGAACCCATGACCTTTTTCTTTACATCAAAATGATCGTTGTATCAATACCTACAACATTCTAATATACATGCCTATACAAAAAGTTTATAGTTTTCAAGATAATAATTATAATCAGAGGTAAAAAAAATTAGGTCACGACCTTCACAATTAAACTTGACCTCAATTTGAAAATACTAACTAGAAGATGTCAAAACTGAAAACCCCATGTCATTATCTGGTCAAATAGTCAAGTTATAACAATTTGAATCTATTTTACGATTTTTTCAAAATTAAACGCAAAAACGCGTAACCTATTTTTTATCCGAATTTTACAAAATGAACAAACTATAGGCTTAAGACCATAGAGAAGCCAAATATCACATCAGATTTTTTCTCCAATCAGTACTTTCGGAGAAGAAGATTTTTTAAGATTTTTGCACCCCTAGGTTACCTTGACCTAGTTATGGTAGCCATGGCAACGCCACGAACAAATCTGAATTGCACCGGCCCATATATACTTCTGACAAAGTTTCATTAAAAACTGTCCAGTAGTTTTAGAGGAGAAGTCGAAAATAGGTGTTAACGACGCACACACGCACACACGCACACACGCACACACGCACACACGCACATACACACGCTGCGCTATGCCATAAGCTCACATGACCTTCGGTCAGGTGAGCTAAAAATCAACAACCTGCAGTAAAATCTGTAAAAGTTCAGGCTCATTATGTGGTACAATGTTAAACCTAATTAACAAAACTAGGTTACTGATACTCAAAACACAGGAAAATTCTTAAGGCTACAGATAATACAAATTAGGATATTGAATTGAGAATTAAGTTATTGGGGGAAACTATAACAACTAAAAGTAAGGAAGTTGGTATATAATTATAATAGATAACTATAAAATAGTATAAAATGTACCTACAGCATTAAAACTAGCACTAATTTGTGTATTAGTACAGTAGTACAGTATTCTATCCATTTATTCATTCTTAATTAAGTTTTAATACTGTAAATGTATTTAATTTTGCGCGTATTTATTTTGGCGATATAGGAAATTTTGACATCCGCGTACTGCTAGTTAAATTTTCGTGTTTTTGAAATATACACTTTAACACAATAACCATAAAATAATTTTTGCTCGGTATGTTTTTCCGCCCAAAACAAACGACCGCGAAATAAGCAAAAATTAGTACACCGCAAAAATAAATACAATTACAGTATTTCAAAGTGGAATCACAATAGCAGTTTTTTCTGTACTACGGTAATCTTTTATATTTTCTACTAAACAACTTTCAATTCCAGTAAAAAATCAATATATGTATATGAATAACAACAAGTAATGATTCAGAACATTTTTTTTACAGGTGACCTTTAACACAATACATTCTAATCAGACTGACTGTATACCAACTTTTATTTGTGTACAATTAACTTTCATGTGATTCATGAAAAAAACTTATTGGGAAAATAATCAACGCAAACATATTTTTGAAAATTATATTTTTAAACCAAATATTCAGTTATAATAAATATTGTGAAAGTTTATTGTCATGAAATGGTTTAGGCAAGAGAATCACAAAAGTAATATCTGCAAATAAAAGTTGGTTTACAGTAAGTAACAAAATAAATGTTCATTCTATTCCAATGTGCTTAATCCAGAACTATTAAATAGTACAGCAATTATCATATCCTCTTCACATCACAAATCCATCACTTATGAAGCCATAATCACCGATTTTTGTGTAAAATTTTTAGTTTTCCATACCTAAATAGATGTCCTTTGCATTAAAATATGTTTTTTCCAGGACAGGTAAAACATGTCCATATCCTATTACCATCACTGATGATGTCATAATCACATGGTTTTACTGTAGATTGGGAAATTTACGCATCATCTAATTTTCGCATAAACGCACTTTAATATTTATTCGCGTCTTTGATTGTGACTCTGTAGTTATAACTTTAATTACTGCTTATTTTTCGCGACTTGTTTCACTCGCGAATTTACGCCAAAATAAAACGATTGCGAAAATTTCCAGTATATGAGAGATTTTCTCTTACAATAGCCCATGTCATCACAGAATCAGAATATTTACATAAATTTAATGATCATGTAAGACTCTGTTGAATGCATTATAAGCACCGTCTAAATCAAATAACATTTGTCGTACTTGATTGTCGTCCAGTTCCTCCGACGCTGACATTCCGTTGAATGTGTCTAACCTGTAACATAACAGATAATTGATGGAGTGTTATCTTTATTTAAAACAATCACTTTTCATTTCAATAGAATTCTAAATACATTAAAAGCAAAATGGCTTAAGTTCTCAAATGTTTCCCTTATTTTGATGAGGAGTGTGGTCTAAAGTGTCAGATTATAGTACCTCTCTCTGAATAGGTTCCATTCAAATCTCAAATTTGATTTTCAAGGTTAGGTCATTACAATAGGCACTCTAGTTTTCTTGGCTGCCTTGATATAAGTAAAAGAATCTTGACTGGGGTGTAACACCTGTAAATCCTTCAGCACAGTGCTATGCCATAATTTCTTCATTACTTAGTACTAGTAAACTTACTAGATTTGATATGTCAAAATTAAGTCTGGACACTCCAGTTTCCTCCATCATCTCAGAACTGGCTGCCTTAATATAAGTGTTATGTCATTATCTATTCAATAGTAAACTGACTAGCTTGATTTGACAAAATAAACAGATCACTAAAATGAAACATAATCAAACTATTTTACTGGTAGATTTTCACAAGTATGGGGATGATAGATAATTAAACATGTGTAAAATATTACCATTTTTTAACTTTTTCTTTGCCTTCAAAATCTGCTGCTATTATACTTAATCTGTTCATATTCTCCATTAATTCACGAAGATCAGGCTGTATCTACAATGAAATATAGAAAATAGGTTTTGGTTCTTGTTGAACAGAAGATAAATGTTTTTTATAAATTCTTTTGCCATGCAAAGCAAAAGCAAACTGAACAAGTAAATTCAGTAAACAAGGACCCCGCCAGCAGGTTCATTTTTTAATGATTTGCACTTACGTTCAAAGGGCAATAACTCCCAGGAAAATGAGCAAACAAACTCAAGTTAAAGATATACACATCTCTTATCAATGTTGATGATTTTCACCAAGTTTTATGAAATAGTATTTGATAGTTTTGAAGAATTTACACAAACAAGAATTTGAACAATGGACAGAAGAATTGAAACTCGAATTTATTAACATCCCCCTCTTTCTTTGCAAGGCAGGGGGTAATTACATACATGGCATGCTATGTTTTATTAGTTTTGTATGGCAATGGAAATTTTAGCACTATAAACATCATTTCTAGACAGTCCCATCATCCCATGTTTATATTTGCATTTCACCATTTTTTAAAAATCTTATTTTTTTCAACCAAAAGCAACTTCAAATATTGTTACTGAAAAGATGTGTGTCCAATCACTGGAACAGTTAATAAATTATGTGAATCAATGGTAAATAATAGCTCATATAAATACATTTGGTCTGAAGTATAGTTTTACAGAACAAAAATGATGCATAAGTAAATATACAATAATTCAATACAGTCATTCCACAACAGCTGCCTCTGAAAAAATTCACTGAATATTCTGGCCAAACAAGATAACTAACAAAAAACCTGTTCAAGATCAGCAAATGCAACAACATCACCATACAGATAAAACAACGACGCTTTAGATGGTTAGGCAATGTGATGAGAATTCCCAATGAGAGCATACCAAAAACAGCTTTGAATTGGACACCAACTGGAAAAAGAAAGCCTGGTTGACCTCGTACCACCTGGAGGAGAACCATTCAAGTAGAACTACAGGAACTGGGATACACCTGGGGGCAAGCCCAAGATATGGCAAAGTACAGAGACAAATGGAGGACACTTGTTAATGCCTTATGTCCCAGTGGGGATGAAGAGGATAAGTAAGTAATAATGCAATATGTGAAATCATATATTTTTGTACTGTCCCAGTTGTCATTGTTTTTGTGGACATCCTGATACACAAACTTACATGTCAACAAAACTTACCCTAAACAGAAATTACATGCTAAAAATGTACTGTCCTGCATAACGGTATTTTTATAAGAACCACTAAATATAAATCAAACATACTAATCCATGTCCAAATCACTATCCAAAAGCAAAGTAAAAACTCTGGAACTGACAAGTTAGGTTAAACACGTGAACTTCCACCAGGGAAGTGAGGTCAGTGCTCTGGAAGGGTAAGCATCTACGGTTCAGCTAGCTACACCTGCCATGTGTGTAATCAAAATAATGTGAAAGGAACATGGAACTATGGACTTTAAATATATCCAGGGCAATCCTGGACACAGAGACATAAAAGAGTGATGACAGCCATAAAACTTTTTGAAGGCCTTGATAAGCCTAGACTAAGCAATACCTGGGGCAACAATTTATTTGCAAGCAGCCTGCTTCGTTATTACAAAGTCCCTGTAGTGGGAACAAGCTCTACCATAGCCTATTCATTGGGAAACAAAATACACCATAAGCAAGAGAAGGAGGTATATTGCTGCATAGAAAAGGAAAGTTGACAATAGAAAAATTGAAGTCATCACATTTGTCAAAGTTTCAAATGTAGCCTTTTGTGGGTGCCATAATAAAGGTATAAGTCTAAATATGAAACAGAACTTGTGGAATCAGTCGTATCTTTTATTCATTTTTATTTATAAAAATAATCGGACAAGACACCACAAAAATAAATTATTTCACAGAAATAAGAAGATACACAATATGTTTTTTATATTGTCAATGCACAAAAAAGATCAACACCAAACAATACCAGTACATAATCTATATCTTAATTTAAATACAGTCCAACCTGCCTTAAAGGCCACCTCTGTATAAAGGCCACCTGCTTATAAAGGGCAATTGAAAGTTCTTCTTTCATATTATTTGAACCTGTATATAAAGGCCACCTGCCCATAGAAGCCACTTTTACTGATTCCCTTGGGTGGCCTTTATGGACAGGTGTGACTGTACCATGTATGCACCATGACATTCTTTAGTGTTAATAACTACAGTACAGACATGTAGAAAGTTTACCACTAAGCTAACAAATTAATGCAGAATGTGAAGCTCATCTTGGCTTTTATTTGGCTATATCTCAGCAGCCACTATTTTTGTCTTGGCAGGTTTTTGGCTGCTCTTAATCATCAGCAACCAAGGTTTGGCTCTTTTTAAAATGTTAAACTTTGGACATGTCTGTACTGTAAATATATTATATTTATTATACTTACTTCATCCATAGCTCTTATTTCCAATCTAAGTTTATCCATAACTGTGATGAATAACTAAAATTGATAAAAATATCACTAATCAATAAATATTTATATACACATACAGTAAAACTTAATTTCTGTTGGGCCACGGTAGCTGAAGGATCTAAAGCACCCATTTATGCCATAGTGCCACCTATCACTGCCTGGGTTCGAATTCCTGGGCATTCCAGATTTCTCTACCATCCCTGAACTGACCGTCTAGATATAAGTGAAAGCATCTTGACTAGACATAAAACTCTATTACTCCACTCTATTCCTAATACCTGTTCTACAGTATATTCCCTATGTGCATTTCCATTTTTGTTGTTATGTACAATATTTGCATCTAAATGTCTCTTATTGGTACAAAATTGTGCATGGTTAATTTCAATGAGAAGAAAATTTTACTGGTCTTGTATCTTCCAATTTGAGCTTTTAACCTCTGTTATACTTACAGATACAATATCTGCTATACATTTACTGGTGTTGCCTTTGTCATCTTTTATTGTTATTGGTCTGTCTTCCTTAATCCTTTCTAGAGCTGCTGGACAATCAAGCTGTATATATAAAATTAACAACAACTTACTTCATCTTCCATACAATGTACAGTAGAACTGTACAATATTTAAATTTTAAATACAAACATTTCAAAATTTGGGTAATTTTCTGTTTGCCAACAAAAATAATTATTGAAATACATGGTAATAAGTAAACCAATTTTTCAATAATATCTCTGTAAACCATCTTATATTTATGGCTATTTGCTTTCACGATTCTCTCACCAAAACCATTTTGTGACTTAATTTTTTTAGATACATGTACCATATAAATTATACATATGTAACTGAATGTTTGGTCTAAATATTACCATTTTCGGAAACAAGTTCACCATGATTAACTTTCACAACTACTTTGTCATTGTGAAAAATGCAAAAGTTAATCATATGTGAATAAAATTTGGTTTACGGTATGATTCATAAAATTCCATATTTATGGCAATGCATTATTTTTGGGGGGGTGGGGTGGGGAATGATCACTGTATAAATTGTTTATCTAAGCAGAATTATATATTTAAATATATTTACAATCCAAACCAAATTCTCTGTAATAAGCTATTTGACGAGTGATTCAGTCTATCACATGATAGACCGAAAGCTTCACGTGCGACCTTTCCTTTTCTGACGTCATAGTTTCTGACGTCGCCGGCAATGTATGAATACATTAGTAATGGGACAACTTTACAAAGAAGCAAACACAAATACATGTGTCAAATGTCATCCAGTTCTTTCCAGTCAGGATTTCTTACCAATTCAACATTTAATAATTGTAGTGTAATATTAATATGAATTGTAAAAACACAGATACTTATTTAAAATAAAACCTTGACAGGTTTATCTGGTGTTGTCGTTTTTTGAAAATGGGTGGGCGGAGCTAACCCAATTTAATCCAATATTAAAAGCCATTTGATATTCACAAGGAATTTCTAAGAAAAACAAGAATGAATTAATTACATTTCAAAAATTAGTAAGTAGTGACGGATTGTAAATATAAGCATTAAACTTTGTTTGTAATGGATCTATGATGGTTTAGATTGAATGGCTCTCATGCTAATTTGAATAAACCGCGAAGTAGATATATATATATAACAGATATGCATATATATGCTGTATTTAATGTCTACTTTTGTGAATTTGAAGACACTAAACATCTGATCTACCAATGTAACTCTGTATGTATGGCAGTGTACACTTTAAACCTACACCAAACTTACCCGGTATTTTTTCATGAACTGTTCTACTGTTTGAAATTCGCTGCTTTGAACCTGTTTAAATGCTGCTTTATACTGTACCAGTAATTTAGAACAGGCAGCTGTGTATCTGAAAATTAACAAATAAATTGATAAGTACCTGTGCAACCAACTGAAGAAAAGAGGACAGCCAAAAAACACCTGGAAAAGGAAAAAGCTAGTAATGACAACATGGGAGAGGCAGCCACACTAGCAAATAATAGGGATGGCTGGAGAAGAAAGATAATTAGCCCAATTATCCACCAGGAGAGATGGAATGAAGTAAGTACATGTGTACTAACATTTTGAGAGCTCATTTGTACATTGCTCACTCTATTTAATGGTAATGGAAAGTTAAGGATTCAATTCTGGTGGGATCATACCAAAGCACTTGGATATCTAGCCAGCACTCGGCATTTAAAAACGTAATATGTGACTGATATCCTTTTCCACAGAAGAAGTGGAATAAAAACCTTACTGATCATTGTCTGTGCCATAGACAGTGTGCATAAACCACTTTAGTAGGTGAAATTTAGATATAAGTGAAAAAATCTTGAAATGAGACATAAAACTGCAGATACTTACTCGTTTATTTACTCACTTAATATTGCATTTTAAAGGGATGTATTTTAAGAATTTGTCTTAATGACTTTGTGAAAAGGAAGGTGTCAGAAAAATAATATAGCTTCCCTTCACATGTGTGACCAAAAATTTAAGCCAAAAAGTCTAGCATTTTGTTGGTCAAAAACTTTAAAAGTTTGCAACTTGAACATTAGGTGTTAATCAAAACACTTTTGCTGGTATTGACACAAACACTTGCTGGTGTTGACCAAAACAATCACCAAAGACATACTCTTGTTGATGGGTTTGATGTTGGATCCTTTACACTGCACTGGCAATACTTACTCTCTGGGTTGTACTGCATCTTTTATGTAGGCTTTCTCTAAACTTTGTAATGTATTGATGACAGCATACAAATCAGCCATATTATCATACCTGTCAAACACAAAACTTACAAATTCAGTTTAAGCATTTATATTTAGCTTCACAGGATATTGAGGATAGACCTAAAAGGTTCATATACAAGGCAGTATGAGGTGTTATTTATGTAATATTTATAGGCACATTTTTTTGTATAATGAATATCATCTGTGCATAGAGCCACTCAAGAAATCTAAATATTTTACAAATGGACAAGACTCATTGTCGGAAATTATACTGTATATACTTTAAATATGTCTGACAAGTTAAACATCGCTGGCTTGCAAACCAGCTTAAATTTCTAAACTTGTGACATTTAATTTTTTTTAAGATCAATAGAAATATGAATGAAGTACATGTTCAGTAAAACTTGAATTCATTACTACCATTTGTTCAGTCAGATTTTGGTGTAATAAAGGGGTTTGACAATAAATTGAGGCACAATTAATTCAAATATACAGGAAATAGCTTTGGAATTTGAAAATGCAATGGTGATAAACCAAGTTGCAAAGTTATCGAGGGGCATTACAAGGTTTCATTGTATATGAACTACAAAATAATGGTCTTTATATAGGGATGGTCACTATAACCTGTTTCATTGTATATATTTATAAACATTACACTTCAAAATACAAATACATACTTCTCTCTATCTCTGGCTGATCTGTATAACTTAACTTCCTGGAAAATGAAATAAAACATTTAAAGGGATAAATCAAACTAGTTCACATAGATATCTACATAGATCATTTTGAAATGAGGAGGAAACCAGAATGTCCAAAGTCCAAAGAAATACTTTACTAATGAACTTCTGACACACCAAAAAAATCAAGTTTCTGATCATTAATTTACTCAGTCATACACATGTACATATGGTCATTATGGTTATTTTTAAGTCTCTATTACCACTTTATTAAGAAAAGTAAGTTTTGCCATTTGCACCATGTATGATCATGCCATGGTGGTGCCATGGTGATGTCATTGTAACACACTTTACTGCTGTTTTAAAAGAAGGAGGTTAAAGAAACCAATTTTAAGCAGATCAGATTTTGTACACGGAAACATGTGAAACTTTGATCTGGCTCCAACTAAAGATTTTAAGCAGTTTTGTTCTTAGAAATACATGCACCATGCTTCCTCTGGCTCAAACCAGGCATTGCTATAGCAATTGTATCATACAAAAACTCAATATGAATTCTATTTTTATAGTTAATTTACAGTCTTACCTCATACAGTTCTGGATTAGTGGAAGCAGCTGTTAAAAAACAAAATATATCAGTGAGAAAATAATAACTGTAAATATCAATGAAACATGTTTTTTTTAAGCTCCAATTCATGAATGAATTTCAGCTAAATAATAGGGTCTTCTCAATATTATCAACTGTTTCATTGGAAAGTGTCTATGTCAAGAGCTGGAAGTTGTGTAGTCAGGTCATAACTCATATATGCAAGACTTTAAAATTTGAGATGTTGCTTCCACCTCTGGTGCTCTTAATCTTACTAATAGGACTGAGTATCAACTGGTTCACTCTGTGTCAGTATATTGTGACTGGGAGAATAGTTTGCTTAGCTGCAGTGTACCAATTCTATGAACTACCGGTAGCTCCTTAAAGTCAAACTGAGTGTGTGCTAGTATAAGGTAGACCATAATCGGAAATCATTTAGCGACTGTTATATCCAGGTGAATATATTTATTAATAATACTGTTACCTGTCTGTAGAAACCAATATAGGCTTTGCACTTTTCTAATACTATGTGTGCTATGTTTGTGAGATCAAACGAGCATGTAAGAGAGTCTACAATTCATTTAAGAGAGAGAGAGAGACTGAAAAATGCTATTATCAATTAATAGAAATTACTATCATGGTTTGATGACATGATTATGATAAATTTATACTGACACATCAGCATCAGTAACGATATTAGTTCATTTAGCAGTTTAGTAGATCATCAGACCTCCGTCGACTGAAATTTACAAATTATTTATCTTAAACATGAGCAGAAAAAAGAAATAAATATACCTGGTTTACTTGGCGGTACTTGAGCAAACATTTTAAGGTTTACTTGTCCTGCGTTTAATCAATACGTGTGATTTTAAAGGGATTTCCTAATCTTCAAATATTACTCATCTCATTTTTGTTTGTCAACACTAACTGAATGGCAACTTCCGGGTTTGAGACAGGTTCCCAAGTTTATGCTTTTCAACGCATTTCTCTATTTATCAGAGGATACTTTCGGGCACCTGTTATTGGAAGCAAATGAAATTGTCCCCCTTAGTACTGTAAAATAGTTTGATGGAATAAAAACAAAAGTGTTTTGGGTCATTCGGGTTAGATACTTTTTAATCACGCGAGAATTTACGCGAGTAACTAACCACTCATTCGTGGAGAGTGAAAGAGGAAGCAAATTTTCTTTCAGACTTTTTGAAACAGAAATGGGAGGATCTCATAGTGTTTTCGATGAACAAGAATTAGATGATTATCAGGTACGATAAATGAATCAATTAAATTTCGTTTTGATATCTGTTATTTAAGTTATTTTACCAGGTTTGACAAGGATTATTAGGTCATGTTAAATGATCATGTTTTGTTGTTTACATCACGATTTGTCAAAGTAACCACCAATCGTGTTATTTAAAGTTAAAAATAACCCTTTAGCAAATATTCAACTATTTTGTGTATTTTTTAGTTCTAAATACATGATAGGGGGAATTACGTGCTTTTCGTTGGCATCATTATGGCCGATAACCAGGCAGCTGGCTAGGCTGGAGTTTATGAACTTTCAACAATGGATAATTACTTTACTATCGTTATGGCAGATAGCTTGGCCTACAACCTTAATAAGGCTACTGTACCAATATCGTAACTCAGTTGGTAGAGTGCTTGCTCCGTATTTGATAGTTTGTGGGTTCGAACCCCAACTGGGGTCTGACCAAGTCCTGAAAATAGGTAGTGACTGTTCTTTCGCCAAGCACTTAGCATTTAGAAATGAAAGTCCTTTGGAAGAGACAGTAGGCGTGGCACGTTAAAGAACCCTCCCTGAACATTGCCCTGAGCATTCAAGGTAAAAATATCTGCCACTTCACCTATAGCTGGTGACATCTCGATATAACGGGTAAGTAAATTTTCTTGACTGGGATGTAAAACTCCATTCAATCAATTTAACAACATGGACCAGGCTACTGTTTTACTTCTTCAAATGTGCCAAACAACACTAATCTCTCTTGTAGTGTGGTTTGGTTTGGAGGTTCCTGTGGTAAAACATAAGAATCACCATATTGCAACTTTTATGTAACTTTTACACATTGGGGGTTGGCGACGACAGATATTTTTCAGGAATTGCTGCTCATAATCTCCAACAGCCAAAGTAAACTTAAGTGCCTCTGTTCAAAGTTAAATCTTGCCAGATAAAAAAGAATGTAATTTGTAAGGAAACCACAGAAATATTTAACATTCATAATATAAAATAATATATCAGCAGACTTGCCAACTCTCCGGTCAGCTGCAGGTGTGACCAGCAAGTATCTATGACGTGGGGTGGGTGTATAATATCTCCCACAAACACTAGTGTCACCACCCCTCAATTTATCATAACACCATGTTAAAGTTTCTTCACAACAACATAAATTTCAGAAGGGGACCATAGGTCCTTTATTTTGGCAAATGTCCCCATTGTCAAGGACTTATTTGCCAATATTTGGCCACATTTAACATAACATGTATGCAAAAATATTGATGTTATGATGAAAATTCCTTGAATGACTGCTGTCGGTCACAGTATGTTATATTAACTGCAGCTTTCAGACAATATTTAAGTACCGTAGTTTATTTTTATATATAAAAGTTATTAAAAGACATTATTAAGGATGGCCAATACAAACTCTTAAGCTTTCCTTGGACCGGTATCCAGTAAGTTATATACAAGAGAAAAATGTTTATTATTCTTTGATTTGTTACAGGAATTAACATATTTCACAAAGAAGGAAATTCTACAGTAAGTTTTAAATTTTATATTTTATTTTTATTTTTAAGCTCCAATCCTGTTGTTTTGATGACACCATATTAAGCATGTGTCATTTAGCATTCATGTTTCTGCAGAAGTTGGCATCTTATTTCACATGTTTTCATTCTTGGCTTTACATGAACTCAGTGAGGTTAACTTTCCTCAATAGTACAACTTTTTAGTCAAGGGCCTGGGGGTTCTTCTTGGGAGGGGCTTCAATGACCAAGTTGTACACACTTGCATATTGGAGCACCTCTAACTGCATGCCTAAGTTCTAAACCCACTCATACAGGTCCTAGTATGTGAAAGTTTGCCAGTTTACTTGCCATTAATTTAAGACAGTGATATAAATAAATAGAACATTTAAACAGTGAAGTGTGAATGTGGAATTTATTTTGTTGAGTGCAGTGAGAATATTAATATATTCACAAGATGTTTTATCTACATGTATATACAATATGAAGAATGAGTTATGTCTTTAATGTTATAGGTGTTTAGAAAAGTGTTTGGAAGTAGGGATAATCATCATCATTTTCAGACCCCAGTCCATTAATATGAAATTGATATTTTGTTTAGTGTCTACAAAAGATTTCAGCAGCTTGATCCTGATTTCAAGACAAGGAAAGATGTGAAGAAGAATATGAAAAATGAACGGTTAACCGAGGATGATATCCATTCCCTGCCAGAACTAAAAGTAATGTTCTCCATAATTATACAAATTACTTTAACATTCACTCAAACTCATGTACCATATTTAATACAATTTTGTTGAAATTACTGTAAATGAATTTTTGTGCAAGTTATAATAATGTTGGATTAATTTTACATGGACTTGAATTACTGTAGTCTTCTACCTCAGTTTCTGAAGTGGGCAGCAGCATAGCTGTCAAAACATGTTGACTAAATAAAAGTTGAGTTGAATAATGGTGTTTAAGTCCGGTCGATGTCAGCTATAGGCGAAGGTGGAAAAAATTTCGCATGTGCACTGTGCTGATGGCATTACAGCAGAGTTTTTTATCGTGCCACGCCTTCCGTGACACATGACCTCATTTATTTTAAGTTCCCAACCAAAAGAACTGTGACTTTCATTATGTAATGTCATATGTTTGGCAAAAGAACAGTCGCTACATACTTTTAAGTCTTGGGTTAGACCTAGTCAGGGTTCAAACCCACGACCTCCAACTTACGGAGTGAGCACTCTACCTACTGCATTACCACAGTGGTGCTAAATAAAAGTCATACTTTTAGTCTGTTACTAATACTAAAAGGTCAGAACAAAATATGTTCAATATAGCTGAAGTTAAATGTAAGTACTTAAGTACTTTATGACATAATAATTGAATTTATATACATGTACCGATAATTTTTTTTTTTTTTTTTTTTGTAATCTTTTAACTTTCTCTCTTCCAGGAAAATCCTTTTAAGGATAGAATAACAAAGGTGTTTTCATCTCAAGGTGATGGGAGCATGACATTTGAAGATTTCCTTGATATGATGTCAGTTTTCAGTGACAGTGCACCAAAGAATGTAAAAGTGGAATATGCTTTTAGAATCTATGGTAAGTCTGTTTTTGGTGTGATTTTTCTCAAGTTTTCTTATTTTATACAAATGTATTAGAAATCTTGATCATTTTCATTCAGTGATGGAATTGAGATTTAACATAAAAAACAGTTAAGCAAAATAGAGATAGTAAAATCACTTTCAAACAAACAAACAAACCTGTCCATGTCCAAAGCACTTAAAGCTAAGTAAAAACTTTGAAAACTGTCATATTAAAGTTAAATGCACAAACTTCCAACAGGGAAGTGACAAGTGTGAGTGCCCCATGTCTGGCTAGCTACATCTATCTGATGTAATAATAAAAAAGCTTGCTCTATGAAGTTGTCTCCCTTGCTCTTACCAGTATGCTAGTTTATTTCAATATCTATACTTACCTGCATCAATTATTTGGATCAATTTTAATTTGGTTAGAAGAACACAAATTTTAGATTTACTGCATTTTTGGTGAAAAGTAGATGTTTAGAAATGTTATACAACTCTCAAATTACCAATACCTCTCCTTTCTGTTTGATAAATACATGCACTTATTTTTTATTAAATTCCCTTTACTGTAGCTGATTATTTTGTTATTTTTCCTTTACTTTTACAGATTTTGATGAGGATGACATTATTTCCAGCCGTGATTTAAGAGAAGTTGTAAATCGTCTAACTGGACCTGACCAACAACTTACAGATGATGATATGCAGCAGTTGATTGATAATGTAAGACTACATATCTAACTGCTGTCTGTTTCATTGTGTTTGTAATTGCGAACTAAACAAAATTCTCTTAGAAAATCCAATTCAATAAACTTAAGGAAGTTTGGTCAGTGATTTTGTTTGCCAAAAATTACTACCAAATAAATACAGTTTCCCCTGGAAAAATCACTAAATTTTCCCAGTTTGATCACTAAATTTTCCCAAAACAGTAATGATATACTAGCAAATGAAATCTAGCTGTCCTTGCCCACAAAATGTTAGAGATTGTCACAAAATAACATCGTTGCAATGAGGATCCTAAGCTATTACAAGCATGTCATTATGCAGTTTTCTGTATTTCAGAACTTCATATATTCCCAATTTAAAAGGCAGAAGGTAATTTTTAAAAAATGAAGCAAAATCACTGTTCATTGGTTTTGTGATGGCGAGCTATGCAAAATTCTCATAGAAAAAATCCAATTCAATAAACTTCAGAAAGTTTGGTATTGTTCACTTCACACATCTTCATTTAACATAATATTTCTATAGTACGGAAAATATTGCATTAATGATAATTTTACATTTTGCATTTTTCCATACCGCAAGTACCTATTTCAAGTTTACTAAACGAGTATTAGCTCACAGATTTCTTGATCTGTCACTTTTGTGTCGCTGTTAGTTTATATTTGATCTGATCTTTGTTTTAGATATTTGAGGAAGCTGATCTGGATGATGATGACTCGCTCTCCTTTGCCGAGTTTGAACATGTGATTTCTAAAGCACCTGATTTCATCAAGTAAGTCTAACCATAATTCTGGGTCCAGTTTAGTCCAATCAGTCTATGCCAACCTCAAAGTAATTGCAACAGAAAATGTTTTTAAGTGATTGTTTTCAGGAAAGGTGTTATTATTGTTATTATTAAAAATCTACCAATTTCAATTCAATGGAATCAGTCTTTTTTGGCGATTAAAGTTGTCTGTAGCATTTTATACGAAAAAGGGAGATAACTTTGTAGTGTGAGCCTAAATTTTGCACACACATTTTCAAAAACTTCAAGTGTTCTCTGCTACTCTAGAAAGAACAGTCTAAACATTAGATGAAACCAGTTGTTCAAAGCTGTATTACCATAGTTTGATCATTTGATAAGTCAAAATTTGTTTCTTGTATATTATTAACCTTTTTAGGAAATATTTATCGAAAATATGATTGAAATTTTTTTGTACATCCGTGTTGGAAACAGCCAGTCCCACAGTCCTGGACTGGTAACTTTTTGGAAGGATTAAAAATATCCAGACTAGGATTGGTTGAAAAAAATGGACTTATTTCAAACACTTTGATCAGTACAACATTCTTCTTATGATGTACATAGTCTAATACTAATGGAGTTTAAAGACATCTACATATTTTATATTCATTAGTCTTGTATTTTTATCTAAAAACCGACATTGGTATAACGACCATAAAACTTACCTGGTAAGTGCTTTTAGGACTATGTAGCTTTCTACTGACCACCCTCCCTATAAGCACACACACACACACACACACACACACACAGAGTAATTATCCCCTGCTTGTCTGGGCTTATTCCCCAAAAATATGAAGCACTAGGGAATTAGGGGATCCTAATTCATTGAACTTGCTTGTTCTGTTACATATATGTATATGTTTTAACATTGATTTATGTTGTATTATTTATTTATTTTGTTTCAGTTCCTTCAGAATCCGGTTGTGAAGTGTGTTTCTGTCAGCATATTACAGTTCAGGAAGTCCCATCAGTATTTTACATTATTCTAGAAATGGTGTTTGTTATGCTATAGCTAGAACTCTCTATATCTTCTCTGGTTAGTGAATACAACTTGGACACAGATGAAGCAGGATTACATCGACAACATTATTATTCAGTGTTACAGACCTACTTCTTTTGTGTTACTTTGATCTGAACTATTCATACATACATATTTAAATAAGTTGTGAATGTATAAATTAACACTTGTATGTTTAAACCATAATCAGATGCAATTAATGTTCCTTTAAAATTTGGGGTCAATTGTTCGGAGCTTGATTAGTTTAATTATTGATTAATTGAAATTTGATTTTTGCATAATTTCGGATATGTTGTGAAATTAAAATGGAAAATTTGGAAAAAAAATGGATGGAATTTCATCAAATTAAAGCACATTGTAATACAAATGTTGATTTAATAATGATACTTTCATTTTTGTTAATGTTTTAAATTAATGTTAATCACTGATTAAACTAATCAACTTCCAACAACCGCACCATGATAATTAACTGCTGATTACTAACGAGTAATTAAATTTATTGTATATATCTCAGTTAAAATAAGAATATTTTTATATATAAATATTTAACCGATAACTATGAAAAAGCCTCGTTGCTGATTATGAATGATTAATATATTAAACTATGAAGTCTTATGCAACATACTTTTATCCAACATTGCTCAAGCTTACCCAACTGATAAATGAATTATAATAATAACAACAGAAATGCTTGAGTTGATTTTGCCACTTTTGTAACTTTCAGAAGTACCAAGTAGTCTTCTATTCTCAGTTACTTTGTTAAATAGAAATTGAAATAAAACCAGTTTAGAGGAGTAGACTTTGAATAAATTGTATGGTAACAAAAAATTGTATCACCACTTATCTCTTCAGCCCTACTTCATTCCTGAGAACTTTACATTCAATACAATAAATTAGTTGTAAAACCAGCCTATAGACTATGAATGAATGTATGCGGATTTTTCAGGGTCATATTGGGAAATTTTAGGAAATTTTCCACAGGGGAAACTACCTTTATTCGGTAGTAATTTAAGGCACACAAAATCATGGAATATCCGAAATCAGTGACTTGGAATAAAGTTAACGATAGCTTTATAATGTACATGTATGATAATTATGGGTATATGTTTAATCATTTTTATAGAACCTGTCTTTTATGTTAATTTTATAAAGTTTAATTTGTGACAGATAAACTGGTTGTTTGCTGGTGCAATGTTTTATATGTAAACAATCAGTTTATGGTGTCATCCTTGTTTGCACATGTAGATATGACTAATTGTACACAATTATAAATGTATGTAGTTCATACAGAATAAAGTCCCAATTATTTATTTTATAATAAAATAATTATTATACTTGATAAATGTTTTTAAATGTGTTAAATGTTGACTGACATAATAATTTCCTTTCTGAAAAAAGATTACACATTATTGGTATAAGTGTGTTGGTGCATTTTGTTGCTTTTTGAGTCAGAACAATCATTCAAGAGCCGAAATTATCTATAAAACTGCTGGATGTACTATTTGTCCATTAATTAGCTTGACTTTAAACAGGGTATAATCACCAACGGGTACCATTTTCATCAATACAGTGGATTTTCCCATAGACGATGTGATAGCAGCAGTGTTTATGTTAGACTATTATTTATGTGACTTAGTAAATACCACTTAATTTAATATCAACCAAGTTCTCAATTAATTTATTTTAAATTCTAGAACCACTGTGGTAAAAAGCACAGGATTTTTACCCAAGGAATATGGTATAATAATAACTCTACAGTATTTTGATACTATCCCAGAAATATGGGTTGTAACATTCTCCATAACCAATGAAAATAAAAGTTTCATACAAAATTTAAATTAGTTTTAACCAATAGTATACTCTGTACTATAAGAACCACTTTGTACTAGAATGGTGTCAAGAACTGTTGTTACACTGTCTTGTCTGAAATCCGTAACTCCTTGATATAATCTGATTGTAATTTTTAACACTGTTTCTTAAAACATTTTATTGATATACAAATGACAATCTTCTGAAAATAAATGTATCTAAGCAATATATTTTAATTGTGTAACCATCTATAATGACATACTGGTAAATGTTTGATTCATTTATGTTGATTATTTTGAATGCAGTTGTTACCACAATTGTAATGTAATTACTATGTTTTATGTGTTTAAATTCAATTAAAAAAACAAGATTAAATTTCAATGGTAATTTGGGAACATTTGCCACTTTTGTATATCAAGGTCATGTGTATCCATCCCTGAACTGGCCAGTGTTTTAATGCTCATGCATTTTCTTGAAAATGGCATTACATCATTAAAATTAAAATATCTGAGGGTTCACTTCTGCTGCGGAATAAACTGTTGGCTGTTATACAGTTCATTTGTTTCCAACCATTATGAACAATTTTCTGTTGATACAGAAATAAACCCTAATGATGTAAAAAAAAACCAAAAAAAACACTGTTTAAAAACAGTAAATTTTAAATGATGTTGCACGTTTTTACATTAACTGTAAATATGTAAGATTTTTTAAACTGGCCAAGTATGATCCAAAATATTTTATCTATACCATAGATGAAATATTTCAACTAACAGGAACTAGGTTTATGCAAAATTATGGAATATTATCTTGGTATAACTGTCAAAAATGGTGTTAAATGTTCCCAACTCCACAGAAATGTACACAGTTTATGTAACATATACAGATATCATATGTTCATTATTTCTATACATTTCTCTTTTCCCTGTAGGAGGTTGCTGGTTAATCTTCAGGAATAGTTGAAATAAAACTTGCATTCCATATAAATATATGTTTGTTATTTATTATCAGTATATAGATTAGTGAGGAAAGTGCAAAAAAGTTTGTCAGTTCACATGACAAAGGTTGGTGGTTCTCCCCAGGTACTCTGTCAGTTCACATGACAAAGGTTGGTGGCTCTCCCCAGGTACTCTGTCAGTTCACATGACAAAGGTTGGTGGTTCTCCCCAGGTACTCTGTCAGTTCACATGACAAAGGTTGGTGGCTCTCCCCAGGTACTAGTTTGTCAGTTCACATGACAAAGGTTGGTGGCTCTCCCCAGGTACTAGTTTGTCAGTTCACATGACAAAGGTTGGTGGCTCTCCCCAGGTACTAGTTTGTCAGTTCACATGACAAAGGTTGGTGGTTCTCCCCAGGTACTCTGTCAGTTCACATGACAAAGGTTGGTGGCTCTCCCCAGGTACTAGTTTGTCAGTTCACATGACAAAGGTTGGTGGCTCTCCCCAGGTACTCTGTCAGTTCACATGACAAAGGTTGGTGGTTCTCCCCAGGTACTAGTTTGTCAGTTCACATGACAAAGGTTGGTGGCTCTCCCCAGGTACTATTTTGTCAGTTCACATGACAAAGGTTGGTGGGACTCCCCAGGTACTCTGTCAGTTCACATGACAAAGGTTGGTGGCTCTCCCCAGGTACTCTGTCAGTTCACATGACAAAGGTTGGTGTTTCCCCAGGGACTAGTTTGTCAGTTCACATGACAAAGGTTGGTGGCTCTCCCCAGGTACTATTTTGTCAGTTCACATGACAAAGGTTGGTGGGACTCCCAGGTACTCTGTCAGTTCACATGACAAAGGTTGGTGGCTCTCCCCAGGTACTCTGTCAGTTCACATGACAAAGGTTGGTGGTTCTCCCCAGGTACTCTGTCAGTTCACATGACAAAGGTTGGTGGCTCTCCCCAGGTACTATTTTGTCAGTTCACATGACAAAGGTTGGTGGCTCTCCCCAGGTACTAGTTTGTCAGTTCACATGACAAAGGTTGGTGGCTCTCCCCAGGTACTAGTTTGTCAGTTCACATGACAAAGGTTGGTGGCTCTCCCCAGGTACTAGTTTGTCAGTTCACACGACAAAGGTTGGTGGCTCTCCCCAGGTACTAGTTTGTCAGTTCACATGACAAAGGTTGGTGGTTCTCCCCAGGTACTCTGTCAGTTCACATGACAAAGGTTGGTGGCTCTCCCCAGGTACTAGTTTGTCAGTTCACATGACAAAGGTTGGTGGTTCTCCCCAGGTACTAGTCTGTCAGTTCACATGATAAAGGTTGGTGGTTCTCCCCAGGTACTAGTTTGTCAGTTCACATGACAAAGGTTGGTGGCTCTCCCCAGGTACTAGTTTGTCAGTTCACATGACAAAGGTTGGTGGCTCTCCCCAGGTACTAGTTTGTCAGTTCACATGACAAAGGTTGGTGGTTCTCCCCAGGTACTCTGTCAGTTCACATGACAAAGGTTGGTGGCTCTCCCCAGGTACTAGTTTGTCAGTTCACATGACAAAGGTTGGTGGTTCTCCCCAGGTACTAGTCTGTCAGTTCACATGATAAAGGTTGGTGGTTCTCCCCAGGTACTAGTTTGTCAGTTCACATGACAAAGGTTGGTGGTTCTCCCCAGGTACTCTGTCAGTTCACATGACAAAGGTTGGTGGTTCTCCCCAGGTACTAGTTTGTCAGTTCACATGACAAAGGTTGGTGGCTCCCCAGGTACTAGTTTGTCAGTTCACATGACAAAGGTTGGTGGCTCTCCCCAGGTACTAGTTTGTCAGTTCACATGACAAAGGTTGGTGGCTCTCCCCAGGTACTAGTTTGTCAGTTCACATGACAAAGGTTGGTGGTTCTCCCCAGGTGCTCTGTCAGTTCACATGACAAAGGTTGGTGGCTCTCCCCAGGTACTAGTTTGTCAGTTCACATGACAAAGGTTGGTGGCTCTCCCCAGGTACTAGTTTGTCAGTTCACATGACAAAGGTTGGTGGCTCTCCCCAGGTACTAGTTTGTCAGTTCACATGACAAAGGTTGGTGGTTCTCCCCAGGTACTAGTTTGTCAGTTCACATGACAAAGGTTGGTGGTTCTCCCCAGGTACTAGTTTGTCAGTTCACACGACAAAGGTTGGTGGCTCTCCCCAGGTACTCTGTCAGTTCACATGACAAAGGTTGGTGGCTCTCCCCAGGTACTCTGTCAGTTCACATGACAAAGGTTGGTGGCTCTCCCCAGGTACTCTGTCAGTTCACATGACAAAGGTTGGTGGCTCTCTCCAGGTACTAGTTTGTTAGTTCACATGACAAAGGTTGGTGGCTCTCCCCAGGTACTCTGTCAGTTCACATGACAAAGGTTGGTGGCTCTCCCCAGGTACTCTGTCAGTTCACATGACAAAGGTTGGTGGTTCTCCCCAGGTACTCTGGTTTCTTCCACCATCCCAGAACTGGTTGCCCTGATATCCGTGAAAGAATATTGACTGAGGGGTACAACATATTAGATCCACTCTCTCCAAGGAAACCAAGAACATGAAACAATGCAAGTCCTGGTACAACAGCCAAACATGACAAGACTGGAAAAGACAAACACATATTGTTACTGGAGTAAATGTGGTTATAATGCAATGCCTATTAGAGGGTCCTACAAATATTTCTTTTGCATAACAACCAATGGTCCATAAATTAATTTAAAAATGTACATATGCATGCACATTTAAAACACAGCTAACTAGAACACTCTTTTGAGAGCCAAATACGTCATTTCAGAATGTTTTCCCTCCACCTTTCCGATATAACATTGGTTCAAGGCCATGACACACCTTTGGACCATGAAGGTTATTTATTTGAAGTTTTATGACAGTCCTCCAAAGTAGTTACGAGATATGGCCCGGGCACGATTTTACACGGACCGACATACATGGTGCTATATACTCCCCCCTCCCAACTAGTCTGCATGGGGTATAATAAAAATAAGACCCGTTTTACAAGTCAATGAATAACCTTGTAATTGATAACAAGATTTTATTCATTATTAGTATTATTTAGAAAAAGTGAAATAATGTATAGAAAATAGCTTTCATTTCTAGGGCTTGGTTATTCCAAATTCCACTATCTTAAACCATTTGGTTAGCCAAAATTGTATTTTGTGTTTTAGGCAATATTTCTGGGTTTTTTTTGGTTTTTTTTATAAATAGCTTTTATTTCCAGGGCTTGGTTATTCCAAATTCCACTATCTTAAACCATTTGGTTAGCCAAAATTGTATTTTGTGTTTTAGGCAATATTTCTGGGTTTTTTTGTTTTCTTTATTTTTTATTTTTTTTTTTTATCAAAAGGCAATGCAAATAGAATCGGTTGAAGTCAAAACTGTATTGCTATATCAACTATTTTTAATTTTAATAACATTTCATATTTTCACAAACCATTTGGTTAAGAACAAAAGGGCCTTACGATATTTTGTTAAGTCCGACCGGTACAGTGATACACACAGGCCCATCATTGATAACCTTCAGAAATGTCAGTCAGTGGCGTAGTTTCCCCCTAGATACGCCACGACGCACAGGCGTGCACATCATCAATTTTCCTTAATTATTTTATTATTATTTATATAATGTCTCTAAATATAGAAGATTCTGGAAGAAAAAATGAAAAAAAAAAACGAACGAATCGAATGGATTTCGTTTACATCATACGCACTAGATGTCTTTCGGAAATATAATTAGTTTTCAATTCTCACGCGTCTTTCTGTGTTGATTTCATGAAGAAGGCGGGTGACTCTAATGTAAAAATAAGTTCTTTTTTTAAAAACCAGTCGCACCGTCACCGACAGTCATATGAATCAACAATAAGGCGGCTTCAACTTCAAGTTCGAGCAGGCAAGGGCGAAGCTGGGTCCGAGATATCGTGTAGGCACAGACGCATAATGTGCAGAGTGCCGATGGGAGTGGGTGCGGGAGGAGTTGGAGGTTGACCCCGACGAAGAGAGAGGATATTTTTCGTTGTCGTAGACCTTTGTCGATTGGTACGTCACCAGTATAATACAGCATATTTTTTTAAAAAAAATTCAAAGTTAATTCAATCTATCATTATGGACAAATTAAAATAAAATACAAAATAACGCGAAAATAAAACAATGATTATTTTCAAACTTTAAGAGTCTTAAACAGAAAATTTCGTCTCGCTCATAGTCTAGTAGTAATAAGCCAATGTGTTCGTCTTATATTACTCTGATGATAAGCTGTGTACATTTTCCTGGGATGCATGTGAGCCCAAATACCCAGATACAGCTCAAATTACTACTTAAAAGCGTTAAACCATAACTTTTAATGGTATCATCAGCTTGGGCAAACGACTTCAGTTTACCAATTAGCTGAATTAAACTTTAATCTGAGACTATACAGTGGCGGATTTAGGGGAGGGGTTGCGGGGGTTGCAACCCCCCTTTGAAAAATTTAAAGAGAGAGAAAGAGTGAGATATTGACTGATTAAAATTATTTTCTTGGCCCCCATCGGCCCTAGACCCATCGTCTCTGGAAGCTCGAGCCTTCGGCGCTCGCATCTAGCATTGATATAATTCTCATCCCCTTTAAAAATCCTGTATAGTTCTCAAACCCCCCCCCCCCTTTCAAAAAATCCTGGATCCGCCCTGCTATATGATTCCGAACATAATAAAATAGAATGATCACCCATCAAGGTGTAGACCACGCTTTCTTGGGACATTATTGGTTTACCCATAATCCAAAACCAAGTAGACATATCTATATCTTTGATCAATAGAGTTGTTGCTTCACACATTACATCAGAGAGCAAGTCCAAGTGAAGAATGTTTCACTTATAATAAATATCGAGACGACACCAGCTGTAGGTGAAGTGACATGTTTTATCTTTGCAGTGCGCTCAAGGCAATGTACAATTAAGGCTCTTTAACGTTGCAACAACCACTATGAGACGGGCATCAGTTTTAATGTCTCGATCGAAGGACCCGTGACAAAAAAACGAATATTAACCCTTTTTACCAATGTAATAATGATTTAGAATGCAGAAAAATGCACTTACTAGTAATTGCTCCTTTTTTCAAAAATTTCCCGGGTGGGTCAGTGGAGAATGCCCATGTAGCAAGGACGCGACTACGGCGCGTTTGGTGGCTTTGGCACCAGGCCTTTCACGCTACGCCACTGTGATAATATGTGTTCATTTAAATGTATTTTTCCATCTTATGACTAAGGGAAGCAATACAGACAAAGTCGAGATATCTCTAAATTTTAAGTGTACCGTCTTCATTCTCATAGAAATATTAGTGTTAGTATAATAAAAATGCGTCTATGCAATACCCGAGTTTCTAAAACATGAACCATCTGCTTATTGGCGAGAGTGGATGTCGGTTCTATTTTACTTTCGAATGCGTGTGTGTGTCACGGTGCGTGTGTGTGTGTGCGTGTGTGTGTGTTTTACGATCTCTCTCTCTCTCTATCTCATAGCGTGGAAGGGTATGTTTGCATAATATGTGTTCGTCCCCCCCCCCTCTCTCTCTGTGTGTGTGTTGTGTGTGTGCGGCGAGTTTCGTGAAAATATACTTTATTTGTCCTATTGTTCTGGATCAAGTTGGATTTAAATGTAATTTACCCTACAGGTAATTATATAAATCGTACATGTCTTCGATCCGGAGCTGTGTTCACTATTCATTAAAACATTTTGTGGTATGTAAGAGTTACGTGGAATGCCATAACCAAGAATAATAGAATAATTTTAATTGTATTTAACCAAATTCTTCAAAAAGTTAAGCTATACTATGAAGAAACTTCTATTAAAAATTAATATATTTTTTATCTTTATATCAAAATTTAACATAAAATATAACATGTATCTACAAAGTTGATTTTATATGCATTACTAAACGACACCAGAATGAAGTGATTCCAGATATCGTTATAAACCAACATTACTCAATGTTAATAATTAACAGAATAGATGTCGGAGGAGTCTCCGATATCAAACGGGAAGGTGGTTCATTATATCCGTGATGGATGTTTAAACCACTCGCCTTTTCGGGGCGCTCTCTCAATTCTTATACTATTTCTGACTTTTTACAATTCTGATTTCTGTCTTGTATTGTACAGTTGGTGTTCTATTGCTTACAATAGCCATCATCTGCCCCTGGACTACTGTTGCCTAGTGGTTCAGGGTTCAACTCTCCTGGGTTACGGTTGCCTAGTGGTTAAAGCACAAATCTTTAATCACCTGGCGTCTGTAGTCCAGGGTTCCACTTGGTCAGTGGGTATCTATCTTCTGTTCCTGGGATACGGTTGCCTAGTGGTTAAAGCATTTAATGGACCCTGCTGTTTAGTGGCATCAGCGCAACACAGGTAAAATTTCTGCACCTTAGCCTATAGCTGGTGACGTCTCGGTGTAAGTGAAATATTCTTGACTGGTATGTAAAACGCTATCACTCAACTTATGATCAACTTTTAAAGTCAAGGTACAAATGTATATATCCGTTGCCAATTTGCCCCTCAAAATAATGTGCGAAAAAAACATATCAGGAATTGAGCAACACATGAAGAACGGCTGGTAAATTGCTGATGTGGAGTAAAAGAACGGCCTATCCTCTTTCCTTGGGCGCACAAGGTTTGTCTGTTAAATAACACTGTTGCAAAAGGGGCATTACTCTCCAAAAAATAATGAGAGCAATCCGAAGGTGACAAGGAAGAAGTCTGCAATGTTTGAAAATAATCTGTTTAATCGTGTAGGAGGAGCTCAATGCACAAGGTTTGTGACGGACGCACGCACAGACGAGGGTATTTCTATATCCCCTGCCCCTGCTCCGCATTCGCGGTGGCCATTTCTAAATTATAATCAGCAGGTATATATAGACACCAGGAATGAATAAGGGTACAGTGTCGGATACTATCTTATACCCCTTTCTGACATTGTGGTATCTATTGGTACAATATTATTACCAATTTTCTTTATTTAAAATCGCTATATACCTGCTTTAACACGCCTTACAAAAGTATCAGCATCAGTCACATTTACAGATACAAACATATTTATATTGTCAATGCAGTTAAGAAAATCCTTGTTAAAATGTTGTTATTTATGCCCACTTTAAATTGCAACATCACAGTTTACTTTACTTAATAATTCCCCAACACAAACAAGGGGACATTATACCTCTGACGTCCATAGACAAAATGTTAGGGTTTTTATAGACACTTATTTGTTGTGTTTGCCAATTTAATTTAACGCAAACAACCGGTATACCAATTGGCACAAACGGGACATCATTGTTTGCAGATTGTTCAGAACTTGATTTATAAATTTGTGTAGAACCCGAGAAGACCGTCGCTGGATCATTTAACTCCACATACAGATATATCGCGAGATGACACTAATAATAATAATAATAATAATAATAATAATATAAATTATAAAACTTTGAAGTTTCATATGCATGCCTGCTTCTACTTATAGTGTATTTGTTTCATAGTTATGCTTTGGCAGAGCTTGTTCCATCTACAGGCACATTATACAACGAAGCAAACTGCTAAATTGGTTCATTCATGGATGTCCAAAATAATCCAGGATACACTTGACATCACACAGTTTTCTATTACTTTCATTCTCGATTTTGATTAAAGAGGCGACTGGTAAAGTTAGGAAGACAGAAGGTGCTTGCGCCTTGAAGTACCCGGTCCGTCACTTCCCTGGTGGAAGTCTTAGAGAGTGTGTTACTAAATTTGCCAGTTATTAAAGATTTTACTTTGCTCAATTTGAGATTGTGCTTTGCACCTGGGACGGTAAGTTTGTCAAGTTTGATTTGATATTTTTCCTTATTCATTGGGGCGTAGCTGGGTCCGAGATACCGTGTAGGCACAGACGCATGATGTGCAGAGTGCCGATGGGAGTGGGTGCGTGAGGAGTTGGGGTTTACCCCCGACAAAGAGAGAGAAGATTTTCGTTGTCGTAGACATTTGTCGTTTGGTACGTCACCAACATAATACTATGTGTTCAACCATCTTAGGACTAAGGGAAGCAATACAGACAAAGTCGAGATATCTCTCAAATTGTTTTTGTACCGTCTTCATTCTCACAGAAATAATGTAAGTGTTAGTACAATAATGTGTCTATGGAATACCCGAGTTTCTAAAACATGAATCATCTGCTTATTGGCGAGAGTGGATGTCGGTTCTCTTTTACTTTCGAGTGTGTGTGTGTGTGCACGTTTGTTTGTGTGTGTTGAAGGGTTGGTTGATTGGTTGTTTTGCACGTGTGTATATAGCGCATTTGAGTTAAACACGACAATGTGCTTCAAGCACCACAAAGTGAGTGTACACCACAATATACATATGAGACTTTGCGCTAAGTGTTACCATGCGTGTTTGTGTTAATCCCCAAAATGCTCGTGTTTTTTGTACGTGTATATTTGTGTTTGTGTTTATCACTACATAGTGTGTGTGTGTGTGTGTGTTTTCGATCTCTCTCTCATTCTCTTTCTCATAGCGTGGAAGGGTATATTGCATATGTAGCACAATATGCGTTCATTCCCTCTCTTTGTGTGTGTGTGTGGGGGGTACTATCTCTCTCTCTCTCTCTCTCTCATAGCGTGGAAGTGTAGCACAATATGCGTTCATTATTATCATCATCATCATCTCTCTCTCTCTCTCTCTCTCTCTCTCTCTCTCTCTCTCTCTCTCTGTGTGTGTGTGTGTGTTCGGCGAGTTTCGTGAAAATATACTTTATTTGTCCTATTTTCCTGGATCAAGTTGGATTAAAATGTAATTTACCTACAGGTAATTATATAAATCGTACATGTCTTCGAACCGGAGCTGTGTTCACTATTCATTAAAACATTTTGTGGTATGTAAGAGTTACGTGGAATGCCATAACCAAGAATAATAGAGTAATTTTAATTGTATTTAACTAAATTCTTCAAAAGGTTAAGCTATACTGTGAAAAAACTTCTACAAAAAATTAATATATTTTTTATCTTTATATCAAAATTTAACTTAAAATATAACATGTATCTACAAAGTTGATTTTATATGCATTACTAAACGACACCAGAATGAAGTAATTCCAGATATCGTTTTAAACCAACATTACTCAATGTTAATCAATTCTGATTCCCGGGCTGTTCTTAACAGAATAGTGTAAGATGTCGGAGGAGTCTCCGATATCAAACGGGAAGGTGGTTCATTATATCTGACCACTCGCCTTTTCGGGGCGCTCTCTCAATTCTTATACTGTTTCTGACTTTTTACTTTCCTGATTTCTGTCTTGTATTGTACAGTTGGTGTTCTATTGCTTACAATAGCCATCATCTGCCCCTGGACTACTGTTGCCTAGTGGTTCAGGGTTCAACTCTCCTGGGTTACGGTTGCCTAGTGGTTGAAGCACAAATCTTTAATCACCTGGAGACTGTAGTCCAGGGTTCCACTTGGTCAGTGGGTATCTATCCTCTGTACCTTGGCTACGGTTGCCTAGTGGTTAAAGCATTTAATCACAAGGTACCTAGTGAACCCTGCTGTTTAATGGTATCAGCGCAACACAGGTAAAATTTCTGCACCTTAGCCTATAGCTGGTGACGTCTCGGTGTAAGTGAAATATTCTGGACTGGTATGTAAAACGCTATCACTCAACTTATGATAAACTTTTAAAGTCAAGGTACAAATGTATATATCCGTTGCCAATTTGCCCCTCAAAATAATGTGCGAAAAAACGTATCAGGAGTTGAGCAACAAATGAAGAACGGCTGGTAAATTGCTGATGTGGAGTAAAAGAACGGACTATCCTCTTTCCTTGGATGCACAAGGTTAGTCTGCAATGTTGAATAACTTTGTTGAAAAAGGGGCATTACTCTCCAAAAAATAATGAGAGCAACACAGAAAAATCGTGGGACCACCTGAAAGTCTGCAATGTTTGAAAAGAATCGGTTTAATCGTGTAGGAGGACCTCGATGCACAAGGTTTGTGACGGACGCACGCACAGACGGGTATTTCCATATCCCCTGTCCCTGCTCTGCATTCGCGATGGTCAGGGATAATTATTTCAATATCTATACGTGTCTAAATTACAATCAGCAGGTATATATATATAGACACCAGGAATGAATAAGGGTACAGTGCCGGATACTATCTTTCTGGCATTGTGGTATCTATTGGTACGATATTATTACCAATTTGCTTTATTTAAAATCGCTATATTCCTGCTTTACCACGCCTTACAAAAGTATCAGCATCAGAGTCACATTTACAGATACAAACATATTTATTGTCAATGCAGTTAAGAAAATCCTTGTTAAAATGTTGCAAATTATGCCCACTTATTTTACTTAATAATTCCCCATCACAAACAAGGGGACATTATACCACTGACGTACATAGACAAAATGTTAGAGTTTTTATAGACACTTATATTACGAAAGCCTATTAAGCTCATGAATAAAAAAAATTAAAAGGCGTAATAATGCGACATAAAGGCATTATAATGCGAAATAAAGGCGTAATAGCGAATTGAAAGGCGTTATATAACGCGAAATAAAGGCATAATAACGCGAATTGAAAGGCATAATAACGCGAATTGAAAGGCGTTATAACGCGAAATAAAGGCGTTATAACGCCTTTAGAAGGGCGTAATAAAGCGAATTGAAAGGCATTATTAATATAACGCGAATAAAAAGGCGTAATAACGCGAATTGGAAGGCATTATAACGCGAGTTAAAAGGCGTAATAACGCGAAGTGAAAGACGTTATAATGCCTTAGAGCAGTCACTTCCCTGGAGAATGCCTTCTCTCTATAGGTTAACAACCCTCACCACAAACAGATTAGTTTTAGTTTGAATAGCTCAAGGCAACTGCAAGTGATTACACCTTGATCTGTTCTGATCTATTCATACTAAGATGTCACAAATGTCATTTAGTCATTGTTAAAAGTTAGCGATTGACAATTGGACAGGAACTTTTTAATAAATAGCCATGTGTATATGGCCAATGTTTATCAATGCTTATATTTCAGATTACTCAAAAGATTTCCATCCCCATACTTTATAAAAAAAACTTTAACATTGAAAAGAAACCTTTCTTTTTGTTTTACTGAAATAGTATGTTCATTTCAGCGCAGGATCGGATGATGTAGAGTTTTGGAATTTTCATAGAATAAATACAAATATTACATTACATATAGTTGTGCAGCACACACACACACACACACACACACACACACACACACACTTTTAATATGTATGTAAAGGGGGGTTAGAGATTTAACTCCAGCACCTCCACATCATTATGGTAGGCATCTTAACGCCTTTTAATTCGCGTTATAACGCCTTTCAATTCGCGTTATTACGCCTTTCTAAAGGCGTTATTGCGCCTTTCAATTCGCGTTATTACGCCTTTTAATTTTTTTTATTCATGAGCTTAATAGGCTTTCTTATTTGTTGTGTTTGCCATCATTATTTTGCGCAAACAACCGGTATACTAATTGGTACAAACGGGGCATCATTGTTTGCAGATTGTTCAGAACTGTGTAGAATTCGAGTTCGCTTGTACCGTTGTACTGTACGTGTATATTTGTGTTTGTGTTTATCACTACATATCACTATCTCTCTCTCTCTCTCTCGTAGCGTGGAAGGGTATATTGCATATATAGCACAATATGCGTTCATCCCCCCTCTCTCTCTATGTGTGTGTGTGTGTGTGCGTCGAGTTTCGTGAAAATATACTTTATTTGTCCTATTGTTCTGGATCAAGATGGATTTAAATGTAATTTACCCTACAGGTAATTATATAAATCGTACACGTCTTCGATCCGGAGCTGTGTTCACTATTCATTATAACATTTTGTGGTATGTAAGAGTTACGTGGAATGTCATAACCAAGAATAATAGAATAATTTTAATTGTATTTAACCAAATTCTTCAAAAAGTTAAGCTTTACTGTGAAAAAACTTCTACAAAAAATTAATATATTTTTTATCTTTATATCAAAATTTAACATAAAATATAACATGTATCTACAAAGTTGATTTTATATGCATTACTAAACGACACCAGAATGAAGTAATTCCAGATATCGTTATAAACCAACATTACTCAATGTTAATCAATTCTGATTCCCGGGCTGTTCTTAACAGAATAGTGTAAGATGTCGGAGTCTCCGATATCAAACGGGAAAGTGGTTCATTATATCCGTGATGGATGTTTTGACCACTCGCCCTTTCGGGGCGCTCTCTCAATTCTTATACTATTTCTGACTTTTTACTTTCCTGATTTCTGTCTTGTATTGTACAGTTGGTGATCTATTGCTTACAATAGCCATCATCTGCCCCTCAACTCTCCTGGGTTACGGTTGCTTAGTGGTTAAAGCACAAATCTTTAATCACCTGGCGTCTGTAGTCCAGGGTTCCACTTTGTCAGTGGGTATCTATCCTCTGTACTTTGGCTACGGTTGCTTAGTGGTTAAAGCATTAAATCACAAGGTGCCTGTTTAATGGTATCAGCGCAACACAGGTAAAGTTTCTGCACCTTAGCCTATAGCTGGTGACGTCTCGGTGTAAGTGAAATATTCTTGGCTGCTATGTAAAACGCTATCACTCAACTTATGATCGTTTCATAGTTTTTTTTGGCAGAGCTTGTTCCATCTACAGGCACTTTATACAACGAAGCAAACTGCTAAATTGGTTTATTCATGGATGTCCAAAATAATCCAGGATACACTTGACATCACACAGTTCTCTAATACTTTCATTTTCGATTTTGATTAAAGAGGCGACTGGTAAAGTTAGGAAGACAGAAGTTGCTTGCACCTTGAAGCATCCGGCCCGTCACTTCCCTGGTGGAAGTCTTCGAGAGTGTGTTACTAAATGCCAGTTTTCAAAGTTTTTACTTTGCTCAATTTGAGATTGTGCTTTGTACATGGGACGGCAAGTTTGTCATGTTTGATTTGATATTTATCCTTATTCATCGATATCGGTATTGTCAGGGAATCTGAGAAGATTTCATTTCCAAAACAGAGTTTTGGCCCAAGCTATCCAGACCATGCAACACTGACTGTGTATAATGTTAATGCAAAAAAAGCATTGTTAACTAAAACTTGGGAAAACGTCGACTACTTTGATGGACAGAAAGACAGGAAAATGTTATTAAATTGTTGAATTCATAGACAATATCATTATCAATGTGGACAAGATCATGGACCTTCATTATGTTTCTCTGACTAATTAGGAGATTCGGACCACTGACTATCATTATTAAATGGCATCAGATCGCACCAATTATTTTCTGAATTTTTATCTTTTATCTTTTTCTCGAATTTTATCTTTTAAAAACTTAAAAAATAACTCATAATAATTATTTTTCTCATTTTTTGTGTGAAAAATTATAAGATTTTAAAAGTGTATAACCATTTTCCTCAAAATCTGTGATAAAATACAATGTATATTGATACACGTCTATTTAAATTTGATAAATAATTTAAAGTGTTTCTTCCTTAAAATACTAAACGCGGGCGCACCACATACAAACGGGCAATCCAAAACCGTCGGATCTATTTTATAGCTCAAGTATATTAAAAATTTGAAGTATCACGCCTCGATACCAATCTAACGCATTTTAAGAAGTCAAATAAATAGCAGAAGATTTTGGCCTTGGATTGTTCCTTTAACCTCGCATTTGTTTCACTTAACCACTGTTAGCGTCTTGGTAAATGACCGCCGAGGGGGGAGGGGGTACTTTGTTGTATCGAATAGTTGAGAATGATACAAAGTTATACATTATTACATTTGAAACTGTACGACAAACGTGATGACTTCAAATTTTCTAATGTCTATACAGCCCCGCGAATATACCTGCTTACGGTGTATTTGTTTCCCAATTAATACGCTATGGTAGAGCTTTTTACTACTATGGTAACTTTATGTACAATGAGGCAAGTTGCTTACAAATAAATTGTTGACCCAAGGATATTGCAAGCCTAGGCTTATCAAGGCCCTCAAAAAGTTTTATGGCCGTCATCATAGTATTGTTGATAAGTTTGATGTCTCTGTGTCCAAGGATTGTCCTGGATATATATATAGTTGGACCATGTTCCTTTCACTCAATTTTGATTACACACGTGGCGCTAACAGGAGGCGATTATCCTTCAGAGCACCCGGCCTCACTTCCCTGGTGGAAGTTCACGTGTTTAACCTAACTTTTTAGTTTCAAAGTTTTTACTTTGCTTCTCGATTGTGTTGTATGTTTGTGTTTATAAAAATATGCTGATGCTGCATTAAGCCATTATACTGGAAGACAAGTGATTGGCCAGATATAATCATGATGATTTTTAAAATTTTTTACTTCTTGTGACAATTCTTAAAAGACATTGGTCTACCTGCAAAAAGTATTTTATGTAGCATGCATGTTCCAGCTAAGATAAAATAAAATGGGATGTGATGTGATGAACAAGGTTGTCTCCCTTCAATAGATGTTTATGGCGGGAAACGTTATCAAAGGGTGTTAAGTTGGCGGTATTTTTCAAAACATTATTCCTGTCGGACATACAGTCAGAGTGGTCCTTGTTGGCGATTTTAAATGTTCATACGTTTGCTCTATGAGAAAAGCAAAAGCCGCCACTAAGATAATTTATGTAAGAATGTGTGTTTGTGAAGTTTACCCCGTCTTAGAAATAAGGACGGGCAGGGATGTGGGGAAGAGGCACACGGGCACTTGCTAGTAAATTAAGCGGTAAGGATAGGGCCATAACCGGGGTAATCTATCTATCATTAATATGACTTTATATTTTTTGTGAAACATAAATAACAACAAATTCAAATTCTTTGTGGTGCTTATTATACAGTGCATACGGAACCAGGGTTATATGTTTTGTAGTTCCCACCTCTATAGGTGAACCACCGAAAATGTTTTGGACGGATAGTCTACCGTCCCCGGTTTTACAACTATTCCCTGGCTAAGATTTTCCTTAACTTAAATCTGTCAAATTCGATATCATAATAACTTGAATTTAAAGATCACATTTTTAGTTTATTCCTTCAATGAAAAAGATTACCAAAAATTTACCAAATTTAAGTTAAGGAAATCTAATTAGCTAAAATGATTGTGAAACAGTGGCCAGTAAATTGTTACCGTAAAAATTAAAAATAAAGGTACTAAATTTCTATTTAAATTTTAATGTCAATCCCTTAGTTAAGTTTAGTGGGAATTTCAAGCACGGAAGTAGGGACAGGTGGTCCAAAATGATAGGCCCTCCAGCCTAGCTTAAGCTAGCTACACCCCTATGTGTAAAATCAAAATAGAGAAGGAAACAATTTTAAAACAAGGTTATCAGTGTTCTGTATATATTGTCAGTCTTCTCCGCTAAGATCAATTTATTGACAATAAAATAGTTCATTGTTGACAATAAAATAGTTCATTGTTGACAATAAAATAGTTCATATTGTTGACAATAAAACAGTTCATATTGTTGACAATAAAACAGTTCATATTGTTGACAATAAAACAGTTCATATTGTTGACAATAAAATAGTTCATATTGTTGACAATAAAATAGTTCATTGTTGACAACAACATATTTCCATTTACAAGTTCTAGTTTTGTTCCTATTTTAAAAGCCTTTTGCTTCTTTAAAGATTAGAATATTAAAGTTCTGAAATATAGCAAAACTGCATTATGGCATGCTGACAATAACTGGTTTCCTCATGGCAAAGTTGGTATGTTTTGACAATATCTAAAGTTTTGTGGGTAAGGACAACTAGACTCGTTGATATACTTACTGTTGTTTTAAAGTGTTCCAAGGTCATTTATTCCATGGGGGAAACTACAAACAGGATGGATGAAATGAGGTTTTACTTCAAAGTCGAGTATATTTCAATCATATCAAGACATCACCAGCTAAAGGTGAAGTGGCAGAAATTTTAACCTTTTCAGTGATCTCAGGGCAGTGTGCAGGGAGGGGTTTTGTAAGCGTGTCATATGTACCGTGAGTCCGTGACACAGGGTATTGGTTTTTAGGTCTTTTCCAAAGGACTCCATGGCTTTCATGACATTCACTACCTTTTTTTAAATCTTGGTCAACACCAACTGGGGGTTTGACCCTCAACTTCCCATATATGAAACAAGTACTCTGCCAACTGAGCTACTGCAGTGGTTACTAAAAGAGAATGGTATCTATTGTAGGCTTAATTGAAATGTAAAGATCTCACTTAATGTTGGGATTCAAAGACAAAGCCATGATGAAGGAGTGACTGATTTTAAAATTGCTTGTACAAAGTCTAGTTTTTACTTGGATAATTTTAAAGTATATATATTTGTATTTTAATTTTGACCTTTTTCATTTTCAGATGTTACCATTTTATGGATGACAACAATGAAGTATATCAGGCAGACATGTTTGTTTTTGTTGTTCATTATCACATCTTACTACTACACAGATGTATTATCTAGTCCAGGTACATTTTGAAATATTGTAATATAATAATTCATTGTCTCAATGACTGTATTCAACTAGAAGTTTTCCATTAAATAAAAAGATCTTCCATTAATTGCTATTTCCCCCAACTTTTTTTGACCAATGAGATCACAAATAACAAATTCACTCTTGTTATTCCACTGGTAAAATGTTCTCAACACTTCTTTCATGAACAAGTCTTTCTAGGATTGACAGTCTGTTGATCACTTTACCAGTCGAACGACAAATGAAAAACTGCATTCTGTGATCTGATTGGTCAATTAAAAAGGTAGCAAAATATTGATAAATGTAGAAACTAAGAGTCTCTTCTTGCTCAAAGGAAAACAACCAGACATGTAAGAAAGAAATCTATATGAAATGGATAGCCTCAAAATACAATGAAAAATGAAATTTGAATTGGGTTTTAATTTGTAGTGTATTAGTCAAAACTCTTTCTATCAAAATGACAAACATAATTTTTTATGATTTTAACAAATCTGACTTTTAAAGTGTCTTATTTTCATAATTTTTTAGCTCACCTGAGCCAAAAGGCTTAGTTGAGCTATTGCAATCTATCATCGTCCGTCATGCGTAAACTCTAATTTTAATCTTCTCCAAAATTACTGAGCCAAATTTGATGAAACTTGGTGATTATCATGGCTGGGTTACAGGCTTTCAAAATTTTGTTTGGAGTTTAACCGCACCCAACGAGATGGCCGCCGTTGCTAAAAATAGCTAAAAGACAAAACAATCTTCTTCTCTGAAACCAAAAGGTGCAGGCATATTTTGATTAGATAGATCAAAATTAGATTAGATTCAGGATACCTAGGAATATTAAAATTGTGTTTTTCATGAAAATTGGACGAAAAATAGGTTACACGTTTTTTGCGTAAAATTACTGGGTGGTGAGAGGCTTCGATTCATTAACACACTCTTTAGACCAATTGATAACCAGGGCCCTCACTGCACATGGGAACACATGAATTTGGCTGCAAGATATTTTGAATTTTCATATAACAAAATGTGAAGCAATAATTATTTTTAAAAAAAATGGGTACTATATAGATGCTGATGATATTCAGACGAAAATAATATTATCCCTCAGTTGGCAATTGCTTGACTAGCAATTTACTAAATGTAAAATATCCCATGTGCAGAATTTTATCATAATGATGATATGTTCTGATTTGTGTATTACAGAAATTTGTCCAGCAGGACTATATAGATATGGTAAGCAATGTATGGAGTGTGAAGACGGCCAGTATGGTTCGGATTGTCTACCCTGTCCGAGCAGAACGTTTGGACCAAATTGTTCACTGGATTGTCACTGTATGAGTGACTGTGATCCAGTCAATGGGTCCTGTATTGATCCAACATTGGGCTGTGAAAGTTTAAGCTACAATGGTTCTGACTACAACTGCCAGCTGTGTAAGTTGTTGATTGTTTAGTGATTTTTATTACATGTGTTTATTACATGTGGTTCACCTGGTATTAGTATAATGGACTTGGGGAATGGTACGCTTGTCTGCTGCGTACTGACTCAGTAAGCTAGCACCTTAAAGTCGCCTTGAGTGCACGCTAGTAGAAGGCAGACCATACAACACACTCACACTTCACATGCATACACGAACTTGTTCATTGATTAATTCATAGAGATTAATGAAATAATTCTCGTCACGAATAGCTGAAAAATATCTGATGGTTAAGCAACATTCAACCAACCAACCTATATCAACATTGAAAGATCCATGTCTAATCATTTTGTTACCATATAGAAAAAAAGTGTTATCCTGTCTGTAAAAAGATGGAAGATCCATCAGACTTTTACAGTTTAAATATCCAAATGTAAAACCAATAGGTCCCGGACCTTGGACCTGGGGAGTTTTGAACCTTTGACATTTTACTCCTATATCACTTGGACTTGTGTCGGTGGCGCAATTAGTTAGGTCGCAGGTCATTTTTATGCTAAGCAAGTTGTTGTCCAAGGGTGTGCGTTCGAGCCCCTACAGTGGCAAAAAAAGTATTGTCTTTAAATATACAAAAATGCAGCACTAACTACTCATTCTAGTGTAAAATTCAAAAAGAGTTAAACTCAGTGTTTACTCTCAGGAATATCAATAAGTTTACTGCTACAACGAATATATATATACATGTATATCATTATTGTTTAGAGAATTTTTATGATCAAATTAAAAAACTTTAGTAATTTTTTCTCAGGGGAAACCATCTATAATATATGATAGTTTCCTAGTGCTGGTGAAACTGGATAATGATGATAATAAGATACTTTTATATCAATTCTTTAAAATATTATGTTTGATAACTACTGAACTAATGGAACTTAATTGATTCAAACCAGATGTGTATAAGATGAAGTTTGAGTTTTGTATTGATATGATAGTTCTTTAATTTTTTATACGGGTAATTCTAATATTCTCTTGTGTCTTATTTAGGAGCTACTGTAAAACATATTTATATGTCATTAACAGTGGTAGATTTATTTTTTTTTTAAGTTCCGGAATATGATCTTACTTTTGTATATTTATAGATTATGAACCGATTCAAGTTAACCGAGCAAAAGCAGACGGTGCCGTATGGATAGACTACAATGATACATATGGATATTATGATGAAGGTCCGCAAGCTTTTGACAGGGATTATTCTAACACGTCTGTCGCCGTGACCAGAAAACGTAATTCAACCGTCCAGGCAAAATATGTCACAGTAAAGGGTTACTTTGTCAATGAAAACAGCAAGAAAAGAATTAGAAGAGTGTATATCATGCTCTCACCAGATCCAGGTAATACTTATTTGTCTGTTTGATTTTAAGCCCAACTGACCAAATACCTGGTGAGCTTTGGGAATAGCACAGTATTTGTTTGTGTGTGTGTGTGTGTATCAAAAACACTTATTTTAGACCACCTGTCCACCTGTGAGCTCATATTGCATGGGCCGATATGTGTCCATATGTGAGCTTACCAGTATATTACATGGACCAACATGTGTCCATATGTGAGCTTATATTACACGGACCAACGCGTGTCTATATTTTCATGATTGTACGTATGCCTCTTTAACTTAGATTTTTGATGTCTCTGATATTACTTGGTCATTTGGAAGTAGGCATGATTAAGAGTTATTTTAAGTACACAAAACGTAATTTAATATCTAAGCAATCTACATTGTATATCTATCCTAACTATATTTAACTTGAGTATTATTTGTTTCAGAACTTTGATTTTGGCATTTTCTAAAAAAAATAGTTTAAATTTTCGCAATTTTAAACTTTAAGGCAGAAGGTAGTTTTTAAAAACTAACAAAGGTTACCGATATAGGTTAAAAAATATGAATAAAGAGCAATTGGGATAAAATTTTACTGGCATTTATAACCAGGTGACCCTTATATAGAGGTGGCCTTTAACACAGGTTTGATTGTATAATCAAATAAATATACTTCAATTTTTTGTTTTGAAAATTTACAAATTGAAAATGATCTCGGATGATTCTCATTCAATGAAGATTTATTTTTTAACAAGGTTGCCACTTACTATGGTATATTCATTAATTATCACAGGTCGGGTATTTTTTTCAATTTATAATTTTATCGATCAAGCAATGATATATTTTGCTATTTTATCATATCTGACAACGTTCTGAACCAAATAAGCCAGAAAAAACTGATTTTAATGCACTTTAAAATTTTCTTGATTTTCTTCTTTTTTATATATTTTTATATCATTGCTTGGTCGATAAAATAATAAATTGAAAAAAAAAAAAAAAATACCTGACCCCAAGTGCCTGTGTTAATTATAAGCCATTATAAACTACTGTACTATTAATACATTACCGGTAAGTTTATCTCGTGTGAAACATTCAGAAACTACTAAACTACATATATCAGTAAATGTTTTAATACGTCTGGATCACAAAAGCTTTTAATTATCAATAAATAATACATGATTCAATAATTTGGCCAATCATATCAGCAGCTTTGATTTCTGTTTGTTTTTGGAAAGTTTCCGAATTTGTGATTTTTTGCTATATCTTGGAATCTTATTGTTTAAGTTATGTAGAATTGCTTGTCACTTTTGACAGATTTAAGTGATTTGTAACCTTTTGAGGTGAAGGAGAAAGGCCAAAGTCATGACCTATTTTATGCCCCTAGCAACAATGCATTATAAATAGATCAAGGTCAACCAAGTGAGTCCTTAGCAACCATACATAATTTGATTCACTGATATTTGATTTGTAATCATTTGAGGTGAAGGAGAAAGGCCAAAGTCATGACCTATTTTATGACCTAACTTATGCCCTTAGCAACGGCATTATAATGAGATTAAAGTCAATCAAGTGAGTCTTTAGCAACTATACATTTTTGATTACTGACATAACAAATGGATTCATAATGCTTTATATATTTCAGAGTATGAAGATTATACAAAAGGATTGTTTCTTTACCTATCTGTGCCAGAAGACATTTATCTAGGACAGAAAAACAAAACGCCTGGTCGACTATTTTGTGAATTGATTAATCCATCTATACCTCAATTATTCTATGATGTTTGCACCTGTCCGTTTCATGCACCTGCTTATGCTATAAGTATTGACAGAGTAGGGTATCCATTCAATAACATGACGAGTACACCAGAACACTGGGGACACTGGTATAGATCTAATGATGTCCAACTCGCAGTTGTAGAGTTAGAAGCATTTGGTAGGTTTGACATTGTGTAGAGTTAGAAGCATATGGCAAGTTTGACATATGTGTAGAGTTAGAAGCATATGGCAAGTTTGACATTGTGTAGAGTTAGAAGCATATGGCAAGTTTGACATTGTGTAGAGTTAGAAGCATATGGCAAGTTTGACATTGTGTAGAGTTAGAAGCATATGGCAAGTTTGACATATGTGTAGAATTAAATCATATAGTAGGTTTGACATTGGAGTAGGACCACTAATTTAAACTCACAGTTGTATTAAATTTTAATATTAACTTTGTTTTAATACTTATAATAAATGTACATTGGAATCTCTGAAATTGAATTCTCAGCAAACCAAAAACTTGTTATCAGTAAAACTAACTACTTTGTTAAGAGATATCAATATAATTTGTTGTATTAATCCATGTTAACCAAAAACAAAATAATTGGTCCAGAATTTGTCCTGTTTGGGCACTGTAATATTAGTACTGGTATAATGTGTTGGTTATAAATTGTACATTTATTGCATTTTTTAGTATATTGTGTGAAGTTTGACCTGACCGTTTGACCTTTAATTTGAATATTAGATTGGGCTAATAGACTGTGTTATTTAGGTAAAACACCATGCTTCGTTACCATAAACACCCTGTATCCAGTATTACTATCATCTATCCTTATATATCAATTTTATATAGCCCCTAAATTACACAATGGATATGCTTGTTGAATGCTCAAATGAAAGGTCAAACAGCCAGTTCAAACTTGACACGCTATAATATATAGATCTTGAATGTGATTTATTTTGTGTTTTTGGTAGTGTGTAGTCCGGGAACCTATGGTGACTTTTGTGAATACAACTGTCCACTTCAGTGTAAAGATAGATATTGTAATCTTAATACCAGTGAGTGTGATGAAGGCTGTGAGAAACCATGGTTTGGCACCTACTGTGACTTATGTAAGTGTAGTGGTCTGGGTAGCAGTGGTAGAGCACTCGCCTATAGTGCAGGAGGTCCCAGGTTTGATCCCTGGTCCGACCCTGCATTTTTTTCTCTTTCCTTTTACATTTGGGGGCTTGTCGGACTCTGGGAAGTGTCCAACCAACAGGTTGGTCCTAGGGTGAAACCTGGTGGTTTCAATTCAAGGGAGTTGAATTGAAAAAAGAAAGGGAGGAATGTAGCAGTCTGGGTAGCTCAGTGGTAGAGCACTCGCCTATAGTGTGGGAGATCTTTGGTCCATTACCCTGCATTTTTTTCTCTTTCCTGTTACATAAGTATTGTATCTTAAGGACTTCTTGTGGGATAGTCACAACTCCAAAAAACGGCAGTAACAATTTGGCAACTTTGACTGGACCTGGACATTATTTCTAGGACTTCAAAAAAATGCAAACCAAACTGGTCACCATTCCACATAGATCCCCTATTGTATGTAGAAAAAGCAGTATTATCCTGGTGATAAAAAAACCCAGCAGGTCCATCAGACGTATGCAGTTTAAGTATCAAAAGACCCAGTGTAAAATCAAAGGGTCCTGGACCTCGGACCTTGGGGGTTTTGAACCCCTGACAGTTGAATCTTGAACATTATCTCTAACTATCGTCCTATATGGTACATCATGTATGGTATTTGATTCAAGTTATGTAAGACTCTCATAAGCATAAATGCTTTATAAATCATTGATTTTATTTTCAGTTGGAGCTTATGAAATATCATTACCATCTGAAAGTGATTTTCCAGTTGATCATCTACTGGAGATCTATGTGTCTGTGACACAGATTGACGAAGATTTGCCTTTGAACGTCACATGGGTTTCCATGGATGAATTTGTCATAGATGATAGTTACTTTGTATCATCAACTGACTTTGATCCAGGAATTATTGCAGCTAATAATTTCACCATTTATGCCAATTATTCCAGAGTACTGAAGCTTTCTACAAGGTTTTTAAATCCTGATACATACAGAATGGGTTTTTTCGTTCCTGAAATTATGACGGAAAAAGCATACGTGAACCTTACTGTTAACTATATACCAGCAGTTCAGGAATGCATGCTTTTTAAATACATTTTCAACACAGGGCAGGAAATAGAGACTGCCAAACAGTTTCACAGATTTAGTACCATAAAATTAACACCAGCTTATGATTGGAAAGATACGTACCTGTATAATTTTACATGTCCAAAATCAGCTGTAAGTTATATATTGGCAACATTTACTGTATATGAAGAAATATCAGCGGTAGGAAAATTTTATGGTTTTGACCTTCTAAATTATTTCACGGTTCCCACTGTAGGAAAAAAGAACCAATGAAAATAAATTATTTTCCCTGAGAAGATATATTCATGGTACAAGTTTCACCATGAAAATCGCGAATATTTCATCCTCACGAATATTTCTTTTTATACAGTAGATATTAATTAATCTATGGGTGTCTGCAGAATATTACAAATTTCAGTGTTCAATCTTGAACGGGTTCTTAGCCATTGGCCTGAAAACAGAAATAAAGGTACACAAAAATGCTAACAATGGACCAACACTGGCGCGTCTTGAGTGCTCAGAAAATAGTGTCCACTCTGTGTATAGGTTTGCTGCATTTTTGAAAGATAATGCAGGATATTTGTCTTGTATAACTGGCAGTCTATCAACACTAAACTCTGCTATTGACTCACCCTTCTGAAAATCTGGTCCCTCTCTTTTTTCAAGGCCTGTGTCACAATGACCACACTTACCTCAGTTCTAGATTGAACACTGACACCAGCATTTATCTGAGTCTTGGGTATACAAGGCATAATTTCTTCTGTAAAATGGGACGCCAGTCCATCATAAGGTTGATATATCCCAGCATTTTTGCAATTACCAAAGTAATGTTATGTGGTTGTCTAGGTAGCTCAGTTGACCTAACACTTGCCTTTTATTCAGTAGGTTCTGGGTTTGATCCCTCTGTTTATGTGGTTGTCTAGACAGCTCAGTTGGTATAACACTTTCCTTTTATGCGGGAGGTTATGGGTTTGATCCCAAGTCTTGGGCCCTGCATTTTTCAACTTCCTGTTACAGTTTCGTGGCAATTGGGGACATATGAAGTACATCTGAGTGAAAAGTAGTATTTCCCTTTTGTAGGAAACTCAACAAAAATAAGAGCAATGGATTGGTCTAGGTAGCTCAGTTGGTAGACCATTTGCCTGTACTGATGGAGGTCCCGGGTTCAATCCCCAGTTCAACCCCACATTTCATGATTTCTTCTCCTTTCTCTGTATGTTTCTAGCTTGACAAAGAATCTGTTTTTATCTTTCCACAGACCACCTATTATAATTGGACTGTTACATTGCCGTCAGAGCATGTATGGAGAGCCGTGGGTGAGTGTGTTGATTTACCAGGTGTACCAATGTTAGAACATGATCTTGTAATACCAGCTTTGACCCTTCCCTATGGTATATATGAAGTTGATGTTACTCTTCATTCCTTTGTGAACAATGAAGATTTTTACAGGTTTAAGAGGGTAGGTATCCATGACAGCAAACTTAGGACTAGATATTCATCTTTGTGTTCCCCATTTAAAGCAAAACATTACTCAAAGTTGTGCCTAAATCAGGCATCATAGAAACTAACATTCTGACTTTGGGTCCACTTAAAGTTTCCAATTTAGCTATGGATAAAATCTGTTTAAATCTTTTAAGTTGTGTATAAGTCTGTTCTGGCACAGTATTCCAAAGCTATAATTTGTATGTATTGAGTTGTGTGACATGTAAGCAATATCTTTCTGCAGCAAAATCCATCTTCTCCTCATCATACCTATATGTAGCTGCTGGCACATCAACATTTTACGTGTCAGTTAAATTTTAATGTTGTAAATACATAATGGGTGGATTTGTAGCACTAAAATTGAATGTTTTGCTTATATACTTATCATTCAGTCCTGTTTGGGGTTGAATCCATAACTAGTTCTTAGAGGTATTCTCTTGTCCAAAGATTTTGGCAAAAACTACATTATGGGTGAACAAAAATGTTTCCTTACATCTCAAAATTGTCCTTTTGACATGTTTTTGTCTTTCACAGGGATACATAGAAGTTGTAGTTGGTCCCCTAATAGCTATATTGAAAGGTCCTGCTAGCATGAGTCAGTACTCTTATGAACATTTGACGTTAGATGCATCAGATTCTCATGATCCAGACCAGATAATTCATCAACAAAACTTAACGTAGGTACACACTGGTAATACTGGTTTTTGCTGTAGAATTTTTTCACACGATTGGGATTTATGTGTTAACATAAATTTACATTGATGATGTTTTATTTATTAAACTCTGTTTGAGAGCAAATATAATTATAGGACTATTATTACCATTGCTATTGTGACATCTGTACTGATTTCTTGTGTATGCCTATATGCATGACATCATTGAGTGGCTGTTCCAGCAATTGGAAATGCAATGCATGTCCTACACAACAGTGATTTTAATTTATTTCAGGGTTAAAAACCAGAAACAAAAATTGTGAAATGTAAATATTACCATTGAACTATTTAGAAATGGCTTTTATAGTGCTATAACTTCCACTGCAATGCAAAGCAAACTGATCATAACGTGCCATCAAGCATAGACAGGAAATCACCCCTGTAAGTGAGCTTAATGCCCATGCCCCCCACCACCCACCACCACCACACACACCACCACCCCACTCAACGCTCTCATTTAGGAGATGTTCATCTAGTTAATCACCAAAAATCATAAATGTACCTTATTGCATTCCAAAGACAGCTAGCATTGCAAGTTGGACTGTACTTTAGGAAAAACAATAAAAATAATTTTACTTGTCTCCAACGTTTTTCTGAACAGTCCTGTTTTAATTGTAGGCAAAACTGAATTACTTGTTTTCTGCAACATGTTTTTGAAAAGGAAAATTGTCAAATTGGCATTATAATTTCCTGGTTCTAGAAATATACATGTACCTTATGATAAATATGCAATCTTGTAACATATATATGTGTATATGGTTTTCCAACCAAATTGGTTACATGAATTAATTGTGCCGAAGTAATTGTGGACAAGAAAAACCAAGAAAAAGTGCATTATCGGTACTCATGCAATGTGTCCAGCATAAAATACCCTATATTTACAGTGCTTTATTAATTTATTAATGTTATGATTACATGAAGTATATTTGTATGTTGATATTTTTATCTCCCGCCTTTAGAAGAAAGAGCAGGATTTTACCAGTTTCCCTAGGCCTATAACCTAAATTCTTGTCTGCACAAATTCTCCAAAACTATGAAGCACTATTTCACGAAACTTGTTTCAAAGCATCAACATTGATAAGAGATGTGAATATGAGTTGTTTTGCTCATTTTCCTGGGAGTTATTGCCCTTTGAACATAAGTACAAATCACAAAAAAGAACCTGATGGGGTGGGAGATCCTAATTCACTGAATTTACTTGTTTATCCTTCAACATGTTCAATATTGTTACAGATATTCTTGGACTTGTACCACAGTGATTGGAGGTGAATGTCAGTTTCCCTTTGGTAATGTCACTGATCTTCCTTATACAGGTGATGTATTTTGCATGGAAATTTTAAAATGTGTATTAATTTAAAGATAGACAAATTGATATTCTGATGATTTATTATATGGTATTCAAACATGACATGTGTTTTCTTTCATATTAAACATGAAGAGACCCAGTGGTATAACAAACGATATACACTTGTTCTGTTTTAATGACATACTCTTCTTCTTACAGTGTTATAATTTTCATTTGAACTCAACAACAAAAATATTTCAATAAGCCTTTTTGCAAATAATTGTACCAGTTATGTAAATTCTCTACCTAATGAATAAAAAAGTCAATTTCTTTCCTACCATAGATTTGATGGTTGAATGGCATCCAACTGCCATTTAGTTTTTTTTTTTATCAAGCAAAAGTTTTGGTATGATGGAGGATCCTGGAGTACCTGAAGAAAACAACTCTTTCTTTCATTGAGATTGAAACCCAGTTGACAACAAATGTTTTAATTTGTGCTGTACAGTTGTGTAAAAACACATTTAGAATACTAGCTAAGCTTAACCTTGATCTTGACAAATATTTATTAGTCAGATATTTAAGTTTGGAGATCTAGTATAATATAGCAAATATTTCAGGGGACTCATGCCTATAATGGCAGTTTATCAACCTGGCAGTCAGTCCAAAAATATTTTTGGTATTTGCCACCTTAAGGTTGACTATCCAAACCAAAATAGCCATTACAGCCCTTATTACCCTGAAATAATTATATGTTTTTGCATATTTTGATATTTCTTTCAACTAAAACTTCTGTTTTAGATTCTGTTTTGAATTTTCCGGAGACACATTTCAACCTTTTAGTTCCTATATTTTCTCTGTAACTGTGAGCCATGTTGACAAAAAGAACTCCACTGCTTCTCAGATTATAGATTTTATACCAGATGCAACTCCAATATTAAGAATAAGGTAATGAATGATTACTATTTTTGTCTTTTCTTAAAGGAGACATAGATGTTTACTTTTCTGATATTTTCATTGCTAAGTATTGTTTACATTTCAAGTTTTCTCTCTTTTCAATTTTAACAATACCCATCAGTGTCTGATATGGACAATTATGTATAGGGTAAACACATGAATTGTGTACCGGTATGTATTTATTGCAAATCCTAACAATACCCATGTATTGGATTGGTGATTGTATATGAATACCGGTAGTAGATATAATAGTATCATTATGTTTATTTTTTTATATTTATATTATATGAAATCAGTGTTAGGAAAATTGTGATTTCGGGTCTCTGTTGATATACATTTGTATGACTTCTTGATTTCAAATTTATAATTAACTCATTATGTTTTTTTATATATTACTAATGAATTAGGTGTTTAGAAAATTGTGGTGAAAAAATTAATCAATGGAGACCCTGATATACACAGTTGATGATTTCTCTTTGGCTACAGCACCTTTACAATATGAATGGATGGTTGCTACGGGAATGCATTATACACAGATCCCTTCTGATCTAATAATGTCTGCATCATCTACAGGGATTAATCACAGGTCCTTAATTATCAACAAACCTAGTGTATTATTTGTACCCGGAGAACAGTATTACTTCAGGATTGAGGGTGAGTCAATGGTTGAAATGTTACAGTCACAAAATTCAGTTACATGTATTTTTTGAAAAGTCACAACAACCCCCAAACTTACATTGTCACAGTGTATGCATCTAGTCATAATTCTCAGTTTTTACTTGTGCTCATACAGGGGGAAACTAAAATATGTCAAATAAAGACCGTCACTGTAAATTGATGAAACATTCTTCATCTTCATAACTGTGAGGCCATCACTCGTCAACCACTGGAATCATAAATGACCAGTTGTTATTGAGAAATTAAACCTGTTAAAACACACAAAACCATATTTTTTAATTATAATTATTTTCTCTACCGATTTGCTGTTTTTTGCATTTTGATTAGATTGTTATAAGGCCGCTTACGGAATGGCAAGTGTCATTTTGACAGATATAATCTTGACTCATATGAACAGATTAACATATCGTTTTGATTTTCATATTTTATATTTTGGGGGCATAGGGACATATTACAGCATCAGTGTCTCTCCAGTTTTTCTGACTAACTTCAATATTATGATACCTTAATAAAAAATCTCATGTGTTCAGTCTATACTTTTCACCTGTAACTTGACATTTTTCACTCTTTAGGTACACGTCAAACAAGACTGGTTTCAGTAATTTCCGTCATAAAAGTTAACGAGAGTCCTGTCGGTGATAACTGTACTATAGATCCATAGTTGGTTATTCTCTGATTACTAAGTTTGAGATCAACTGTACATCATTTAAAGATGAAGATACGCCAATACACTATCGGCTGTTTGAAATTAACATTGGACGGAATGGTAAGTTTTATGTCACTGATATTTTGTTATGAAGAGTGAAGTAGAGTGGAGTGATGGTGTTTACTCAGTCAAGATTCTTTCACTTATATTGATCCAGTCCTTGAATGTTTGACTGGACACTGGAATGCCCATAGAAAACCACAAGCTTCGGCAAGCAAACTGACTGCCCAGAGAAAACCACAACCTTCGGCAAGCAAACTGACTGCCCAGAGAAAACCACAACCTTCGGCAAGCAAACTGACTGCCCAGAGAAAACCACTGATAAGGGAACTGATAAACAGGGATCTGCCCCGAATGGGATTTGACTCTAGGGGGTGAGAGACTGTGATCCTCAAGCTGGCACCTTAGACCACTCTTTCACTGAGGCCCCATGACATAAATATAATGTGTATGGAGAGCACATAAGAAACAAAGATAACCTTTGCTGAAGCTGTCTGAAATAGAAACCCCAAAATAAGTTTATTACAGCTTTTTTTTATATTCAACAAAAGTTTAGAAATTGTTCAACACTTAATATACTAACAAAACTTTTTTTTTTTTTTTTTTTTTTTTTTTTTTTTTTTTTTTTTTTTGCAGAATTTCTTTTGCGTTCCAGCAATTTTCCTGTTATTTCTGATATTTTACTACCAACTGGACATGGAGTAAATAACAGTTTGAGTCTGAGGGTAGACATATATGATTGTATGATTCACAGTCTAGTTCACCCATCACAGTTCAGGTAACTCCATAGGCCATCCTCATTTTCATGACCCCCAAAAACACACAGAGAGTGATTTGTTCTATGATTCACAGTCTAGTTCACCCATCACAGTTCAGGTAACTCCATAGGCCATCCTCAATTTTAATGACCCTAAAAAACATACAGAGAGAAATTGGCCAGCTGTTTACTTACTGAACTAAAGTGTTTAATAATCTAGTTTTGCAAAAGCATTTCTGCAACTTTGCCTATGGCTGGTGATTTCTATATGTAAGAGAAGGTATCTAAACTTTACAAAAGCATAAATTTTTGCAACCTCTACCTGTGGCTGGTGATGTCTTGATATAAGTTAATCAACCTAGACTTTCCAAATACATAGATTTCTTAAATTTTATCTACAGCTGGTGATTTTTTAATAAAAAGTAAATTAGAAGTGGATGTAAAATCCTATTCATTTGCACACATATATGAGGCGCCATTTATATTTTTATTCACTATTTTCACATATCCATAAATCAATTTTTGCACTCACTCATCTCACACTAAACAACTACTAATTCTCACACTAAAGAATTTACTATCACATTAACAACATATTCTCACACTAAAGGACTTATTCTCACACTAAACAGCTCATTCTCACTTTGTATTCTATATTTTAATTCTAGGTATCTCCACCTAAGGCAGCTAGTGAGGAAATAGATGTAATAAAGGTAGCTGAGGAAAAACTACTGGATATCACTGGTAAGGCTTGTCGTGTAATTATAAAACAAATAAAAACAATATACCTAGGTTATCATACAGCTCTCACTCTCTCACCTTTTTGTGAATGGGGCCAGGACCCCTGCAATTATGAAAATAAGCATCATAATGGCCCAAAAAAAAGAATAAGTGATAGAAAACTCCAAAATATTTTTCAAAGCTGCAAAGTTCCAAAATTATGAAAATCCACAATTAGTGATTGTGAATAAACCAAAAGATTGGGAATTTTGAATGGGGCAGAATATTCAAAAATGAACCAGCAAGAGTCCTGGTAAAAAAGTCAAAATACATGTAGTAATAATAAGTAAAATACAGAATTGCAAGTATTACAGTTACATGTAGTAAATGTGTAATATAATGAAAAATATTGCAGTCAGACAAGAACTTGAGTATTGGGGCTAGACTTCACACTATGGTGCCGTGTCATGTATAGGATATCACAGGTGCTATAGGGACTATAGGATCGACCTACTGACTCTCAGCTAATGAGATTGCCAAAAATAGTTAAGTTCAGGTAATACTTGTGATGTATAATTGTAGCAGTCTGGGAGGTCCAATTGGTACAGCACTCACCTATAGTGTGGGAGGTCCCTGGTTCAATCCCCAGTCGGACCCTGCATGTTTTCTCCTTCCTATTGCAGTTTGGTGGCTAGTGTGGCTTGGGAAATTGATAGACTAGCATTTGTGGGACATATCTTGTGGAATTATTTTTGTTGAAATTTGGGTAAGATTTTTCTATTTGGGACCACAGGAATTTAAAAAATAACAGAGGAGGGATAGAGTGGTCTGGGTAGCTCAGTTGGTAGGATACTCAGCTATAGTATGAAAGGTCCTGGGTTCCATCAAAGGACCCTGGTCTGATCCTACAGTTTTTAGTCACCTGACAAAAGGTGTTTTCTTAAAACATTTCAGCCAGCCATTATTTATCAGGTGAGCATATCAGGCCCATGGAGTATCTTGTTTTCTCTCCTGTTAAAAATATCTTGTGTTTTAAATAGCTGAAGGAAGTGATGAAATCAAGAATAAAGTAATGCTTCAGAATCTGGCCACTGTAACTGTTGTACTGAATGAAGATGCTGCTGAAGATGCTGCTACTACAGTTAATGATACAGAAGTTGATGTAGAGAGGCAGGAAAGTAGATCTGATGTGAGTGAGACACAGTTTTATTTTGTGTTGTCTTACCTTATTAACATACTTATCTTGCTCAGTCTGTTTCAATCGCTTCTGAGTTGTAAGCGTCCTCTGTATAGGCCACAGGTGGCCTACTCTTTCGAACTCTACAGCGTTGTCTTTAGCATGCACCAAGACACAGGACTTCGGTTTTAAGTCTCATACAAAAGACTATTCTAGTACTTTAAACTTTTTACAGCTCTAGTATAGACAGGAGATGAAAATCATCTCAGAAAATTTCCAAGTCCTAAGTGAAGTTCGAACCCACAACCCTTGACTTAGAAAGCCAGTGACAGTACCACTCGGCCATGTCTGCATACAGAACAGGCCTGTTGAAAGTTTAACACTAAGCTAAAGAATTAGTGCCTGTTTCAGCAACTCGTCTTGGCCTGTTGTTAGCTTTACCTCCATAGCTGTTTGATAGCTGCCATCTCTCCCAGTAGTTTTTCAGCTACTAGCTGTCCATATCTTATCCATGCACATGATAGCTAAGCTTTGACTCACCTTCTTGCGATCAGTGTAAAACTTTAGGCAGGTATGTACTGTAGCTGATTTACACTAACATATCAGTCAAACATCATGACTAGATTAAATCATTTTACAGCACTTTATTTCCATGAATTTTTCGCTGAACCTTGTTCAACTGATATGCTTTGTAATTCCTAGATTTACAAGATGTTTTATTAGATGATGAATTATTTTGAATTTACAAATTAGTACCAGTACTAGAATTGTGTTCTCTGTAGGGATGGCAAATTGTCATAGAATTATTAAAGGGGTAACAATCAAATTGTCTTGAATAGTTAATTCACCCCAATTTTCCAGAGGACATTAATAAGATGTCATTTGTTAAAATTTTTGTATGGCTTTACTAACAGTTACTTAAAACAGACTACAGAATTTAAAATGAAGAGGATTTGGCCATTGGTGATAATTTATGGATAATAAGTTTTAGGTCTTGAACTTTCTTGATTAAACAGTTAGTAAATTTTTTAAATAGGTTCGATCTACTATAATAACCAAACTAGCCAATGATACAGCCATGGAAGATATGGACGACGTGATACTGGTCACGGAGATAATGCAGTCGGTCCTTGTAGTAGACAAAGAAGTCACAGAAACCATACAAGTACAGTTAAACCTAGTTATAATGTCCTTTGATAGCCTTACTAAATTGCTTTATTCTCGCAAATGTCCAAGCACAATTGTCCTATTGTACAATTTTATACTTTCATAATAATAGTGTTTTCCAATAGCGATGAGTTGAGTTGAGTAATGGTGTTTAACGTGCCAGTCAGGAATATTTCATTTATATGACTTTCATTTCGTAATGCTGAGTGCTTGGCGAAAGAACAGTCACTACCCAATAGTAGTCCAATCCACAGTCTAATAGCAAAGAGAATGAAGATGTTATCGCATATATACCTTCTCAGGCCATCATGCCAAGTGCTATATGATTAGAGAGTGTCAATTCAGGATGTCAATAATTGTAGAATGGATAAATTTTCTCAACCGTCTCTTAGCTGACTGCCTCAATATAAGAGACTACACTCCACCTCACTTTCCTGAAAAAAATAACCATTGCATCAGTGGTTTCATTATTGTCATGGTGAATATTGTGTTTTTACTTGAAGTATTTTTCAGCTATGGCCAGCATTTTTTAGAGCTGCTAGTGATACACAAATCTCTTTTTTCTGTTTTAGGATAAGAGTGCGGAGTTGTTTGAAAATTTAGCAGACAGTTTTAAGTCTATACCGAAAACATACATATCATCGACTAGGAAAACAGCACAGTGAGTAAAAATATTTTATGAGCAAGGTTGCCCCATCAATCCTCATTTGCATGACATCATCTCAGAAATCTGCTGCAATCATTTAGACACAGATTAATTGATATATGGGTATGAGTTTGTAATTTAGACAAATGAATTAGTTATCTACCTCAAACTACCTACTGATGTTAGTGCTTTGTGCCCTTAAATGTAAATACCAGTATTGTCTGATCTGCAATGCTTTAGTTTACCTTATTGGCCAGGATAGAAATACGGTATATTTCCCTCATGTGATCAAGTAAAGTCCCTGTAATACTTCTCTTACTTGGAACACACCATTGATAGAGAACTGGTCAAAACATTCAAGTTTCCCTGTAATACTTCTCTTACTTGGAACACACCATTGATAGAGAACTGGTCAAAACATTCTAGTTTCCCTGTAATACTTCTCTTACTTGGAACACACCATTGATAGAGAACTGGTCAAAACATTCAAGTTTCCCTGTAATACTTCTCTTACTTGGAACACACTATTGATAGAGAACTGGTCAAAACATTCAAGTTTCCCTGTAATACTTCTCTTACTTGGAACACACTATTGATAGAGAACTGGTCAAAACATTCAAGTTTCCCTGTAATACTTCTCTTACTTGGAACACACCATTGATAGAGAACTGGTCAAAACATTCAAGTTTCCCTGTAATACTTCTCTTACTTGGAACACACCATTGATAGAGAACTGGTCAAAACATTCTAGTTTCCCTGTAATACTTCTCTTACTTGGAACACACCATTGATAGAGAACTGGTCAAAACATTCAAGTTTCCCTGTAATACTTCTCTTACTTGGAACACACCATTGATAGAGAACTGGTCAAAACATTCAAGTTTCCCTGTAATACTTCTCTTACTTGGAACACACCATTGATAGAGAACTGGTCAAAACATTCAAGTTTCCCTGTAATACTTCTCTTACTTGGAACACACCATTGATAGAGAACTGGTCAAAACATTCAAGTTTCCCTGTAATACTTCTCTTACTTGGAACACACCATTGATAGAGAACTGGTCAAAACATTCTAGTTTCCCTGTAATACTTCTCTTACTTGGAACACACTATTGATAGAGAACTGGTCAAAACATTCAAGTTTCCCTGTAATACTTCTCTTACTTGGAACACACCATTGATAGAGAACTGGTCAAAACATTCAAGTTTCCCTGTAATACTTCTCTTACTTGGAACACACCATTGATAGAGAACTGGTCAAAACATTCAAGTTTCCCTGTAATACTTCTCTTACTTGGAACACACCATTGATAGAGAACTGGTCAAAACATTCAAGTTTCCCTGTAATACTTCTCTTACTTGGAACACACCATTGATAGAGAACTGGTCAAAACATTCAAGTTTCCCTGTAATACTTCTCTTACTTGGAACACACCATTGATAGAGAACTGGTCAAAACATTCAAGTTTCCCTGTAATACTTCTCTTACTTGGAACACACCATTGATAGAGAACTGGTCAAAACATTCAAGTTTCCCTGTAATACTTCTCTTACTTGGAACACATCATTGATAGAGAACTGGTCAAAACATTCAAGTTTCCCTGTAATACTTCTCTTACTTGGAACACACCATTGATAGAGAACTGGTCAAAACATTCAAGTTTCCCTGTAATACTTCTCTTACTTGGAACACACCATTGATAGAGAACTGGTCAAAACATTCAAGTTTCCCTGTAATACTTCTCTTACTTGGAACACATCATTGATAGAGAACTGGTCAAAACATTCAAGTTTCCCTGTAATACTTCTCTTACTTGGAACACACCATTGATAGAGAACTGGTCAAAACATTCAAGTTTCCCTGTAATACTTCTCTTACTTGGAACACACTATTGATAGAGAACTGGTCAAAACATTCAAGTTTCCCTGTAATACTTCTCTTACTTGGAACACATCATTGATAGAGAACTGGTCAAAACATTCAAGTTTCCCTGTAATACTTCTCTTACTTGGAACACACCATTGATAGAGAACTGGTCAAAACATTCAAGTTTCCCTGTAATACTTCTCTTACTTGGAACACACCATTGATAGAGAACTGGTCAAAACATTCTAGTTTCCCTGTAATACTTCTCTTACTTGGAACACACCATTGATAGAGAACTGGTCAAAACATTCAAGTTTCCCTGTAATACTTCTCTTACTTGGAACACACCATTGATAGAGAACTGGTCAAAACATTCAAGTTTCCCTGTAATACTTCTCTTACTTGGAACACACCATTGATAGAGAACTGGTCAAAACATTCAAGTTTCCCTGTAATACTTCTCTTACTTGGAACACACCATTGATAGAGAACTGGTCAAAACATTCAAGTTTCCCTGTAATACTTCTCTTACTTGGAACACACCATTGATAGAGAACTGGTCAAAACATTCAAGTTTCCCTGTAATACTTCTCTTACTTGGAACACATCATTGATAGAGAACTGGTCAAAACATTCAAGTTTCCCTGTAATACTTCTCTTACTTGGAACACACCATTGATAGAGAACTGGTCAAAACATTCAAGTTTCCCTGTAATACTTCTCTTACTTGGAACACACCATTGATAGAGAACTGGTCAAAACATTCAAGTTTCCCTGTAATACTTCTCTTACTTGGAACACACCATTGATAGAGAACTGGTCAAAACATTCAAGTTTCCCTGTAATACTTCTCTTACTTGGAACACACCATTGATAGAGAACTGGTCAAAACATTCTAGTTTCCCTGTAATACTTCTCTTACTTGGAACACACTATTGATAGAGAACTGGTCAAAACATTCAAGTTTCCCTGTAATACTTCTCTTACTTGGAACACACCATGATAGAGAACTGGTCAAAACATTCTAGTTTCCCTGTAATACTTCTCTTACTTGGAACACACTATTGATAGAGAACTGGTCAAAACATTCAAGTTTCCCTGTAATACTTCTCTTACTTGGAACACACTATTGATAGAGAACTGGTCAAAACATTCAAGTTTCCCTGTAATACTTCTCTTACTTGGAACACACCATTGATAGAGAACTGGTCAAAACATTCAAGTTTCCCTGTAATACTTCTCTTACTTGGAACACACCATTGATAGAGAACTGGTCAAAACATTCTAGTTTCCCTGTAATACTTCTCTTACTTGGAACACATCATTGATAGAGAACTGGTCAAAACATTCAAGTTTCCCTGTAATACTTCTCTTACTTGGAACACACTATTGATAGAGAACTGGTCAAAACATTCAAGTTTCCCTGTAATACTTCTCTTACTTGGAACACACCATTGATAGAGAACTGGTCAAAACATTCAAGTTTCCCTGTAATACTTCTCTTACTTGGAACACACCATTGATAGAGAACTGGTCAAAACATTCAAGTTTCCCTGTAATACTTCTCTTACTTGGAACACACCATTGATAGAGAACTGGTCAAAACATTCAAGTTTCCCTGTAATACTTCTCTTACTTGGAACACACCATTGATAGAGAACTGGTCAAAACATTCAAGTTTCCCTGTAATACTTCTCTTACTTGGAACACACTATTGATAGAGAACTGGTCAAAACATTCAAGTTTCCCTGTAATACTTCTCTTACTTGGAACACACTATTGATAGAGAACTGGTCAAAACATTCAAGTTTCCCTGTAATACTTCTCTTACTTGGAACACACTATTGATAGAGAACTGGTCAAAACATTCTAGTTTCCCTGTAATACTTCTCTTACTTGGAACACACCATTGATAGAGAACTGGTCAAAACATTCAAGTTTCCCTGTAATACTTCTCTTACTTGGAACACACTATTGATAGAGAACTGGTCAAAACATTCTAGTTTCCCTGTAATACTTCTCTTACTTGGAACACACCATTGATAGAGAACTGGTCAAAACATTCAAGTTTCCCTGTAATACTTCTCTTACTTGGAACACACTATTGATAGAGAACTGGTCAAAACATTCTAGTTTCCCTGTAATACTTCTCTTACTTGGAACACACCATTGATAGAGAACTGGTCAAAACATTCAAGTTTCCCTGTAATACTTCTCTTACTTGGAACACACTATTGATAGAGAACTGGTCAAAACATTCTAGTTTCCCTGTAATACTTCTCTTACTTGGAACACACACATTGATAGAGAACTGGTCAAAACATTCAAGTTTCCCTGTAATACTTCTCTTACTTGGAACACACTATTGATAGAGAACTGGTCAAAACATTCAAGTTTCCCTGTAATACTTCTCTTACTTGGAACACACTATTGATAGAGAACTGGTCAAAACATTCAAGTTTCCCTGTAATACTTCTCTTACTTGGAACACACTATTGATAGAGAACTGGTCAAAACATTCTAGTTTCCCTGTAATACTTCTCTTACTTGGAACACACCATTGATAGAGAACTGGTCAAAACATTCAAGTTTCCCTGTAATACTTCTCTTACTTGGAACACACCATTGATAGAGAACTGGTCAAAACATTCAAGTTTCCCTGTAATACTTCTCTTACTTGGAACACACCATTGATAGAGAACTGGTCAAAACATTCAAGTTTCCCTGTAATACTTCTCTTACTTGGAACACACCATTGATAGAGAACTGGTCAAAACATTCAAGTTTCCCTGTAATACTTCTCTTACTTGGAACACACCATTGATAGAGAACTGGTCAAAACATTCAAGTTTCCCTGTAATACTTCTCTTACTTGGAACACACTATTGATAGAGAACTGGTCAAAACATTCAAGTTTCCCTGTAATACTTCTCTTACTTGGAACACACCATTGATAGAGAACTGGTCAAAACATTCAAGTTTCCCTGTAATACTTCTCTTACTTGGAACACACCATTGATAGAGAACTGGTCAAAACATTCAAGTTTCCCTGTAATACTTCTCTTACTTGGAACACACCATTGATAAAGAACTGGTCAAAACATTCAAGTTTCCCTGTAATACTTCTCTTACTTGGAACACACCATTGATAGAGAACTGGTCAAAACATTCAAGTTTCCCTGTAATACTTCTCTTACTTGGAACACACCATTGATAGAGAACTGGTCAAAACATTCAAGTTTCCCTGTAATACTTCTCTTACTTGGAACACACCATTGATAAAGAACTGGTCAAAACATTCAAGTTTCCCTGTAATACTTCTCTTACTTGGAACACACCATTGATAGAGAACTGGTCAAAACATTCAAGTTTCCCTGTAATACTTCTCTTACTTGGAACACACCATTGATAGAGAACTGGTCAAAACATTCAAGTTTCCCTGTAATACTTCTCTTACTTGGAACACACCATTGATAGAGAACTGGTCAAAACATTCTAGTTTCCCTGTAATACTTCTCTTACTTGGAACACACTATTGATAGAGAACTGGTCAAAACATTCTAGTTTCCCTGTAATACTTCTCTTACTTGGAACACATCATTGATAGAGAACTGGTCAAAACATTCAAGTAAAGTCCCTGTAATACTTCTCTTACTTGGAACACACCATTGATAGAGAACTGGTCAAAACATTCTAGTTTCCCTGTAATACTTCTCTTACTTGGAACACACCATTGATAGAGAACTGGTCAAAACATTCAAGTTTCCCTGTAATACTTCTCTTACTTGGAACACACCATTGATAGAGAACTGGTCAAAACATTCAAGTTTCCCTGTAATACTTCTCTTACTTGGAACACACTATTGATAGAGAACTGGTCAAAACATTCTAGTTTCCCTGTAATACTTCTCTTACTTGGAACACACCATTGATAGAGAACTGGTCAAAACATTCAAGTTTCCCTGTAATACTTCTCTTACTTGGAACACACCATTGATAGAGAACTGGTCAAAACATTCAAGTTTCCCTGTAATACTTCTCTTACTTGGAACACACCATTGATAGAGAACTGGTCAAAACATTCAAGTTTCCCTGTAATACTTCTCTTACTTGGAACACACCATTGATAGAGAACTGGTCAAAACATTCAAGTTTCCCTGTAATACTTCTCTTACTTGGAACACACCATTGATAGAGAACTGGTCAAAACATTCTAGTTTCCCTGTAATACTTCTCTTACTTGGAACACACTATTGATAGAGAACTGGTCAAAACATTCTAGTTTCCCTGTAATACTTCTCTTACTTGGAACACACCATTGATAGAGAACTGGTCAAAACATTCAAGTTTCCCTGTAATACTTCTCTTACTTGGAACACACCATTGATAGAGAACTGGTCAAAACATTCAAGTTTCCCTGTAATACTTCTCTTACTTGGAACACACCATTGATAGAGAACTGGTCAAAACATTCTAGTTTCCCTGTAATACTTCTCTTACTTGGAACACACTATTGATAGAGAACTGGTCAAAACATTCTAGTTTCCCTGTAATACTTCTCTTACTTGGAACACACCATTGATAGAGAACTGGTCAAAACATTCAGTTTCCCTGTAATACTTCTCTTACTTGGAACACACCATTGATAGAGAACTGGTCAAAACATTCTAGTTTCCCTGTAATACTTCTCTTACTTGGAACACACCATTGATAGAGAACTGGTCAAAACATTCAAGTTTCCCTGTAATACTTCTCTTACTTGGAACACACCATTGATAGAGAACTGGTCAAAACATTCTAGTTTCCCTGTAATACTTCTCTTACTTGGAACACACTATTGATAGAGAACTGGTCAAAACATTCTAGTTTCCCTGTAATACTTCTCTTACTTGGAACACACTATTGATAGAGAACTGGTCAAAACATTCTAGTGTTTGCCTCCAATGAGTTTCAGTAGGAGAAAATAAAGAATTGATGGTCATCTAAAAAGATGACAAAACTGATTGTAATTGTCTAAAGAAAACTCCATATTTGAACTAAACGAAATTGTCTAGTGTTAGTTGTAGTAATTAAATAAACAAAATACTTCTTTAAACTACTTTTAAAAATATTTTAACCTTTCAGATTGTCTTATTTGTAATATTTTTGTTAACCTTTTTTTGTTTCATTCTTTTTCATTTCAGTATAATAACATGAATAAACAAATTATTGCCTTTGTGTGAGGGAGATATGAACATTTATTCACTCTTAACAAGTCGCATATCCCTCAGGCTTTGCCCTCGTGAAATATGACTTGTTAAGGGTGAACAAATGTTCATATCTCCCTCATTCGAAGGCAATAAATACCAAATGTTACAGACAAGCTTGTCACCTTGGGTTACAACAGAGATGTTTAATTATAAAACATACTGATTCAAATAAACTACCAATATACAAGTTTCATTTTCTTTTTACAGAGCTATATTTAATACAATAGCACATTCCTTGAAGGTGAATACAGAAGCAGTTTTACATATGACACCAACAACAACAACAACGACCACAACAACAACGACAACGACAGCACCAACAACAACAGCGACAACAACACCAGCAACCACACTAACACCCACAAACGAAACTGTGGAATCAAATGTTACAACTTCCTCCACCACCAGCACCACTACTACTACCCCTACTACCACAACCACCACTACAGCCACTACCACCACCACCACTACTACTGCTACACCACAAACAGAACAACCAGTTACAACTACCAAGAAGCCAAAGAGAGATGAAAAAACAAAATTAAGGGTAATATCATTTATGTACCATTGAATATACTAAATACATTTCAGGCACTCTCGTTTCCCACACCATCCCTGAATAAGGAACAATATCATAGAGATCACTTAGTTTCATGTCTAAGTAGAAAATTTTAAATCATGGTCTTCATTAAGGCCTATATTCACTAGAACCAGAGTAATTGAATGACTATTGTATATTTCTCAAATGCCATTGCAAACGTTCTTTCACTAGAAACTGTTCAAGTTAGATTCAAACTTAAGTGGTTAGAAGTGCTGTGATTTATAAGTGCATGCTTTAGGTTTGAGTTAATGGTGTTTAACGTCCCAGTCAAGAATATTTCACTCATATTGAGACGTTGCCAGCTTTAGGAGAAGGTGCAGAAATTTTGCCTATGCATTGTGCTGATGGCATTATATAGCAGGGTTCTTTATCTTGCCAAGCCTACTGTGACACTGGACCTTGTTTATTTTTAGTTCTCATTCAAAAGAACCATGACTTTCATTTTGTAATGTCGATTGCTTGGCAAAAGAACAGCCACTGCCCACTTTCAAGTCTTGGGCCCATCCCCATGGGGGTTTGACCCCTGCATGCTTTAGATCACTTGACCACAAGTTCAATGATCAGATGCTTTATCTCAGCCCACACAAGTTAAACAGACACAATTGTGTTTTGTACAGTCGGAATGCCCCCTATTTCAGGTTGGAATGGTCAAATATTCACTGAAAATTAAATTTTAAGGTTTAATGTAGGTTTTTAAATGAGAAACAAAATCACTATATTCAATTAATCAAGTTATTATACCCCACCCAACCAAAGTTGCAGAGGGTATAATGTTTTTTTTAGCAGTCTGTCAGTCCATCATAAGTTTTTTTTGCACTTTTTCCCAAAACATTTGTAGACTTTGAACTGATTATTTGTATGTTAGTCTACCACAGTGAGTTACAGATAAAGTATTGTTTTGTTCTTGTCCTCTGATTTTAAAATAATAACTACCCATTGTCTTTGAGAATTTCATACAGTTTTTTAATGTTTTTTCCTAAATGCTAGCAGATATCTATTGAACTGATTTGTGGTATGTGAGTCTACCGCAATAAGTTACAGACCAAGTTAACATATCGTCTTGCTCTGTTGATTTTTTACGGAAATTAAGGTTCTTGGTATTTGAGAATCATACTGCAAGAACAGTTTTCCACACATTATGCCTAAATGCAAGCAGCTATTTTAGTATGTGAGTCTGCTACAATAAATGACAGATCAGTGTATGTTTCCCTCTGCTTTGCTGATTTCCACTGCTGTTTTGTGGTTCAATATGTGGGAACATGGGGAACCGGTATGTAAGCTTGCTCCTCTATAATGTTCTTTCGTTGTCGATAATTTTTGGAAAACTTCCGTCAAAGACTTTGAATCAAAACAGGATTGATTTGAATTTTACTTAATATTGTCGTGAAATGAGTTTATAATATTAACAAGAATTAAACAAGTAAGTGACCAATTGCTATTAGCATGATTAGCTAGCTATTACATATGCAAGCATCCAATACCGGTAACCCAGAATGAGATCCAAGATAATTCTTCTAATTTTATTTTTTAAAGCTTAAAAAGAACAACCAGAGAATGTTATCAGCCCTGGAGACTGTTGTCAATACTGTCACGGAAACAGTTAAAGTTGAAGAAGATGTATTTGAAATAAAAAGCGAGGAAGTGACGTTAGCCGTGAGGAGATCTGAAGGAGTTGTGCGTTTGGCAGGTCTAGAATACCATGACAAAAGGGCAATACACGCATCCAATGACACATTCTTTGTTAATCTGACATTTCCAGATTCTCAAACATTGATAACTGCAGCACCAGGCCTTGATAATGTCACAGTGTTTACTCAGGTAACTAGTATTAGTGGACTTGGGTTTACCAGTACTACATATTCAAAATGTAAAGACCACCCATGGGACATTAGAAATTTGGACTTTCAAGGCAGGTGGTATTGATTTTTAGCTCACCTGAGCCGAAAGGCTTAGATGAGCTATTGCTATCTATCACCGTCCGTCGTTCATCGTCCGTCGTGCGTCATGCGTAAACTTTACATTTTAATCTTCTTCTCCAAAACTACTGAGCCAAATTTGATGAAACTTGGTGATTATTATGCCTGGGTAACCACGCCCAACAATATGGCTGCCGTTACTATGAATAGCCAAAAGACAAAAAAATCTTCTTCTCTGAAACTGAAAGGTGCAGGCAAATTTTGATTAGATTTTTGGATTCAGGATACCTAGATACATTAAAATTGTGTTTTTCATGAAAATTGGACGAAAAATAGGTTACGCGTTTTTTGCATAATATTATGTAATTTTTAAAATGAGACATTTATTGTTATAACTTCATAATGGCTGAAGATAATTGTATGGAGTTTTCACTGTTGATCTTGTCTAATTGTAGGTATTGACATGATGATCATTTTGATATATCGATTAAGGTCATGGGTTCAAAGGTCAAGGTCACAGATGTACAAGTTTACCAAAATAGTTAATTATCTGCAAAACTATGAACTTTTTGTATAGGCATGTATAATAGAATATTGTAGGTAATGGCCCAATGGTCATTTTGATATATGAATAAAGGTCATGAGTTCAAAGGTCAAGGTCACAGATGTAAACAAGTACTGAAATGATTATTTATCTCAAAAACTATTAACTTTTTGTATATGCATGTATATTAGAATATTGTAGGTACTAGCCTAACAACCAATTTGATATATGAATGAAGGCTATGGGTTCAAAGGTCAAGGTCACAGATGTAAACAAGTTCTGAAATGATTATTTATCTCAAAAACTATAAACTTTTTGTATAGGCATGTATATTAGAATATTTAGGTATTATCCTAATGATCATTTTGATATATGAATGAAGGTCATGGGTTCAAAGGCCAAGTTCACAGATGCGAATGAATACCTAAATGGTTAATTATCTTGAAAACTATTAACTTTTTGTATAGGCATGTATATTAGAATATTGTTAGTACTGGCACAATGGTCATTTTGATATATGAATGAAGGGCATGGGTTCAAATGTCAAGATCACAGATACAAACAAGTACTGAAATGATTATTTATCTCAAAAACTATAAAGTTTTTGCATAGGGATGTATATTAGAATATTGGCCTAATTATCATTTTGATATTTGAATGAAGCTCATGGGTTCAAAGGTCAAGGTCACAGGTGAGCGTTAAGGCCCATGGGCCTCTTGTTTTAAAATTAATTAATTTTTTTCAAACATTTTACATAATATATTAAGACAAAGACACCACTCATTGATATTTTTTGTTGAAATATAGAACACAGGTATCCTAAACACTAATTGAATGGACAAGTAGTCTTTATATAGAGGTGGTTGCAAAAGCTAGTTTTGTCATAATGTTGTTTAACATTACATCAGCAATCTTTCGATTATTTCCCGATGAGTGCAAGTTTTGTTCATTTCCAAGAAATTATCTAAAAGCAAGTTTGTGTATTGCCTGAGATAAGTGAGTTTTGTGGTCTGCCTTGTACAAGCACACATTCAGGGTGACTTTAAGGTGCTAGCCCACATGGTCAATATTCTGTAGACAACTCCTCCATTCACACTACTAACGCTGGGCGACCCAGTCAATACTCTGCATTCTAAATACCGAGGGCCATTTGAAGATGCAGTGTTTCAAGTCTTGCGTATGTCCTTGTCTGGGGTTGAACCCGTGACCTCCTACTCTTGAGGCATACACACTACCACTGAGCCATAGAATCGTTTATAGCAGGTTTATCTATATCTCAATACATGTACATTTATCTGTAAAGATGTGTATTTTAGAAATAACTTTCACTATTTTTTGGTTTACAAGGTACAAACAATATTTTGGAAGCGGCAATTCTCACAAAATTGCAAAGCAATTTATGATAGAATTGCCAATTCCAAAATATAGTATTGTTTATATCCCAGTATACCACAACAGATTGAAAGTTATTTCTTATATTTACAATATCAATTGTTGCTTAGAATTTGCAAAAGGTCAATCATTCAAAATTATATAATACTGGTTTTTAGCTCAACTGGCTATAGCCAGCTGAGCTTATGCCATGGTGAAGCGTGTGTGTGTGCGTGCGTCCGTGCGTAAACTTTAATCTTCTCCTCTGAAACCACTTGGCCAATTGGAACCAAATTTGGTGTGGAAAGTCCCTAGGTGGAGTAGATTAAAGTTTATACAAATTATATTCCTGCGGCATCCAAGATGGCCGCCATTGCTATAAATAGCAAAAACCTATAAATGGTCATTACATGTTTATTTTTGGACCGATTTAGTTCAAATTTGAGATTTAGAAAGTAGATGTCTAGCCATTTAATATATGTAACGGGTTTTTCTGTAACTTTTTCTGTTTGCTCGTAATTAGCGGAATATGCAAATTAGATGCTAAATTTAGTCGATTCTTTGAAAATCTTCTCCTCTGAAACCACATACCCAAATGATGCCAAATATTGTGTGGAAAGTCCCTAGGTGGAGTAGATTAAAGTTTGTACAAATCAACTTCGTGCGGCATCCAAGATGGCCGCCATTGCTATAAATAGCAAAAACCTATAAATGGTCATTACATGTTTATTTATGGACCGATTCAGTTCAAATTTGAGATTTAGAAAGTAGATGTCTAGCCATTTAATATATGTAACGGGTTTTTTTTGTAACTTTTTCTGTTTGCTCATAATTAGCGGAATATGCAAATTAGATGCTAAATTTAGGCAATTCTTTGAAAATCTTCTTCTCTGAAACCACATACCCAAATAATGCCAAATTTGGTGTGGAAAGTACCTAGGTGGAGTAGATTAAAGTTTGTACAAATCAACTTCATGGGGCATCCAAGATGGCCGCCATTGCTATAAATAGCAAAAACCTATAAATGGTCGTTACATATTTTTATTTTTGGACCGATTCAGTTCAAATTTGAGATTTAGAAAGTAGATGTCTAGGCATTTAATATATGCAACAGATTTTCTGTTACTTTTTCTGTTTGCTCGTAATTAGCGGAATATGCAAATTAGATGCTAAATTTAGGCAATTCTTTGAAAATCTTCTTCTCTGAAACCACATACCCAAATGATGCCAAATTCGGTGTGGAAAGTCCCTAGGTGGAGTAGAATAAAGTTTGTACAAATCAACTTCCTGCATCATCCAAGATGACTGCCATTGCCATAAATAGCAAAAACCTATAAATGGTCGTTACATGTTTATTTTTGGACCGATTTAGTTCAAATTTGAGATTTAGAACGAAGATGTCTAGTTTTAAAATAAAATTAAACTTTTGTGACACATAAATATTGTGAAAATGCTGGCAGAGGAGTAGTTTATAGCTCACCTGGCCAAAGGCGTGCGTCAGTAAACTTTAATCTTCTTCTCCGAAACTACTGGGCCAATTGAAACCAAATTTGTTGTGGAAGGTCCTTGACAGAGTCTAACAATAGTTTTTTAGCTCACCTGACCGAAAGGTCATGTGAGCTTATGGCATAGCGCAGCGTGTGTGCATGCGTGTGTGCGTCGTTAACACCTATTTTCAACATCTCCTCTGAAACTACGACACAGATTTCAATGAAACTTGGTGAGAAGTATATATGGGCCGGTGCAATTCAGATTTGTTCCTGGCATTGCCATGGCTACAATAACTAGGTCAAGGTGACCTAGGGGTGCAAAAATCTTAAAAAATCTTCTCCTCCGAAAGAATTGATTGGAGAAAAATATTTGGCTTCTCTAGGGTCTTAAGCCTATAGTTTGTTCATTTTGTGAAATTTGGACAAAAAATGGGTTATGCATTTTTATGTTTAATTTTGAAAAAATCGTAAAATAGCTTCAAATTGTTATAACTTGACTATTTGACCAGATAATGGCATGGGGTTTTCAGTTTTGACATCTTCTTGTTAGTATCTTCAAAATGAGGGCAAGGTCAATTGTTAAGGTCGTGACCTAATTTTTTTTAACTTTGATTATAATTATTATTTGGAAAACTATAAACTTTTTGTATAGGCATGTATATTAGAATGTTGTAGGTATTGATACAACAATCATTTTGATGTATAGAAAAAGGTCATGAGTTTAAAGGTCAAGTTCACAGATGCTAAACAATACCGAAATGGTTAATTATCTTGAAAACTATAAACTTTTTGTATAGGCATGTATATTAGAATGATGTAGGTATTCATACAACAATCATTTTGATGTATAGAAAAAGGTCATGGGTTCAAAGGTCATGGTCACAGGTGCTAAACAATACCGAAATAGTTTATTATCTCGAACACTATTAACTTTTTGTATAGGCATGTATATTAGAATGTTGTAGGTATTGATACAACGATCATTATGATGTATAGAAAAAGGTCATGGGTTCAAAGGTCAAGGTCACAGATGCGAAACAATACCAAATTTAATTATCACTAAAACTATTAACTTTTTGTAGAGGCTTGTATATTAGAATGTTGTAGGTATTGATACAACGATCATTTTGATGTATAGAAAAAGGTTATGGGTTCAAAGGTCAAGGTCACAGGTGCTAAACAATACCAAAATAGTTTATTATCTCGAAAACTATTAACTTTCTGTATAGGCATGTATATTAGAATGTTGTAGATATTGATACAAGGATCATTTTGATGTATAGAAAAGGCCATGGGTCCAAAGGTCAAGGTCACAGTAGCAAAACAATGCTTAAATGGTTAAATATCTTGAAAAGTATTAACTTTTTGTAAAGGCATGTATATAAGAATATCTTAGGTATTGATACAATGATCATTTTGGTATATAGTAAAAGGTCATGGGTTCATAGGTCAAGGTCACAGATGCAAAACAATATCAAAAACATTAATTAACACGAAAACTACAAATTTTTTGTATAGGTATGTACATGTATATTAGAATATTGTTGGTGTAATGATTATTGTGATATATAGATTAAGGTCAGGGGTATAAAGGTCAAGGTCACAGATACGAATAATACTGAAATAGTTAATTATCTTGAAAACTATTAACTTTTTCTATAGGCATATATATTAGAATGTTGTAGATAATAATTCAACTACCGGTACTATTTTGATGTATAGAAAAAGGTTATGGGTTCAAAGGCCAAGGTCACAGATGCAAAAAATTGCTGAATGGTTATATCTTCACTATTTGATCAGATAATGACATGGGGTTTTCAGTTTTGAAATATTCTTGTAATTACCTTCAAAATGAGGTCAAGGTCAATTGTGAAGGTTATGACCTAATGTTTTACCTTTCCTGAAAAAAAATTGTTGACCCAACTTTTAGGCAGTGTACAAATAAGATGTTTGTTTCAACTAAATCATTGAAATTTTTTTCCTGAATTGGTCAATCTAACCAATACAGCATGAAAAGTCCTTTAGTAACAATTAAATCGGCCAAAATCCAAGATGGCTCCAGTTCCTATAAATAGCAAAAACATTAAAGACCAATGCAGATTTGTTTTCCAACCATTTTGGTTCCAGTTGCAACTGTAAAAAGGAGGGGGAATGCCATTTCATAGGATTTGCATGTTATTTATCAAAAATGTAAATTACCTGCCAGTTGAGCATTACAGGCCCTATTGGGCCTTTTGTTATGTCTTATTATCTGGTTTTGTCAGTGAATGAAACAGCAACATTCATCCTTTCAACGTATTTAGCCCGGCCTTAATTAAGAACCCAAACCAAATTCAGACTTGACAAGAGGTTGACAGGTCATGATAGTTTATTGAAATGTTAATGTTATTCTTGCCAATAAATTTATGTAAGAAAACTTCAGTGATAGTAAATCTTTTAGGTTGTGATAATGGATGATAACCCGTATGTTTGGGATGATTCATTTGAATTTGTCACCACACCTGTCATGACATTAGAAGTCAAAAGTGAAAATTTAACAGAGCTAGCACTGCGTGGATTGAAGTACCCCATTGATATATTCCTCTCTACAAACCGTGAGTATCACACATATATCAATATATCTATATACAGAAGGGACATCGTGGTTCAGCCATTAAGTTACCTTATTTGGGAGTGGAATAGAGACCCTTACCATTGCAAATTTAGTATCATAAATTCTTAATTGACAGAGACCAAAGCTCCAACATACAGTTGACAGTGTTTTTTAGCTCACCTGGCCAAAGGCCATGTGAGCTTTTGCCATCACTTGGCGTCCGTCGTCGTCCGTCCGTAAACTTTTCACATTTTGACTATCTCCTCTGACACCACCAGAGCAATTTTAACCAAACTTTACAGGAATGATTTATGGAAGGTCCTTTACTTAGATTGCCGAAATTTTTTTGACCCGCCAAAAAACATGGCTGCCAGCACAGAAGATAGATTAACATTGGACCCTATGGGAAAAATGCATTTTTGACTATTTCCTCAGAAATGACTGAAGCAAATTTAACCAAACTTTACAGGAATGGTGTAAGGAAGGTCCTTTACTTAGATTGCCAAAATTTTTCTGATCCGTCAAAAAACATGACCGCCAGTGCAGAAGATAGTTTAACATTGGACCCTATGGAAAAAGCATATATTTGCCATCTTCTTTGAAACCGCCGAGTCAATTTGAACCAAACTTTACAGGAATAATGTATGTAAGGTCATTTACTAAGATTGCCCAAATTTTTCTGATCCGCCAAAAAAAATGGCCGCCAGGGCCAAACAAAGTTTAACATTGGGCCCTATGGGAAAACGCACATTTTGGCTATCTCCTCTGATACGACTGAAGCAAATTCAATTAAACTTTACAGGAATGATGTATGGAAGGTCTTTTGCAAAGATTGCCGAAATTTTTCTGATCCGCCTAAAAACATGGCTGCCAGCGGGGAACATAGTTTAACATTGGACCCTATGGGAAAAACACATTTTGGCTATCTCCTCTGAAACTACTGAAGCAAACTTAACCAAACTTTAGAGGAATGATGTATTGGAGGTCCTTTACTTAGATTGCCAAAATTTTTCTGATCCGCCAAAAAAACATGGCTGTTAGGGCCAAACATAGTTTAACATTGGACCCTATGGGAAAATGCACATTTTGGCTATCTCCTCTGAAACGACTGAACCGAATTCATCCAAACTTTACAGGAATGATGTTTGGAAGGTCCTTTACAAAGATTGCTGAAATTTTTCTGATTCGTCAAAAAAACATGGCCTACAGGGCGGGACATAGTTTAACATTGGACCCTATGGGAAAAGCATATATATGCTATCTCCTCTGAAGCTAGTGAAGCAAATTGAACCAAACTTTACAGAAATGATGTATAGAAGGTCCTTTACTTAGATTGCCAAAATTTTTCTGATCTGCCAAAAAACATGGCCGCCAGCGCAGAAGATAGTTTAACATTGGACCCTATGGGAAAAGCATATATATGCTATCTCCTCTGAAGCTAGCGAAGCAAATTGAACCAAACTTTACAGGAATGATGTATAGAAGGTCCTTTGCATAGATTGCCAAAATTTTTCTGATTTGCCGAAAAACATGGCCGCCAGAGCAAAAGATAGTTTAACATTGGACCCTATGGGAAAAATGCATTTTTGACTATGTCCTCAGAAATGACTGAAGCAAATTGAACCAAACTTCACAGGAATGATGTATAGATGGTCCTTTACTTAGATTGCCAAAATTTTTCTGATCCGCCGAAAAACATGGCCGCCAGGGCAAAAGATAGTTTAACATTGGACCCTATGGGAAAAATGCATTTTTGACTATGTCCTCAGAAATGACTGAAGCAAATTGAACCAAACTTTACAGGAATCATGTATAAAAGGTCCTTTACATAGATTGCCAAAATTTTTCTGATCTGCCAAAAAACATGGCTGCCAGCGGAGAACTTAGTTTCACATTTGACCCTATGGGAAAAGCATATATATGCTATTTCCTTTGAAGCTAGTGGAATCTGCAATCTGATTAAAATCAGATCTCTCACTTGCTGCCCTTTTCTGATATAGTTGCGTTGTGGGAGATCTGAGGAAACCCCGTTGAGGGTCATGAATGTGAATGACCTTATGGTAATTAACTAAAACTGACCATTCAAATTTCGTGTTTCATTTACAATAAAGGCATAACACTTTCAAAATCTCGGAAGCTGAAATTTCATTGGACAATAAATGTTACGACAATGAGTCATTCACATATGCCCCTAAACGGTGTTTCCTCAGATCTCCCACTCCGGGCCTATATCAAAAATGGGGGAGCAAGTGAGAGATGTGATTTTAATCAGATTGAAAAAACTGTGAATGGTACATATAGTTCTACAGTGATTTCCTAAGCCATTCTGTCTGATATAAACAGTGCATTTGTTCATCACTGGGATACAAATTTGCTTTAAAAGCATTTTAGTCAGGTGAGCGATACAGGCTCAGCCACACTGAGCCTCTGGTTACTATTCCAATCAAAATCCTACTCGTGATTGATCCCAATTTGATAAAGACTATTACAGATTGATAGCTTGCTGTAGGTTTTCTGTGCCATCAGAGGTGAAATGAGTCATGGCATAATCTTGACTGGAGTATAAAACATCATTCCTACCAACGAACAATAGTTGATTATTGTATAAAAAAAGTACTGTTTAGTAAACTTTGAGAGGGACTCAACATGGAACATTGTTGCTTAGGAAGAAAGGGGAATTGCAAACAAGCTTAAGAGAGGAGGACTCAACATGGAGCTTTGGAGCTGTAGGAGGGAACTTGGCATTAGGCATGGGAGCTGGGGAGGGGGAATGCAATAATGCATATGAGCAAGCTTGGGGATGGGAATTGCAATGGAATGTTGGTGCATGTTTTAAGGATGGCTACAAGAGCTTTATATATGAGTTAAATGACCCCTCCAAAAAACATATTTTTATTAAACGGTTATTTTTCACTTAATACTTGACAGATAATGTTTAAACTTGGTAGGTACATAATACAATTTTTTCACATGGTATTGAGTATTACATGATATGAATTTTCAAACAAGTAAGAGCTATATTGCCGGAGTTTAATGATCCTTCTAAAAACATTTTGTTTAAAACAGTTATCACTTTTCCTCTTGTTATTTCACATTTAATTTGTATCATTTACATTATTTGATATCATTAAAGGCTAAAATTGTCAATCTTAAAACAATTTCCAGTTTGGAATAATAATATTGCAAGTCAATCTTATTTCTTCGTTTTGGGGAACTCGTAATGACTTTCTATTACAATTCACACCTGTTTATTTTGGGATGGGTGATTCGTATTTTGAGCGTGTACATATGGTTAACTTTAGAAATTAAAATTTGCAGGAAAAGGGGATGAAATTCGTTATTTCAACTTGGAGTACAAATTTGATCCAGAGACCTTTAAAGCTGTTACACAAATTGGTACGACTAGTATGATGAAGGTGTCTATCCCACATTCACGTCCAGACCTTATCATATTATACCTCTTTCCAGTGGAACAGAATGTTACATTGAAGATTTACATGTCCGAGGATGAGGAGCAGATTACCCCAGAACATACCAGGACCAGTGATATGTTCCTCCCGAATAGATTTTATGGTCTTGAGGAAAAGTTTTTGAACATAGGTTTATATTTATATAGTACTATTTTGTATGTACTTGCATGATTTTCATTAATTGGCCTTAGACAAAAATTTTACGGTAAGTAAATTTTTTAAGTCCAGTACAGGTCGAAAGTTTAACACTGGAAACAAGTTAGAGCATGATTGGCAGCTAAGATGTTAGCTACATGTATGGGCAGCTGATATGATGTTAGCTACATGTATCTAGGCAGCTGAGATTATGTTAGCTACATGTATGGGCAGCTGAGATGATGTTAGCTACATGTATCAACAGCTGAGATGATGTTAGCTACATGTATCTAGGCAGCTGAGATGATATTAGCAAACATGTATCTAGACAGCTGAGATGATGTTAGCTCCATGTATCTAGACAGCTGAGATGATGTTAGCTCCATGTATCTAGGCAGCTGAGATGATGTCAGCTACATGTATCTGCAACTGAGATAATGATAGCTACATGTATCTAGGCAGTTGAGATGATGTTAGCTACATGTATTTTGGCAGCTGAGATGATGTTAGCTACATGTATCTAGGCAGCTGAGATGATGTCAGCTACATGTATCTGCAACTGAGATGATGTTAGCTACATGTATCTAGGCAGCTGAGATTATGTTAGCTACATGTATCTAGGCAACTGCTATCTACTGCTTGACAGCATTTTGACAACTTATTATCCATGTCTCAGTCAGACAGCAGCAAAGCTATGACTACTTAAGTATAGCTCAGTGTTAAACTTTTGGCTGGTCTGTACTGTACTTGTCTAGTTGTACAGTAGAAGAAACATACTCACTTAGCACTCAGATATTTTACTCATCACACAGCTCAAGTGATTATTGACACAGTAATGCCTTAAATACAAAATAAAATGTATTAGACATTATAATTTGAGTCTATATATGCAGTAAAAGTGCAGTGACTCACAAAAAAAAACCACACACTAACACCTAGAGGATTTTTACTGGTTTGGACAAGTGAATAATCATGGCCTTGATTAATTTATCTATATGTGGTGTACATGTATACAGTAGATTTTTTAGTGTTATATTTAACGATTTTGTAGTTCAAAGTTCCTAACAATAACCATAAAAAATTTTAAAATGCCCAAAAATTAATATTGGTATGATAAGCTAAAGCAGAGACTATTTGTTCTCCCTTGAACACAAAAAGTTTAAGATACAGTAAACCGCTTGATATTGGCACATACTGGCCCTGGTTTCACAATCATCCCTTACCTAAGAAGATTTTCCTTAAATTAAATTTAGCTAATTTTGTTAATGTATTTTTGGAACTACTGGTGAATATTTTTGTGTAAACGTATTTACTTTTCAGAATGAATAAATACAGTTTCATTTTAATGCATCATTTTTTGTGTTTATACAGAGTCACTTATACTCAATTTCAGTGCAATTTTATTTCAAATGAATTACTTTATTTCAGAAATGTCAGACAGCGAAAAAGCGATAAAATGAATCTGTTAGTACCATTTCTCAGTTTACAGTATAGTAAAATCTTATAATAATGCTACATTAACTCACTCCGAAGTATTTTGAAGCCCCTAAATATGTTTTTGCTATGTTATTTCTTTATAAGCCTCTGTCAATTTATGACCGAATCCACATCATTGTGCTCTTCACCGCTGACATCTCAGCCGAGGCCATCCTTCATTGTATGTTTAGACCCCTTGCAAATGCTGACATCTCAGCCGAGGCCATCCTTCATCGTATGTTTAGACCCCTTGCAAATGGTGGTGATGAGCTGAGGTTTTACTGTATTTATTTTATATTTTTCAGATCAGAGTCTTTATATAATGATGATCAACACGAGTACATTGACCAAGGACATATTTTATGTAGGAGTCACAGTAAAGGATGAAGAGCCTGTAGATAGTGATAAACTGCTGTCTTTTAATGATACCGATCCCAAAACTGGACTGTCCCTAGCTAATTTGACCATCGGAATCGGAACCTATTCAGCATCATGTTTATTCTTCAATAAAACAGCAGACAGATGGGTCGGTGGAAGCTGTATTGTAAGTTGTATAGTGCCAAAACAAGAGACGCCTCAGTGGTCTAAAGTGTATGTACAGATCACAGTGCCTCTCACTGCCTAGGTTTGAATCCCATTTACAACAGACCCTAGTGTGAGAAAGTTTGTCAGTTTTCTTGCAGAAGATAGGTGGTTTTCTCTGGGCAGCCTGATTTTGTCCACCATTAGTGATATAAGTGAAAGAATTGTGACTTGGCACAAACACTATTATGCTGTGGAGCCTGATAAGGAGAAACTTATGTTGGTCCCTTAATTAATGAAAATAGTCTACAGTGACCCCTGCCTTAAAGGCTACTGCTGTATAAGTGCCTGCTTTTAAAGGCCAGCAAAATTTTATCCCAATTGATTTTTATTCATGTTATTTGAACCTACATATAAGGTCACCACTTGTTTATAAAGACCACTTTTACTAGTTATCTTAGGTGACTTTTATAGAGAGGTTTTACTGTATATAATACTGTGAGAGATCATGGGAATGTTTTTCAGGTGAGCAATAAGACTCGTGTACCTTATGTTTTATTTATTTTTTCAGGTCTCACCGTTTTCATCACTTGATACAATCCAGTGTTGGTGTCACCATCTTAGTGTTCTGGCTGGCGGCTTCTCTATTTTGCCACATAATTTAAATTTTTTAACAGATAGCATGCTGTTTGTCACGTTTTTCAGCAATCCTATCGTTGTTAGTGTTGTCATTTACATCTGGGTGATGTATTTTCTGATTTTGGCATGGGCCTGCCATAAAGATAAAAAAGACCTGTCAAAGGTAAGAAAGAAAAATTTTTATATATCATGTATCAAGTCAGCTAGATGTGAGTCATAGTGAGTCCTTTACAGCAACTATGATGTTCATTCTAGAAAGGGGCCATAGGACTATTTATCACTTATTTTTCCAAATGACCCCATTGTTAAGACCTTAGGGGGCCATATTTAACATTACATGAATGCGAAAATATTGATGTTTTGGTGTTTTAGAGGAATTTTTTTTTTAAATTTGTCCCTCTGAAAAAATCCTAATATGAACACTGCAACTAATCCGAGAGTGGAAATCTTTGAAATCAAAATGAGAGTAGGATGAAAACCTAATTTAGTGTTCCTTCAAGTTGGAGTGGAGTAATAAAGTTGTTGATAGTTTTCAGCAGTATTAAGTTAAGGACTTAATAACAAGCCAAATTTTAATTGATATTTTTGTAGGCAGGCATACACATTTTACAGGACAATAAACCCAAGGACAAATACATGTATTTGGTAGGGGTCGTCACAGGATGGTGGCGTAACGCGGGTACCACAGCTAATGTATACATTACTGTAGAGGGAACCAAAGGCCTAAGTACTACCCATGTATTGTCTGATGGTAATAATCAACATTTTTACAGCGGTAGTGAAGATTGGTTTCTAATGACAACGCCAAATTCTCTAGGAAAAATCAAATATATTACAGTCTGGCATGACAATTCTGGTAGAAATCCTTCTTGGTATGTATGTATGTATATGTGTGTGTGTGTGTGTGTGTGTGTGTGTGTGTGTGTGTGTGTATGTATGTAATGTAATGTAATGTTATGTAATGTAATGTAATGTAATGTTATGTAATGTAATGTAATGTTATGTAATGTAATGTAATGTAATGTAATGTTATGTAATGTAATGTAATGTAATGTAATATATTAACTACTGTCAGAATCTGTTTTTGTGACAGTGAATTAGGCAAAATTTTATGGAAAATTCAATACATTCAAATAATATACGAGTACATGTACAATTATTGCCTTCTGGGTATGTGGACAGTCCAACGTCGAGAATTGTCATCCTTCAGGGGAGTTATCACCTGAGGGTATCCCGAACATTATTAAAACTATTATCGTCCTGCATCATGAATTGTCTACATCTGACGAACTGCCAAAACGACTAGACACCATTGTTATTATTTACCAGATGACAACACAGTGCAAGTTATCTCCCTTGTACTGAATTGTCACAGGGAGACAATATTATTATCACATGACACATGACTGTGTTGGAGAGGTTGTCACAGTCTCATTTATTACATTTCAAATGCCTGGAAAACATCTAATTTAATGTGTTTTAATGTATATAATGTTTGAAATTGTACTGTAATTTAGTCACTATTAAAATTTTCTGGGTTCATTCTCATATTTTCTAAGAATTTTACATGCTGAAAATGGTGATGTTAAAACTAGAAAATGATGTCCTTTGTAACATATTATGTCAAACACATACTTATCCATGTTCGAATCACAACCCAGAAGCAAAGTAAAAACTTTAAAACTGACAAATCAGGTTAAACACACGAACTTCCACCATGGAAGTGAGGCCGGGTGCTCCGGAAGGGTAAGCACCTCCTGCCAGGTGTGTAATCAAAATTGAGAGAAAGAACATGGAACTATGTGAACTATGTAAAATCCCAAGCTCTGTGCAGAGATACAAGCTCTGTGTAGAAATACAAGCTCTGTGCAGAGATACAAGCTCTGTGCAGAGATACAAGCTCTGTGCAGAGATAATCTATTGATGGACATACTATACAGCATACTTTTGAAACTTTTTGTGAATGGGGTTAACCATCATATCATGTGATCAATATCCAATGGAAATATCGGTAATGTTACAAGTTATCTTATAGAACAGACCTGTAAAAAGTGTTAACTCTAAGCTAATAAGTTTATACAGAGTCAGCAGTTCATATAGGTCCCTCGTTAGCTATATTGTGGTAGCTTTTCCGCAGATCCTATCTGACTGTCCTTTGGCAGGTATTCAGCAGCAACCAGCTATCAATATATCTCAGTCACTCCGCAGCCAAGCTTCCAAACTTTTTTATTGGCTCAGTGTTAAACTTTGGACAGGTCTGTACTGTATATGCTGGTGAAACCCATATATGAGAAATAAAACAAATGCTGAAACTTCTTAATACTAGTAATAAACTATATTTTTATACCCCCGCAAACTAGTTTCAGGGGTGTATATAGGAATCACAATGTCTGTGTCTGTCATTTTCAAAATCATGTCCGAGCCATATCACATAATTCCATTATTCACATGAATAATCTTGATGGTCCAAAGATGTGCCATGACCTTGAATCAAAGTCATATTGGAAATGTCAAGGTTGCAGGAAAACATTAAATGACATCCTGATACATGTATATGCGAGATATTCTTGACTGGGATGTAAACTGCAATCAAGTTTATTAATTTATAACTTACAGGTATCTGAGACAGGTCATAATAAAAGATGTACAAACCGAGAAAACCTGGCATTTTATCCACGATAAATGGTTAGGGTTGAAAGGAAACAAGATATCGTTAAAGGTTGACATTCCAGCAATCACTCCGGAGGAACTTAAAGAACTGAAATATTACCAGTTCTCTCTGAAATCTAGTCAAGGTTTAAAAAATAACCACTTATGGATTAGTATTGTTTGTAAATCAGAAAATGCCATGTTTACAAGAGCTCAGAGATTGACATGCGCTTTGTCCCTCCTACTGACGACAATGCTTACCAGTATAATGTTTCACGGAGTTCCGGAAGATGATGTGGGTTACATATTGGTAACTGAAGTTATCACATTTTCATTGCAAGATATCATTATAGGTTTAGAAAGTGGGTTAATAACATTTTTGATCAATCTCTTGATAGTGCAACTTTTTACAAGAGTTTCACCAAGACCTAAATCCTTAATTCATTCCAAATATCTACCATCTTCCAAAACTAAAAATGTTTTTGGAAATAGCAAAACTGCTGCTGTAACGGTTCAAATAAGTCATATGGAATCAGATGATAAAGAAAATTTATCCTTGCATGAAGAAAAGAGCAAAATCCATAGGAACGAAAATATTGAAACGCAAGATGTTGAAAATCCAACTTTAGATGGTTTAGACGAACAAAATGGAAGTAGCAAGACTTTTGTTACTTTACAAAGAAGTGGAAATATGAAAACCCAATATAAAGACAATTCATCCATGAATTTTGAAACTGAAGATAGCAAAAGAATTTTCTCAGGGGTGCAAAATAGGGATAGCAGAACTAGTGGAATAATGGAAACAAATATTGTGGAAAAGCCATCATTAAATTTACAAAATAATGCTAACAGTGAAACCGATGCTTCATTTAAAAGCAGTAAAAATTTGTTAACAGAAGGTATGGAAAAAACTAATGCTTCATTTAAAAGAAGTAAAAATTTGTTAACAGAAGGTATGGAAAATCAGTTCTTAGATGTGCCAAATTATAAACTCAGCAAGGCTGGTATTTCCCGCCAAAGCCTTGAAAATCTGGACAACATGCATGGTATGGAGAGTCAGTTGTTATTTGTACAAAATGATGAAAGTAAACAAGTTAAGAAAGAATTTAGGTAAGTCTTAAAATATTCTACAATATACTTAAACAATTTCAATGTTGACTGCAAAAATTGTAGATGCCAGTATCACAATCAATTTTCCTTATACAGGATAAATTTGAATTATACATGTAGATTATTTTGTTAGTTTTCAAGATATTTATGAATTACAGGTGTCATTTTGGACATCATTCTTACATTATCTATCTTCTAGTTTTGTACACTGTAAATTACAGTATGCACAGAATCCATTAAGGTTATTTTTCAATGACCCAATTGAAAATCAGGTCTATTGTATAAATGGTCGGGCCATGTTTGATTTGTCATATATTGGTATGCAATTTTTCCAAATAAAATATAATATACATTTTCATGGAATTTTATATTAAAATGAGTTCGAACTCCAAGCGGGTCTGACCCAAGACTTTAAAGTGAGTAGTGACTCTTCGATCTTTCACCAAGCACTCGGCATTATGAAATGAAAGTCACGGTTCTTTCAGATGGGAACATAAAATAAACTAGGTCCCGTGTCACGATAAAGAACCCTGCTGTAAAATGCCACCAGCACAAGACACGGGCAAAATTCTGTACCTTTGGCAACGTCTGAATATAAGTGAAATATTATAGACTGGGACGTTTAACACTGTTATTCAACGCAACTCTTATTCAAATGCTTCTTTTATTACAGGTTTCCATGGTGGGTTGTTTATATTGCATGGGCTGTGGTTATCATGACATCAGTGGTTTCATCGTATTTTGTCATGTTGTATGGTCTTAAATATGGCTATCAGAAGAGTATAGATTGGCTTGTGTCATTTTTGACAGCCTTCTTCCAGCACCCTTGTCACGCAACCTTTGAAGGTCATCAGTATTTCAATTTTACTCACTATCATATTGAAGAGGCCCATTGAGTTTGAAAACTTAGATGCAGAGGAGATGCCTGAATTAGGTAAGATTTTACTGATAATTTGTTAATTATGTTCCCCAAATGAAGTGGTTGTAACATTTTTCCTAGAAGTTTAAGAAGGTTAATATGATACAGAGAAGAACTTTGCTTCAAGGAGACTTCAACCATTTTATCACTCTTCTGTGATCACAGCCACTTATGTAGCTCAGTTGGTAGAGTGCTCCCTCTAATTTGGGATGTTGGGGTTTGAATCCAAGCTAAGTCTGACCAGTACTTGAAAATAGGTAGTGACTGTTCTAACACCAAGCACTTTGCATTTAAAAATGAAACTCACTGGGTCCTTTGGAAGAGAACTTAAACACTGATGTATCATGTCATTGTAGGCTGCTAGGCAACCCTTCCTGCACTTAAAAGGTTTCTGCCACTTGACCAAAAGCTGATGATGTCTTTATCCAAGTGAAACATACTTGACTAGGATGTAAAACTACATTTACCGGTAATAAATACTGTGATCTTTGTCATTAAAAATTTTTAGACTTGGTCAACCACAATGAGTTGCAGATCAGGTTAACATTTTAACTCGCTTTAAAAATTTAATGTAAATTATGGCCCTTATTTCTCTCCGTTGATTTTTACAGAAATTAAAGCCCATGGTGTTTGATAATTATACTGCAAGGACAGTTTTCTGCACTTTCTTCCTAAACACTTGCAGTATTGAACTGGTTTTTGGCATGTGAGTATACCACAATGAGTTACACATTTAGTCCTGCTTTGTTGATTATTACTGTTTTTTATGCTAATGACAGCCCCTTGACTTGGTCCAATATGTGGGAGTATGGGGTATGTGAGCTAACTCACTAAAGTTCTTTTATTTTATTCAGGTGAAGGAGAAGAGTATGTCCAGAAAGATCTATTAAAAGCACACGGAATAATCCTAGATACCGCTCCGGATACAACTTATGTCAAACAAGATTTTACTGCAGAAATGATGCAAAAAATCAGAGAGAAATTGGAATTTGAATCTGGAATAGCCATGATTGTTAGAGACCTGGTTGTCTACTTCACGTATGTTTTCATGGTATTGTTCATGGTATATGGTCATCGTAATGTTAGTCTACAGTATCTATGTACAAAGAATATAGAGGACATGTTTATCCATCCAACCAGTTATAGTGGAGATATATTATTTCAGAAGGTAAACTTAGATAACAGTTAAATCTAAAGTAATAGTGTTCACTGCTGTACCCACGATATTAACACCCCTTAATGTTTGTGTGGGACGTTTTGGAAAACGTTTTATGTCGCGAATTCCCGAAATAATAATGTTGTTTGGGAAAGTGTGAACTGATATGATTCTATATCAAATGGAAATAATTGTACCACACAAATGTTAGGGGGCATCACACGGTACAGCAGTAGACACCATTGCAACTACTTGCTCACACAGTCCTATTTTGGCTTTTGACTTTTAAAAGAGGTGTGGGAACAAATTGAGGGAGGCTTATAAAAGAAATGGATTTCAAAACTTAAAAAAAAATAGTGATAAGGGAGTTGACATAGTTATCAAGCTACAGATTCTCTTCATTCAAAAAATCTCTGTATATGACCACTGGGGTAGCTCAGTTGGTAGAGTGGGAGGTCTTTGGTTCGAACTCTGACATCTTGATAAAAGTGAAATATTGTTACTGGGATGTTAAATGCCATTACTCAACTCTTTATGTATATATAACCACTGCGGTAGCTCAGTTGGTAGAGTGCTCGCTCCGTAAGTGGGAGGTCGTGGGTTCGAACCCCGGTCGGGTCTGACCCAAGACTTGAAAGTGGGTAGTGACTGTTCTTTTGCCAAGCACTCGGCATTAGGAAATGAAAGTCACGGTTCTTTTGGACGGGAACTTAAAATAAACGAGGCCCCGTGTCACGGTGGGCTTGGCACGCTAAAGAACCCTGCTGTATAATGCCATCAGCGCAACACACAGGCAAAATTTCTGCACCTTCGCCTATAGCTGGTGACGTCTCGATATAAGTGAAATATTCTTGACTGGGACGTTAAACACCATTACTCAACTCAACTCTGTATGTATATACACAACAGATCTAACTATACTCCCTGAAAACCGCTAACTAGTCTATAGTTACCATCACAAGAAATAGTGTAGTTAGGGTACAGATATTTTTAATGAATTTTGTTTTGGCTGTTTTAAAATGAGTGTCAATATCAAAATTTGAACCCTGCAAAAATAAGACATTTAAAGACATAATATACATGTATATTATTTTAATCTTTGTAGGTATCAACAATAAATGACATATATAAGTACTTAGACACAAATATTGTTCCAAATCTGATAAGAGGTAAAATGAATCCAGTCTCCAACAGAGCATCTTACATGCTTGGTTCTGCACGACTACGGCAAAAACGACAGATACCAGGTATGTAAGATATTTTCTTATACCTAAGCAATAATGAGAGGCATTTTGATCTGTAAGAGGCCACATAAGATGTCCACTCAGTTTCTTATGGAAATACTTTTGACTAAGTTTAATGTATGACAGGCATTTTACATAACTAATTATTATACTGCAGTCTTATTGGTCAGTTGTATCCAAATGATAGCTTCTGTATTATTGATTAGATTTTGTTGAAATGGAAGTAGCATGTTTCTCAAATACATGTACCACATTCTCTGGTGTTAAAAAAACCCTAGTTTTCATCTTGGAATTTGTGACATTTGTTTTTATATGTTCCTTTCTAAAAACTGGAAGTATAGTGATAGTTATCTGTCTGTCTGTAATAGTTTGTCCAGCCTCTTCCTCTAACATGTCCAACACCATTTTACTAAACTTAGTATACCAAATGGCATTAAGGAAGAGGCAGTGCCATTGCAAATTTCTTAAAGTTGTATGCTTTTGAAATTTATGGGTTTTTTTGTCATCTTTGCCAACAATTTAATGGCAAAAATGTACCCGGTCATACAGTCAAACTGTATATAAAGGACACCTAAGGGAACCAGTAAAAGTGGTAATGGACAGGTGGCCCTTATATGCAGGTTAAAAAAGATGAATAAAGGGCAACTGGGATAAAATTTTACTGGCCTTTAAAAGCAAGTGACCCTTATATATAGAGGTGGATTTTAACACTGTTTTCTAAAATGGTTTGTGTTTTATAATACATGTACATATCATTTCAGATTCCTGTGGTTTCCCAATAGAGATGATACATCTGTTTCCAACCCATCATTGTCTGGATAAATTTTCCTGGGATGTTGAAGAAACCAGATCATTCAACAAGTCTTGGTCTAATCCAGCAAGATCAAGACCAGTAACATTTATCCCAGATCAATGGACTTTTCAGTCGGCATGGCAACTTAGGACCATTCCTTATGCTGGTACCATGTCCGTTTACAGTGGATCAGGATATGTATATGAAATTCCAAATGAACAGACAAATGCCGTACAATCTCTGAAGAAATTACACTCAGAAAAATGGATTGATGAAAGGACTTCGTCGTTATTTGTAGAATTTACTTTGTATAATCCCAATGTGAACTTTTTTTCTGTGGTTATGCTTCTGTTTGAATTTACAACCACAGGAGCTATAGTTCCATATCATCAAATTTTTACTTCCAAACTTTATCATACAATAATGAATTTGAGATATTTGTAGCCGTTTGTGAAGTCATATTTGTAATAGTTACTTTGATGTGTACTTATTATGAAATCAAGAGATACCATAGGTTAAAAAGACATGAATATTTTAGTGATCTCTGGAATTGTGTGGAAGTTGTCATCATTGGACTGTCCTATTCAATAATAGGTATATTCTTTCAGCGACTTGTCACCGTTCATTTAATAATTCATGAATACAAGCTAGCAGGACCCGACCGATTCACTAGTTTTTATACTGCAATTTTCTGGGATTTTTTGTTGGGGTATCTGATGGCAGCTTTGGTTGGTTTAGTCATGATCAAAATTTTGAAAGTTTTCAACTTTTACAAGCCAACTAAGATTCTACCGAAAACCATCAAAAATAGTTGGAAATCTGTACTAAGCTTTACTTTTAAGATAGCTGTCTTTATTATTGCATTTTGTCAGTTTGGAGTGTTAACATTTGGCAGAAACATGTACAGCTACCATACCATGACAAAGTCCTTCCTGACAATTATCAACTTTTTATTGGGATTCTCAGACTTTTATGGATTGGATTCTGTAGATAGAACAATGGGTTTAGTCTTTTATTTTCTTGCTTATGCTGTATTACAGTACATTCTCATTAGTGTGTTTGTATCTGTGATTTTATTTTCATTTAAAGAGACTCGAAGACAGTTAAAAAACGATGAAGAAGAATCTGTGGTTTATCACATATACCGTTATATTACAGTTCTTCTGGGATTTAAAATGAATAAATAACCGGCTCTTATTTTTATATTGTTCTTGGTTGTTTTTTTATCTGACCTGCCTGAAAGGTGTCTGTATGTCAATGTGTACATCTGTAACTCACATATTCCACATATCCTCTGAACTATTGGAATAAATATTGGTCAAACTAGAAAGAGGATATGTCGCATACCAGATTGGAGTCATTGTGATCACTTTCAAGGTCACAAGAGTATAAAAACTTGAAAATTGCACTTTTTCATCCATTTCCACTCTTAACTTTTGTATTAAAAGAGATATCAAAGTGATTTTTACAAGATATATACAGTATGTACAGAGGATGTGTCTCATACAAAATTGGAGTCGTCAAGGTCACAGGACTATAAACACTTTGAAAAATGCACTTTTCCTTCAATTCCACTCCTTAACTTTTGTATAAAAGGAGGTATCAAAGTGGTATTGACAAGATATATACAGTATGGAAAGAGGATGTGTCAGGTACAACATTTTAGTCATCAAGGTCAAGGTCACAGGATCATAAAAACTTTGAAAAATTGCACTTTTTCATCCATTTCCAAAACTCCTATCCTGAACTTTTGTATAAAAAGAGGTATCAAAGTGATATTATCAAGATGCATACAGTATTGAAAGAGGATGTGTTGCATATCAAATTGGAGTCATTAAGGTCAAGGTCAACTGAAAAACCTAAAAGGGTTCAATTTTTTAAATGCATGACTGGAGCCAAAATTTGATTTGATATTTATCTTCTCTATAGTCAACTAATGATGTATTCATTTTGTGAAATTTGCTTGAAAAATAGGTAACACATATTTGATTTTCCCCCTTATTGATGATCATGCTTTTAAATGTTTATCAAATTACATAAACAAAGTATGAAGTTTAGTTGTAGAGGCTGTCAGTCAAAGATTGAGATTATCTGCATCCAACATTCTACTTTTTTTAAAAGAGTTGCATTTTTTTAGCCCATTGTGTTTGGGATTCACAACTTAATATGCATCCCCTTGCTTTGTACAACTCATTTTGATCCCCCACTGATGATAATCGGAAGGGGATAAATTAACGGCGTCTGTTCCTCCGTCTGTCTATTTGTCACTTTAGTCCCAACTATTTCTCTACTGGATGGAATTTAGTCAAACTTACTATAAAGCATCATTATCTAGTACAGATGTGCATATCCTCGGCTGGTTTTGATTCAAGGAATTTTCATGAAGTTATGAAGTTTGAAATTTTCATCACACACTAATAAACTGTGTATACCAGCGATTACTGTTATAGTCAATGTTTAGTCATCACAGTATTCAACTACCTGTAAAAATAGAAAACCTTTTTGCCTTCTTTAAGGGGGTTAAAGTAGGTCTCAGCAGTAGAAAGAATTTCGTAATATTTTCATACATAAATCTGTTCTTGAAGTTAAGTGTTAACAGATATGTTAGATAAGACAACAAAACTTTGTACTCATTTTTTAAAAATCTTTAAAATTATGAATTTTATTAACCAGCAAATCAGTTTTTGTTGCGAGGGCTGAACAAAATTTGAAATAAAGTTAACAAATTAGTGAGTAAAAGATCATCTAGTGCATGAGGGCTTTAGTTTTTTAACAAATTTGAGGTTTTAGTATATTTTGACAATTTTTTATTTAAGTGCAAGAATATAAAAACTTTCATTTTTAAAAAAACAAAATGGTCCATTTAGGATAAATTCCCATCAAACCTGCCATACCTTTTTTATTTTAAATTTTGATCAGCCCTCACAGCAAAAACTGTTTTGCTGCAGATGACCTAATAATGTACCGGTATTTTAAAATGCATACTGGTAATTTCAAAGATTTTTCAAAAATGATTACAAAGTTATGTTTTCCTATCATTAAGTAATATTATCTGGTAACACTAAAAGTCAAACATAGCCTTATGAAAATATACAGAATTTCTTCCTCTGTTGAAACCTATTTCGATTCCCCTTAACTTAATTATTGTCATACGAACAATAAAATGGTGTGTACACGTAATACAAAACCATTATTTCTTACTCTAAGGGATCACACAAATACTAAAGTGAAACACATTTAACAATGATTCTTTTAATTTTTTGGCAAATTAGGAAAACTGATTTCTTGTTGTTGCCAAACTACTGTTTCATATGAAAATATCAACAAATATATATTATATCAATGTAAGAAGCCACCACTGGTGGCTGTTAAACGGAACATTTGATGTAAATATTTGTAAATCATATACATGTATAAGTTACAACTGAGCAAGGAAAAGAATCCTACACCAGTAACAGTGTAAAGGCAGAGATATCTCAAACTCGGATGAATACTACAGTATTTTCAATATCCAGAACTCGCTTCAGAAGTGAATTACCCAGGGATTTTGGAAAGAGGGAGGGGTATCCATTTTTTTATTGATGCAGAAGAACAAGCTAGGGGTAATTTTCCCCCAGAATTTTTTTTAAATGTTATGCACCATAAAATCCTGAAAATTTTCTACAGTTTGAGCAAGTGATCTTGGTGACACATGCATCATCATGGATAGACATTAGAGATTGTGTCTGGCAACCTAAAATTTGTAAATGGAAGCCAGATTGTCCACTTTAAATTTCAGAGAACAGATATTATTTCTGTGTTAAAGAATTTTCATGATACTGTTGCCATGATGTATGCAAGTGATTGTAAGTCAATTTTAAAAATGTGCATTTGTGTTCTTCATACCTAAAAGATACTTTTCTTCATTTGGAAGAAAAGGTTGCCTAGCCGCTTGGAATTTCCACTGGCCACCTGAAAGTTTCAATTGGTGGCCAGCTGGCCACTTAGTTTTGAAACCCACTTTGAGGGCTGATGTATCTATCTCAAACTGTCACTGGTGTACCTGATTCTATTGTTCTCAGAATAGTATGGCTCTTCTGCACATGTAGTCCATCAACAAACTGCATCATTGGGTGCTAAGGATATACATGTACTTTTGTATGACAGGGTTTCAGGTTGGAGACAGTAAAACAAACATATGTGCTTCTTTCAAGCCCTTACTCCATAATCATATTATGTAGTAATGACACCAGCAATCTTATGATGTGACATAGTATCCCAGACAACAATAGGTGTTACATAAAACATAGACTCATCAACATACTAGTATATGGAATGCTGCTGATGTAGTAATCACATCAACAATCTTATGATGTGACATAGTATCCCAGACAACAATAGGTGTTACATAAAACATAGACTTATCAACATATATGGAATGCTGCTGATGTAGTAATCACATCAACAATCTTATGATGTGACATAGTATCCCAGACAACAATAGGTGTTACATAAAACATAGACTTATCAACATATATGGAATGCTGCTGATGTAGTAATCACATCAACAATCTTATGATGTGACATAGTATCCCAGACAACAATAGGTGTTACATAAAACATAGACTCATCAACATATATGGAATGCTGCTGATGTAGTAATCACATCAACAATCTTATGATGTGACATAGTATCCCAGACAACAATAGGTGTTACATAAAACATAGACTTATCAACATATATGGAATGTTGCTGATGTAGTAATCACATCAACAATCTTATGATGTGACATAGTATCCCAGACAGCAATAGGTGTTACATAAAACATAGACTCATCAACATATATGGAATGCTGCTGATGTAGTAATCACATCAACAATCTTATGATGTGACATAGTATCCCAGACAACAATAGGTGTTACATAAAACATAGACTTATCAACATATATGGAATGCTGCTGATGTAGTAATCACATCAACAATCTTATGATGTGACATAGTATCCCAGACAACAATAGGTGTTACATAAAACATAGACTTATCAACATAAATGGAATGCTGCTGATGTAGTAATCACATCAACAATCTTATGATGTGACATAGTATCCCAGACAACAATAGGTGTTACATAAAACATAGACTCATCAACATATATGGAATGTTGCTGATGTAGTAATCACATCAACAATCTTATGATGTGACATAGTATCCCAGACAACAATAGGTGTTACATAAAACATAGACTCATCAACATATATGGAATGCTGCTGATGTAGTAATGACACCAGCAATCTTATGATGTGACATAGTATCCCAGACAACAATAGGTGTTACATAAAACATAGACTCATCAACATATATGGAATGCTGCTGATGTAGTAATGACACCAGCAATCTTATGATGTGACATAGTATCCCAGACAACAATAGGTGTTACATAAAACATAGACTCATCAACATATATGGAATGCTGCTGATGTAGTAATCACATCGACAATCTTATGATGTGACATAGTATCCCAGACAACAATAGGTGTTACATAAAACATAGACTTATCAACATATATGGAATGCTGCTGATGTAGTAATCACATCAACAATCTTATGATGTGACATAGTATCCCAGACAACAATAGGTGTTACATAAAACATAGACTTATCAACATAAATGGAATGCTGCTGATGTAGTAATCACATCAACAATCTTATGATGTGACATAGTATCCCAGACAGCAATAGGTGTTACATAAAACATAGACTTATCAACATATGGAATGCTGCTGATGTAGTAATCACATCAACAATCTTATGATGTGACATAGTATCCCAGACAACAATAGGTGTTACATAAAACATAGACTTAGCAACATTATATAGAATGCTGCTCAAAAAAATGATATGCTGATATTATTCACAACTTACAACATAATACCTCATAATATCATACCCATAGGATATGAAATAATAAAATAACATTAGTCGAGAAGATTTTTGAATTACATGTAAAGATGTGTTTTCCATGTGTTTCCACACAAACATTAATGTCTTGATCATGTAGTATGCTGACAAATTCCATTAAAAACACCAGTTTGCTTAATATCTGCAAAATTATTTGGACTTATTATATAATTATTTTGCCATGTTATTTAATTTGCACAACTAGATATTGACAAAGAAAATGGACTAAATAATGGGGTTTGCTGCTGTACTGCTTAACGTTTGTGCAGAATGTTTTGGAAAACTTTGATGTTGCAAATTCCCAGAATAACGTCATTTTTAATTTTCACCTTATGTAATTCCATATCCAATGAAAATAGATATTCCACCCAAAAGTTTGAGGATATCATGTGGTACACTGGCAACCCCATTACTTAGGTGCTTGTACACTGATTAAAAATCACAGACTAATATAGGCAAACAGCAATGACCTGTCAACTTCCTTTTAATTAAAAAATCATCAGTGCATTGCATAGGTCAAACTTTCTGCCACTTCACCTATAGCTGGTGATGTCTTGATATGAGTAAAATATTCTTGACTGGGACTTAAAACTCCATTCAATCAACCAATTGTTAACCTTGAAAATTTTATCTCCAACACAGCATCAACTACTATTCATTGTTGGCCTCTATTACATTCATTCAGGCAATGCACAATTACTTTGTAATGTTGACAAATGTCATTTATTCATTCAATCAATAGCTTCCTGAAATTGAGAAAATCCAAATTTTTGCGAAATAATTTTTTGCCTGTTATTAAAAAAAAATTTCCCTACAATTTTTTTTTTTTTTTTTTTTACAAAATCCAATGCCTTGTCAAATAATATGTACAGTTGTTTTACATTTACTGATGTAGTTTATTCTCAGTTTATAATAAAAAATATTTCCCATTTATCAAATTTTATCAAAAATGCTTTGAAGACTAAAGGGAGATAATAACATATAGGCTGCAAAAAAGTGAACCTAATTGTCTCCCTTAGCAGTTGCTCGGACGACGCGTGCCTAGTGAAATATTCTTACGCCGGAAAATAAATTTGATGCATCAGTTGACAATTAATTTTTGATGAAATATACAATTAATTCTTATTATTAATAATAATTCCTTTGATTTTTTTACTACCCAAACATATGTATTAATTACTTAGAACGTTAAATCCGATATTTTGCTAAGATCTATATTTTTAGCGCGGCTGTTGGAAGAGTTGTGCTTTGGCATGTAAACAACCTTCACGTTTCGCTCTGCAGTTACATCCACATCAGTGTCCACCAGTTCCATCAACATGTCTCGAGCAGCAGGAACACTTGTCACAACGAATAATGCTACGTATATACCACCTAGATTTATGCCAGGGTAGGTAGTAATCGGGATTTTATAAATTATGACGGAAGTTCGACCAGAAAAGAAAAATCCATTTGTCAGTTGTTTGTCAAGTGCCTGTGACAACACAATGACTTTGTATTGAATGGCTTTATCATGGGACACCACTTTGTCCCAGTTCATAACGTGACGTCCTTTGAGTGACCCATCAAATAGATCACTTGTATCTTGATGTCACCAGCTAAATTCTAGCGTGCACTAATCCAACAGTGTTAATTAGACGTCACAGGCAGGCACCCATTTTATGTGGGGTGTGGGGGTGTGGTTATTTATTAAATTTTGTGATGTCGCACTGCAATTCAAAAACTGGTGCCTGTTGCTTCTTAAATTGTTGTAAGTGAATAAGTGCTATAATTGTTAATATAGACCAAGTCCAACACCAGTTTTACCATTTAATTGATATCCTTAATTGATCCTTGATTCCGGGTCCAAATAGCACTGCTCTCTGATATTTTATTCCGCTAATGTACCTTATCTCACTTGTACTTTAAATATTAAAGATGACATAATTCAAAGATCAGTGTTGTGCCGGATTTGTACTTGTTACTGTCAGAGAAGTTCTTCTTGTCTCAACGACATACTGGGCTACTTGTGCTCGGATGATATCCTTCAAGTTTTTTATCTCCTCGTTCTTCTTGCGTTAGATTTTGGAGACTTGGATTGTATAGCCCTTGCTCTGATTGAAGATATGCTGTCAGGGTATTCCTAGGCCTGTCATATTTCATTCTCTGCAGGGCAGTCATTTTGAATGATATGTCACTAAAACCTTATAATGGACCAATGATTTTAATTTTTTGATCAAAGCTAAACGACTTGAAGCTTAGGGAAGCAAGCCTTGGTTATTTGAGCCTCTTGAATTCTCCAGGTCAAATAGTCTTAGACTTGAACCCAAAGTTGGTACATTGCTAAAACAGTTTTCTTTACTTTTTCTACAGTCTTGGTTGCCCAGTTGGTAGAACACTCTATGGAAGGTCCTGGTGGACAGTGTGGCCCTCAGAAGTGATGGCAATATAAACTCCATCCAATGAACATTGTGGTGATATTTCCCATGTTTGTGACCATAGGAAATGCAAAAATAACAGGAGGAATGTAGTAGTCCGGTAGCTTTGTGTAGCTTTCAGTCAGATCCTGCATTATTTTTTGTTACAAATGAACTTAGCTTTCATATATTTATGTGTTATTATTGCAGGTACAGAGGACACTGTCCCACAACAAAATATGATTATGGAGAAACCTACGGAAATGCAACCTCAAAATATTTCCAGGATTATCGTTCAAAAGTCTTAAACAGTTCAGCTGACCCATATGCCAGAGGAGGACAATTCCCAACATATTATACACATCAACCTGAGGCAGTCATCAGTAACCGTAGTAGGACACGGGACAGGTGGATTGCTGCACCAAAACACTCGCTAACCAATGTAGACTTTGATAGAAAGGAAGAATTATACCATTTTGATAAGGTATTGTTATATATTTAATCTCCCAGATGTAGTGGAAGACATAATTTTTAAATCCACTATATTCATATTCTTTTCCTCAAATGTTCTCTTGGATAATAGTAGTCCATACTTAATGAAGCAGCATTGTTACCCACCATGAGTAGATGGATATTCAAAATGTCTTCCATTGCCATGGAAACCGACAAAATATGAAAATCTTCAACTTCATTTTTCCCCAAAAAATAAGGTATTTCCTTCATTTCTAAAATCCCAGTAGTAACAAATTAATCTGAGCCACATAGAAAACTTCTCAATTTTGGAGGTCCAGGTGTAACATATTCTGGCAACTTCAGTATAGATATGAATACTGATGTATTGCATCAATTTACCATCATAATTTACAAAAACAATTCTCATAAATGTTTTTATTTACAATTTGGAGGACGATATATTCTGCGAGATGAAAGCAACTTCAGCATTTGTATAGGAACATATTACAGTCAAACCTGTCAATAAAGGTCACCCAAGGGAACCAGTAAAAGTTGCCTTTATGGGCGAGTGGCTTTTATATACAGGTTCAAATAATATAAAGAACAATTGGGATACAATTCTACCAGCCTTTATAAGCAGGTGGTCCTTATTTACAGGTTAGACTACATCAATTACCATAATAATAATAATAATAATAATAATGAGTATTTTATTATAGTGTCACAGTCATATAAACATAAAATAAATACAGTGTGTACAATCAGTATAAAATATATGACATCCAGCCTTAAAAGACTTATGAGACACTTTATATATAATAATTATCATAATTTTTTTAATTATTATTTCTTAACATTACAGCTAGCACAGAAACACAGAGAGAGCTATGTAGACAGAAGTGGAACATTAAAACCTGTTGCATATTTTAACTTGCCGTCAAGTGCTGAGGATCAGTTAAAGCGCAATATATCATTGTAAGTGTGGGTGTACATGTTCATCAGTCTGTATCGGTCTTTACTACTTCTATCTCGTCATTTTTGCTATGCATGCTTCATAGATCTAGATGTGCTAGTATTTGTATATGGTGATTTATTCATCTATAACATTGTTACATATGCAAAATACTTGTATTTAACAAATGATTTAATTAGATGCCTCCCTGTATAAAATAGTTGTCAGAGTTTTGTCTGAAAAGTTCTGATTTCTTCCTGAATTTTCTATGTTTTTACATTTTCTGAATGAATTCAGAATTTTCAGACAAAGTTCAATATAATATACAGTGATCTCTGTTCAGAAAAATATTCAGACAATAATTTTTGGTGCAAGGAAAATTCAGAATGAATTCAGATATTTTCAGAAATATTCAGAATTTTTCTTTCATGAGGGCTTATTTCATTTTTTATGAAATTTTATCATTTGGAATACTTAAATTTTGCACATGTCACTATGTAACTGTAAACCTAAATATAAAGAACTATTGGTACATGTAATGGGATCTGATAAATAAAAATAAATTTAACTATGCTATTTATAAATATTGCTTCTGACAACTCCAGAAATTTTTTTAAAGTTGACTGACAAGCTTGTGTTTATGCTGTCCGGTATATATCAAATTAACAAGAGACTTGACACTTATTTCGAAGTGTCAATTCAATGCCTCAAGACAATTAAAACACTTGCAATATTATTTTTTGACGACAAGTAAGAGTTTAAAATTTGGAGTTTTACATGTACCAAGATGACCTTTATGTTGAGGTAATGTCATCTTAACATCATACGTATTTAATTTAAAATGTAATGGGCAATTCAGAATTGAAATGAGAATTAGAATTGTTTTCTTGCAAGGGGATGTATGTTGTAAATTAACACAAAACTAATTACAAGAAAAATCTTTTTTGCAATAATGTAGCAATATTTTTTTTTATAACTCATTTTGGGAAAAATGTTATCTACCAAAATGGATATATGAATAATTTTTCAAATCCTCAAGGTTTGACCTTGATTAAAGAATGTTCTCAGCAAAATGTACCATAGTTTTATGACATATGACAGAAAGTCTGAATTGTCCTGAGGGAATCTTTGTTTGTTAACCCTTTCCTTACAACCACACTTTCTGGCACCTGGTTTGAAAGCTAAATCTGTTATTTTCCAAATGTGAAACTTTGGATTTTTGTAGACTATCTTTCATATTCAGTTGAGATCATTTTTAGAGAAATTCAGCAAAATTTTATGAATAATTTGTACCTACATGAAATTTTACTAGAAAATATCTAAGCTGACACAATCGTGTTGTGCAATTTTTTAAAAAGTATGGTGAATTTTTTTTTAAATTTTAGAAAGTATCAGTTTAAAGTTGAGGTTATGATTTATTGAGCCTTATTTATGTGCCTATATTCTGTATAGTGTTACTATTGACCAACAGCAATGAAGTTTTGGAAATACTTTTTCAATAGTCATATATTTCAAAAAAGGACTGGTTTAACATTTTGACTTATTTCCAACACTGAACAATGAAAAATTAAACAAATATCATATACAATATAAAATAAACACATCATTAATACAGCTGAACATATACATAGCTAATTATAGTGTAGTGAACATACAAGTTAATGTAGATATACTAAAGAATATCATATATGTAGCTAAACTTGTTATAACATAAGGGTATCTTACTTAACATGGGGAATACGAGTGCTTGATATGGTCAGTCAAAAGAAAGAAAGAGTTGGATATTAAATTCAAACTTCCGTCTACCACTCTTTTTATCCCCACCTTTCAAAGAACAGGGCGGATATTAAATTCAAACTTCCGTATACCACTCTTTTTATCCCCACCTTTCAAAGAAAGAGTTGGATATTAAATTCAAACTTCCGTCTACCACACTTTTTATCCCCACCTTTCAAAGAACAGGGCAGATATTAAATTCAAACTTCCGTCTGTTCCTACACTTCTTGTCCAGAGTAATTCTCTAAAATTGTGAAGCACTATTTCACAAAACTTGTTGATATGCATCAGTATTTATAGAAAATGAGCATATCATTAGTTTGCTCATTTTCCTGGGAGTTATGGCCCTTTGAACATAAAAAGTATCTACCGGTACTTGTGGGGATCCTAATTCACTGACTTTGCATGTTGGTTTATCACTTAAAAGATAGAAAAAAGGGAATTTTGCTGACCACATCAAGGGGCTATGATAGAGAAGGGAGTTTAAATGATATTTAAAAACTAAAAAATTAAGGTACAATATAGAGGAATATGGACAAATTAATAACATTAATGCTAGTGTAATTATTAACTGCATGTAATTCTCATTAATTGTAGTACAACAAATTCATAATTAATAATGTCTGTCAATAATGGCTTCACTTAAAATTTACTAAAGTTCGAAATACAGACTTGCATATTTTGTGATTTGTTTAATGTCCTGGTGAATGGTAAAGATTTGGTGGCATAACAATCTAAATGTGCCAGTGTTTTGTTTAATGTACTGTAAATGTGCCTTGCTTCTACAGATGTGCATTAAATTCTTCAATTTTCTTCAATATTACATACAAATATCCTACTTTTTGAAGATTTTAATTTAGCCATGGTAATAGCAATTACGGTTACCAGCAATGGGAACAATTTTTTTACGAAATTTTTTCTTAATAAAATTCGCAAAAAATTCAATTACATTACTTAAAAATATCAAAAAAATAATCTATCCAATTTATTTTAAATCAACAAATATATCATTAACTAGGGAAGCAGTTATTTCAATGTTGTATATTTTTTTTTACCCCGCTTACCCTCTTTCCAAATATTAGTGTAGTGAAGCCAGTCTTGTAAACTTATATACATGTAGCATAAAACTGAATAAAAATATATATGTTAACCATTCTAAAAATAGTAGTTAATCTGTCACTGCATGTGCTTCCATTGCATGACATTTGCATGATTTAGTATTTGCATGCACTTAGCTTATACATAGCTGATATCTTCTATTTGTAACTTTACTTTCAATATTGTACACCCATGCATTAAATGATAATCATAATTATTTTAAAGTATAATTGTTTTACAATAAGTAAAAAGTATATATTGATAAATTTTATTTTAAAATTGTTATTTTTACGCAAAAATTCTTCTTTTTTATTGATTGATATTTTTATCAAATGATTTTTATTTTTCTATTTTTTAACTCGTATAAATCTTTATTAAAGTTTGACATAAATTTGCATTTGTTTACTTCTGCACAATTGAGCACATCTTGTGTGTTTTTACATGTCATTTTGCTAATGTGTGGATCTGTTGAGTTTTCATGCTTTTTTGAGTTGTGATCATGGGATAATTGTGATTTGGTTACGACGGGGGCTGACCAACTGGGAATTTCATACACAGTTAAAGGTAGGTCATTAGTAGTAAATAGTACAGTATATAGTATACTATATAGAATATATATCCTAAGTTACCAGTATTAATTTTTATTTTTAAGTCTGTAATTTCTTTTACATTTTCTCAAAAGACCACCTCAGTGGTAGAGTATCCACCTCAAAAAGGGGAGACCATGTGTTTGAGGCCCGGCCAGGTCATACATAAGACTTTAAAATTACTTTACTAGTATACAGTGTATATCTTAAGTTACCAGTATGTATATATTCAGTTTTAAGTCCGTAACTTTCTTTGTTGTGATTTCATTTTCTTCAAAAAGGATATAAAACCACCGCCTTGGTGGTAGAGTGTTCACCTCAAAAACAGGAGGTTGTGTATTTGAGACTTGACCAGGTCATATATAAAACTGTAACTTTGAGATACTGTTTCCTAGTCTGACCCTTGGTATTAAGAAGACAGCTTATCAAAATAAGTGTATCACACAACAGTATTGTGTGGTACAGCAGCGAACCCTATTCCAAGTTCATCCTTGCCTCTGATGATGGATTAACAATACTAGTATCTGGAACTGGTCAGATAAAAAAATACAAATAACCACACAATTTTAACCCCACAAATAAACAGCAAACATTTTAATTAAATGTTATATTTTATTATGTTTCACCAGCACTGATAAGTTCTCAATGTTAAGTTTGTGTATTTTCACCCACAAACATCTACTCTGTTTGTCAATACAATGTTTAAAAGACGGAGCCATTTCAAAAGTGTAAGCAGTTTAATGTACTTATATAGAAATAACCATGTCTGTCTGTCTCTGTTTGCTGTCTGTTTATCTGTCTCAGTCATAGCTAATAACATGACAAATTATCTCCAAGGTCCAATGGAATATGAGATATTGAGATTGTAGTTTAATGTAAAGGGTGGGGCTTGAAACAAGAAAAAGCATGGTGATGTTATGGTAGGGGAATTTTAATTTAATTTTATACTGTTATTTCATTTTAGGTTTATTAATAAAATTTATATACATGTATAAGATTATTTACAGCATCTCTTTTTTGTACAAGATTTTTGTGTCAAATTTAACCAACATATTTATTCATGTTCTGAAAGTCTAAAATGTAGGCGCATTGCATTTGGTTTGTTGAGATTTTGAACTGATTGAGTTTGTCTACGAAATCACTGAAAATGTTAGTCAAACTATTTAGCACATTTTTTCAGTACTAAAACATTTCAATATTTGAAACTTGTATCCTGATAGTCAATCAGCTCATTGAACTGATTTTACCAGTATATCAGTAGTTGTGGTTTCTGTAACAATCAAGCCTTTTCTTCAGGATGGGGATGTTAACCCTATGCCCAACAGTATATCAATACACCTCTTTAAAACATTACATCCAAAATCAGTGAACCAAAGACAAGGTGATATACAAAGTCTGTAAAGATCCAAAATCAACTTAAACAAACTTCTTGATTGATCCCTGGATGTGTTGCCACAGCCTGACAGGAGCACCATATTTGTTACAATTCATTTATGTATATATTTAGTTTGTTTTCTATTAAAATAGACTTTTTTTCAGAATTATTGTTTCACTGATGGTCAAAATTAGTAATGTTACCATATGTGTGTATTTTTATGATCAAAGTAAATACAAATTACAGGTGTAAATCTTAAATGTTAAAAATATCATCAAAATTGAAACAATATCATACATACTGGTGCATCTTGAGACGGTAAATATTGCCCAGTTAAGTGTCCACTTCTACTTGGTAAATGAAAACACTGACCGTGAATGATGTTTGATTAACAGAGGTCTTTTGAGAATTAGCCGATAACTGCTGAAAAAATAACTGAATACAAATATGTTTATGGATGTAAAGAGTAGGTGAAGTAATGTTGTTTTACACCCCAGTCAAATTTCTTTCACTTACATTGAGGCAGTCAGTTCTGAGATGGTGGAAGAAACTGGAGTGCCAAGACAAAAACCACCAACCTTCTGCAAACAAACTGACAAGCTTTCTTGAGCTATGAGCAGCAAAAGTGGGATTTGAATCTAGATGGTGATCTGCAAGTGCACATTTTCCAACATTTTGCCACACAGATATCAGCATGTAAAGACAATTGAAGAATGAAAGCACCAGTATAATTATGTTTATTTTGTTGTGCAATTTGTTTGTAAAAGAATTCAAAACTAATTAAAAAAAAGTTTGAGATTGGGAAACAAATTTATAAACATATGAATCTTATTAAAACCATATAAATTGTTTATTTCAGCATGGTTCTATCCACCAGACATACAGATGATATTAACTTGCCTTACCTGGATCATGAAGCCAGGCGTGGACCACTTATACGAAGGATTGCACAGACCTCTTCTCAGCGAGATAGAGAGATGAGAGATGTAGTATTTGAAAAGCGATAAAAAAAAATATAGTAATATTATACCAATGAGATCTGGTCTCAAATATCAACAATGAGATCTGGTCTCGATAATAAACAAAACAAATAAAGTACATTGTACGTTAGCAGACATTTTGCAAAGAAACATCTCATTTTTTGTCAAATCTATCAATATTTCTATCAAGGCTTTTCTAAAATTTTGCTGTGCTTGTTTTTGGGACATTGGATACATTACATCTTTTCTTTTTCCGCATTTTGAAAATGGTGGTATATACAGCATGATCAAATTTAACGGCATCTTAAATGAATGAAGTTATACTCTTTCATTACTGTATACACATCTGTGAAAAAAAGGACAAAAATGTTATAAGCAGGACAATATCTTCGTAAGATAATCTAGTTGGGAATAAGCAATATTTTGAAAGAAGGCATACAGAAAGACTATTTATTAATCATGCTTTGTTGATTTTTTCTTATTTTAATTTAAATTTGTTGTTTAAATTATTCAGAGTTTATAAACGATATAATCATGTTTGTTTTGTTTTTTGTAAATCTTTGTTTAGATTTCTTACTTAATCAGGTATTCTTCACTGGTTTTCCTTCTCCCACTATCACTTGTTTGTTTTTTAATTAATAGTCATTTTTACCCATGATAATGGCATAATTTATATGAATATATGTTTTATGAAGAGTTTTTTCAGTATACAATTTATCAAGAGCTATTTTCCTATTTATAAATTATATACATGTATATATATTTAATTATTTTTTCTAAGACATTGGTTTTATTTACATGTGGTGATTATAAATCTTAATTGAATTTAAATTTTTCAAATCTGTAATTTTACAGTTTTGTAATTTTTGAGATTTTTTTATTCCAAAATTAATACACATGTACAGTGTTAATTGATGGTTAAAATTTGATGCACGTGTACCAGGTTATTGTGCTTCCGTGAAAGATATTAATCCTATACCTCTAGAAAATTAAAATTTTTTCTCTCTTTGATATTACACTTCATATTCAATGATTTTTGTTACATTTTAAAATTTTGTTGGTGCTTTCAATAATTTTTGTGCTATGAACTGGTAAATGCAAGTTGGAAGATGGTAAACTAGTTTTGTCTATAGTATACATGTACTAGTACTGGTATCTCCGTCTGTGGTGTGAGGGTAGTATTGTCTAAAATATGTTTACTGTATTTACGATAGTACCCGGTATGCTATCCTAAATAGAGGAATGTGGAATTGTTAATACGTCATCAGCATTTTGGATTGAAAGAGTAATAAAATAGAAGCATTCTGTTAGTAAAATTTTGGAATGAATTTTGAAGGAATGGTTGGAAGAAATAATATTTTGTAAGAGATAAATTCTTAGGACCTACGAGGCATTTTGTCTGTAACATAGGGTAACAAAGAATTATTTGTAAACACATAGGGTGACAAAGAGTGGTATTTTTAACTAAAATAACAATTCCTGGATACATGTTGCTGGTAGTCTGAATCATGTTTGCCAACAAACAGTTGAATGGTAACATTTAATCAAGTTTTAGAAAACCTAGAAATTTGAGTTTTACTCTTTCATTTCTTCACTCAGTTGACCAAGTGTGATACCCATAAAGGAACAATGATTTTTACTGCTCTAGCACAATCAGAATCTATCGGTACTTTCTTTTGAATCTTAAACTGTAGCATTTTTATGTAGGTTCTTTTTATAAATAAATTGTGTAGTTTTTATGTCAATGCTGTTTAAAATTAAGTTATACTTGTATGTCCGCTCTAAGAGTGGTGCATACTTTGTGATTACTTTACAATGTGGCTGTGTTAATGATGTGTTTTGTTTTAAAGCTGATTTGTGATAAGGTTGTAAAACTGCAAAGTATAACAACACTGTGGTATAGTTATATGTTAATTATTTATTCATCAATATGTTCATTATGTTTCTTTGTCACATTAAAAAATAAACATCAAAATAAATTAAATGTTGATATTTTTTCATTTACATAAATATATTTTAAAAACTTGTATAAATAAATAAATGTATTCATCAAGAATAACAATTTAAAATACAATAAATATAAAAGTGGAGACATTGTCAAGTCTTAAGGTAACAGGTTACTGATTCAGCAACCATGGCTTAGAGCTCCAGCTTGGCTGCATGGTATTAAATAATTTCATATAGATCTAACCCATCTAGCTGATGTATGAATAGGTACCAGGCTAGGAATACCTAGAAATGGAATGGCACCCTGTTCTCCAAAGGGAGATTACTTCATGTAAATGAAACTGAGAAACACTAGGCGGATAAGCATATATATAAGTTCAAGAAAGACTTAATTCCTGTAACTTTTTAACAAAACAATAATGTACTGTACTTGTTTGTGTAAAACCAGACATATTTGAAGGGAATTAAAATAAAATCCTGCAATTTTTACTTGTGTATGCAGTGTCATGGCAAATGCTTGTCACCAAACACATTTGGGGAAGTTTTGCAAATTTTGTCATGTGGAAACAGTTAAAGGACAAAAGCTTACTAATTTTAACAATTAGAACAGAATGTTAAGTCCGGTAACATTTTTTGTCATAAATACAATAAGTTTCAATAGTTTTCATAAACAGAACATAACAAAGTTTCCAAAATTTTTAAATTATTAGTAGCCAAATTTCCAAAATTAGTCCTTTCTTTAAAGTATTTTTCATAAATTTGTTAAAATATTCATTTTTAAAGAATTTCTTGTCAGTAAAAATTTTGGCTAATGAGAATGGAACATCTATGTTAAGGAAACTATTTTATGCTGCTTCTACATTCTTCCAATAATCTATTAAGCAAAATTAAAGTTAAAAAGAATTGCACAATTTACACTTCTATTCTATTCTATATCAGGAAGCACCCATGTTCTTTTTAATTTCATCAATGACAGATTTCCTTTGACCTGGGGGCATTGCAAAGTAGCCTTTTTGCTCCTCAGAATACCTGCTATCGACGGGAACAATATCTCTAAATGTCCAGTCCTGCCAATGATAATTAAACCGTTCTAAAAGTTCTTTGCGTAACTCTAGTGTCTGTACAATATCTTGTGGTTCAGTCTTAACTAGATCATGTGCTAGAATGTCTTTGAATATTAGAACACCTCTTATAGCAAACCAACCTCCATATTTTGGATGGACGCTCACTCCAAAGATTTTCTGAAAATTATAAAACACTGTTACAAATGTGAAATAATACAATGCTGTGAGTAGTTACCCTTACCATGGTCAAAGGGTGACCCTCTCATAAGAAGTGCATCATAAAGCAATTTAATGTTGCACATATAAACATGCCATGCCCGTCTTCTTGAGGTTCCTCAGTGGCCAAATTGGCTCATGTGAATACATTAATTATACATTTGTACCCATTCCATTGGAAACCTGTGAAAATTAGCCTTTTTGCTTTCTCTGAAGTAGGATAAACAAACGGTATCTACAAACAATTACAATTTTATTGATGTTTTGTGTATACTGGTAATGCTCTGACCTGCTGGTTTGATGGTCAAAGCTCGACCTCTATATTCTTAAAATAGTTCTAATAAAAGAAGGAACTTTGCAACTGAAAAAGTAACAGCACTAGGCAACAGCCAACAAAATTTAGTACACAAAACAATAGAAGTACATTTCTGCCACTTCACCTATACCTGATGAGGGCTCAATATCGGTGAAATATGTTTGACTGGGACGTAAAAGCCCATTTAATCAATTTTTATAACATACATGTATTACATAGAAGTTCTCTTGATAAGATTCCTACAGTAAGTATGAAAATCATCACCATTCAAACAAGCACACACACACACACACATCACCATTCACATACACACACATAGTACCTGTTTTTCATTCCAAGTATTTTCTGGAAGGTCAGATTTCTGGTAATAATAAGCAGCCCCAGCTACATGTGCAGCTGTCTGTACGAGTACTTTAGGTCTACGATTATGATTCAGCTCAAAATCATGAATTGCTTCAATTTCCATGTCCTTGTACTTCTGAAAGATTACCAAAGATTTTTAGTTAGTCGTGGATATTAATATACAATAAATGGAGTTCCAGAGGTCACAAAATGAAAATGGTATATCAGAAACAGTGGAAGGGGTAGAAAATGTGTAGACAGGCTGGCAATATTATGCAACCTAATTTTAATTTATATATATTTTATTTACAAGAGGCCCATGGGCCTTAACGCTCACCTGAGGAAGAGTACATATCTTATGCAGAGGTTCAATGGTCAATGACATTAATAAAAGAGAATATCAAAATTTTCAGTAGTAAGGGCCAATAATATGCAAGTATTTTTGCAAATTAATTATAATAATTATTATATAAGTATGCTATATATAACATATTAAAAGTCTAGCTACAATATATTATTTATAAACAGCTAAAACATCTGTATATTAAAATGTGCATTAGGCCAATACCTACAATATTCCAATATACATGCCTATACAAAGAGTTTATAGTTTTTAAGATAATTAACCATTTAAGTATTTGTTTGCATCTATGACCTTGACCTTTGAACCTATGAACTTCATTCATATATCAAAATGATTGTTGTGCAAATGTCTACAATATTCCAATATACATGCCTACACAAAAAGTTTATAGTTTTTGAGATAATTAACCATTTAAGTATTCGTTTGCATCTATGACCTTGACCTTTGAACCTATGACCTTCATTCATATATCAAAATGATCGTTAGGCCAATACGTACCTTATTCCAATATACATGCCTATACAAAAATTTTATAGTTTTTGAGATAATTAACCATTTAAGTATTCATTTGCATCTATGACCTTGACATTGAACCTATGACCTTCATTCATATATCAAAATGATCGATAGGCCAATACCTACAATATTCTAATATACATGCCTATACAAAAAGTTTATAGTTTCTGAGATAATTAACCATTTAAATATTCCTTTGCAGCTATGACCTTGACCTTTGAACCTATGACCTTCATTCATATATCAAAATGATCGTTAGGCCAATATCTACAAGATTCCAATATACATGCCTATACAAAAAGTTTATAGTTTTCGAGATAATTAACCATTTAAGTATTCGTTCAATTCTATGACCTTGACCTTTGAACCTATGACCTTCATTCATATATCAAAATGATCATTAGGCCAATACCTACAATATTCCTATATACATGCCTATACAAAGTTTATAGTTTTTGAGATAATTAACCATTTAAGTATTCGTTTGTGTCTATGACCTTGACCTTTGAACCTATGACCTTCATTCATATATCAAAATGATCGTTAGGCCAATACCTACAATATTCTAATATACATGCCTATACAAAAAGTTTATAGTTTTTGAGATAATTAACCATTTCAGTACTTGTTTACATCTGCGACCTTGACCTTTGAACCCATGACCTTTATTCATATATCAAAATGACCATTGTGCCATTACCTACAATATTCTGATATACATGCCTATACAAAAAATTCATAGTTTTGCAGATAATTAACTATTTTGGTATTTTTGGACATCTGTGACCTTGACCTTTGAACCCATGACCCTGATCTATGTATCAAAATGATCGTCATGTCAATACCTACAAATAACTGAAAATCCTACGCCATTATCACAAGAAATGTTAAGAAATAGCATTTTTTATCAAAGGTCAAAAACTGGGACATGACCTTGACCTTCGACCTTGACATCAATTGGAAGAAAATTGCAAGACAAGATCAACAGTGAAAACTCCATACAATTATCTTCAGCCGTTATGAAGTTATAACAATAAATGTCTCATTTTAAAAATTACGTAATTTTACACAAAAAACGCGTAACCTATTTTTCGTCTAATTTTCATGAAAAACACAATTTTAATATTCCTAGGTATGCTGAATCCAAATATCCAATTAAAATTTGCCTGCACCTTTTGGTTTCAGAGAAGAAGATTTTTTTGTCTTTTTGCTATTTTTAGTAACAGCGGCATCTTGTTGGGCGTGGCCAAACCCCAACACAATTTTGAAAGGCTGTTACCCAGGCATGATAATCACCAAGTTTCATCAAATATGGCCCAGTAGTTTTGGAGGAGAAGATTAAAATGTAAAGTTTACACACGACGGACGACGGACGACGCACGACGGACGACGAACGGTGATAGATTGCAATAGCTCATCTGAGCCTTTGGCTCAGGTGAGCTAAAAATTGATTGCCATTCTGTTTTCCTCCACTATCCCACAAATGACTGCCAAGAATTTTGACTGGGATATTAAACACTGTTGATTCACTCAATTCTTGCACTTTGTAAAAGTGAGTTAAAAATGAATATAAGCACAGTAAAATTTGTATATATAAAGACCACCCACAGGACCCCAGAATTATGGACTATCACTATAACAGATGATCCTTTTTGGGTAAAATATGAGCAAAGGGACTTTACAAGACTGACTTTCATTGATATATAGTCCAGTTGAGTGGAGTAATGGTGTTTTACACCCCATTCAAGATTCTTTCAGTTATATCAATGCAGTCTGGACTTGGATTGTGGAGGAAACTAGAGCATCCAGAGAAAACCACCAACTGCCGTAGGTGCACTGATAAACTGTCTCACACTAGGATCTGTCCCAGAGTAGAAACCAAATGTAGGTGGTGACAGGCAATGATCTGTAAGATTGTGCTTTAGACCACATGGTCATCGAGGCCTAGTGCCTTTGTTCATATATTCGGTAGGTGGCCACTATAGCCCTTACCTCTTTTATCATCTGGAAGTAATGTTTTATACACTGACTTTCATTGATATATAGTCCAGTTGAGTGGAGTAATGGTGTTTTACACCCCATTCAAGATTCTTTCAGTTATATCAATGCAGTCTGGACTTGGATTGTGGAGGAAACTAGAGCATCTAGAGAAAACCACCAACTGCCGTAGGTGCACTGATAAACTGTCTCACACTAGGATCTGTCCCAGAGTAGAAACCAAATGTAGGTGGTGACAGGCAATGATCTGTAAGCTTTAGACCACATGGTCATCGAGGCCTAGTGCCTTTGTTCATATATTCGGTAGGTGGCCACTATAGCCCTTACCTCTTTTATCATCTGGAAGTAATGTTTTATACATCTATCTAAAGGATCTAAGGCACCTATACACTCCTCTCTACATATGAATGGTTTAAATGCTTTGTCAAACATGTCAGGTGTACTGATCACAACCAAGGCAAAGGTGTCGTAATCATACGGAAATACAAACGGCTTATGTACATAATCATTATACCAACCAATCTGAAAATTAAAATAAACAGAAGTTGTATAATTTAATTAATAAAGTGTTTACTTTATTGGCTTAGACAAATTGATCAGTCTCGTTGATAAAAGAAGCTCAAGTGCATCATGTTCTGTACATTAGTTTTATATAATTTGTCTCATTATAATTTTTAATTTTATTTGTATGCTATGATCAATTATTATTACTGTATCAGTGCAATAAAATATTATTATTTGAACTTATGGTGGAGAAAATCAAAGCCCCACCCAAGGTTGTAAGTATTACATATTGGAATTTACCTCTGAACACCGAGGGAATTCTGTGAAAGGTATATGTTCAAGCCTAATGACCTTGTCTTGAACTTCCATTATCAACCCCTGAAGCTGAATCACATATCCACTGTAACTTTACATTTTGGGAACAGTCCTTCAAATACATATGGTACATCGTAATATACCAACTTTTAATAACAACCAACAAACTACACATTCTTACCATTTGACATAATATCAGCCTCTGCAATTGAAGCATATAAATACAACATATGTATCTAGTATGTGCTAATTTATCACTCATAACATGAACAACATTACAATTAAAACAACCTGAACCTCATAAGGTGGGGTGTTGTTATTGTTGTATAACACTAAATTGTCTCCACAATATTCTGATATAAGTGTCATACAAAAAGTAAATGGTTTCTAAATATTTATTATTGCTATGTATCTATGACATTGGCCTTTAAACTATGCCCTTTATTTACAGACCTAAAATGTTATATCGATACCTATGATATCCTAACACAAAAGATTATATAGCCCAACCTGTCTTAAAGGCCACCTCTATATAAGGGCCACCTGCTTATATTTAAGGCCAGAAGATATTGTATCCAATTGTTCTTTATTCATACTACTTGAACCTGTATATAAAGGCCATGCATCTGTCCATAAAGGCAACTTTTACTGGTTCCCTTGGATGGCCTTTATAGACAGGTTTGACTGTACAAAAATTTTTATTGTCCATATAGTTCATTTATTTCAACCTTGAACTTTGACCCTATGACCTTTTATCAAATATATTGTTATATCACATATCAACAATATTGTAATATACATGCCTATACAGAAAGTTAATAGTTTTCCGGATGATAAATAAAATTAGAAAGATAAAAAATTACTAGTAGGTCATGACAATTATGCCAATAAACCATTTCAATATATTCTTATTTATCTCAATTTACCTGTCCTTGTGACCTTGACCTTTGCTATAACGGCAATACAGCTCATTTAAATTACTGCAAGGTTTTAATGTGTTGTGGCTCGGCTAATGTTCCAATTTTAATTTTTCAAATACCATAATACTTATAAACATGTTTTAATTTACCGTCATACTTCTCACTCACGAAAATCTCAATCTTAGACTCATTAAATTTCTTACCTTGAAGGGGTGAATTTCAAATCCATCTTTTTCTACGATATTTTTGACATCTTGCACCAGTACCTTTATATTTTCATCCATACCTAAGCACAGGAAATCGTTATAGTTGCTGTTTCCATCAATGACAAGGTGCTACTTTCAGTTTCATGTGGAGGAAAAATCAAGAAAAGAAAGATTGCAAAATACGGAAATTTTAGGAGTTGTCTCCCTTACGACCACTATAACAACTATACATGCACTTATTTTTTATGGGTTTTTTCTTGGATTGTAAATTGTCGAGATTCGAAATACAATGAAACCAGCCTATAAAAGGGCTTGCTGTTTTTATAGGCCAATACATTTTTTTTCCTAATTGCTCTTTATTTGTACATATAAAGGCCACCTCCCCATGAAGGTCTACAGAGCTTGTTGTTTGTTAAGTGTATCGACTATAAAAAGTTTATTGTATTGTATTGTAAGGCCAATTTTATTTGTTCCCTTAGATCAATACTCTGGGCAAATTTTATTTTTAATTTTTTAATTTTAAAGTGTGTATCAATCTGGCTGGTTGATTGGTAATTTATTATCCAAAGTTATGATTGTTGTTTGCATAATTATATAAATCAGAGACATATACATGTATGTACATACTGGTCATCAATATTATTTTCTAGCTCATGTGAACTAATCATTACTGTATGGATTTCTGGTTCTAAAATATTGGTTTTGGCTAAAAGTTGTGCCACAAAAATTCACCAATTTAATTTTGATGCAGACAAAAATTGTTCTTTGTTTTTTTTTTAATTTTTACACAAATCAAAAAAAATTTCTTAAAAAATTTAGTGTTACAAACAGATACCGATTATCAAGAAAACAGAAATTTATACAGCAGATTAGAACTACATTTAGATCAGCCAGTTGTTGTTGCTATTTGTTTCGGAGTCTTACCAGTCCTTTAAAACTGGCTCCTTACTTTTGAAGTTGTGTATGTGGGAGGTTGTGGGTTTGACCCTGACCAGGGTCTAACCAAGATTTGAAAATAGGTAGCGACTGTTCTTTTGCCAAGCACTCTGCATTTACAAATAAGTCATTGGGTCCTTTGTAAGAGACCTTAAAACCAATGTCTTGTGACATGTTAAAGAACTCTCCCTGCACATTGTCCTAAGTGCACTGCAAAGGTAAAAAAATTCTGCAAGTTCACCTATAGCAGGTGAGGTCTCAATATAAGTGAAATACTCTTGAATGGGACATAAAATCCTATTCAATCAATCAATTTAAAGTTGGATGTACATGTATATATTTTTTTGCTCCTATTTTTTGAGCGCCAGAGCTAACCTTGCAATGTTCAACATAAAATATAAGAAACACATTATAGCATGTTTTAGGTATCCTTTATTGCACTTTCATCCACAATTCATACAAGTTAGAACAATATATAGAAGTATACAGAGTTTGTCCAGTTCTGGACACAACACCAGTGTAGTCAGATTATAATACTGAAGACTTCCAAACCAAACAAAAATCTGAATTAATTTAGTATTACATGTATCTATTTAAATGCAATATCTGGTAAATGAAACAAGCAATTTCATTTTGTTTATATATTGTCCAAGTTATTAGCAAATATATGTATCACAAAAATTTGAATTAAGACAAAAAATTATTTTTATAATGGGAATTCTAACGAGATTTTGTCTATTGCCCCAAGTTATTATAGGCAAGTACATGTGTAACTAAATACACTGTATAGTTATAACAAGGAAAATGAATATTTTGGAATTTTTTACGAGATGTAAAGCAGTTCTAATTAAGGTATGGACGGAGCTTTATCTATAAAATTAGGGATGAAATGCTAAATTTGTTCACTGAAATTATCTGATATGCTGATCTTATTGGGTTTATTACAGTAGATACCACTGAGTAATCTCCTTGTCTTAATAATCTTCTGTGCTATTGATGACATGTAAATTTAAGAATTAATTTGATGATGATGATAATGACACAATCAATAGAGTAAACATTAATTACCAGGTATTAGAATTTATGTCACAAAATAAAGTTAAAATGAATATTAATGCCCATCATAACACATGTATGAAAATAACTACATGTATTCTGTGTAAAGGGTGGAGAGAGAGAGCGTCTGAAGGTTAAGCTGTTACATTTTTACAAAATCAACACTTACAATTAAAAAGACTAAGTGTATTGAAAAGTAAATTAGATTTTTTTATCATGCACAAAACAAAAATTCAGACTTGTCTGGTTGATATTTTTTATAAGATGTATAAATAATATGTTTTTAAGATTTGAATTGATATGCGTCTCAAAAACCAAAGGGGTAGGGATATTTGATTAACTACATGTAAAATACAAAAACATAATATATTTTACACCATAATAATTATATTATTTAATAAAACAGCTCAAGGCTTAGCAAACTGACCACCTTCATATTCCAAAAGACTTTAAAAGACAAAAGAAAAAGCTTGTTGTTTCCCTTCCTATAAACAAATTAGTTTTCAACATGGAACTTAAAATATCATCTATATTCAAATATAAAAATATAACTTTTGTGTATTAAGCATTTCCTATGAGCAATAAACTTCTATTAGCATGCATAAACAAAACATGTATTTTATGAAAAATTCCACAGCGATAAAGTTTTACTACTACAAGAATGCCACAAAAAGTTTTTAGCTTTGGATCAACCATGGTTTATATTTTGTAGAATGTTCTTTGATGAATCTGTACGTCAAATTAAACTTTTTTTTTATAATTAACAGATTACAAAAAGGTGTGAATCATGAATCATGTGAATCATCACTGCATGGCTACTGTGTCTTCCATTTTTCAGGTGAAATAAAGATCTTTGGAAATACTTGAATTTAATGGCTTATTAAGAAAATTTTCAAAACAGCATAAAGCATTTCAAACATTTTCAATATCAAATACAACAAAAATGTTCTTTCACATCCATGCTAAATAAAACAGTCATCTGAAAGCTCTGAAAAGCAACAATCAATAATACAGCTACAAGTTGTTATTGGTTATTCCAAGTGAAATATACAATAAGTCAATAATCAATATAACATCGAAAGTTTTAATGGATCAATTTTAATAAAAGACTTATAAACTGCTTCAATTCATTTATCATGTGACGATGCCTAACAACAGTTATAAAGAAATTATCATTTCTACTGAACATGGAATCATAATACTAGTACCAGGAATTTAATGGGTTTTTTTTCCAATCATAATGTTGAAAGTTACGGTATCATTTCTACTGTCCAATCTTAATGTTGATTAGGATATGGTGGAATGATTTAGAAATGGTACAATAAATAGAGACACCAACAGTCCCACACATATGTTATAGATATGAATTTGTACATGTTTAAAACTATTTGATCCACCATGGAACATGGTTTGATAACACAGGATCAGTGTAACATTGTCACTAATCTAATAGGACAATTCCTTAAGTTTAATTAGACAGATGGAAAATTTCTCTAGTATAATTGGACAAATGGAACAATTTGACTGATGAAACATTATCACTACATTAATGCAACTCTTTGGAAATCATCTTCTGGTCCTATATATATTCCATTACACTTGCAGTTTTGACAATAAAATATACTAGATTTCCATCATAAAAATGTAATTTCAAGCAACATACAAATGTCACATTTATCTGTTTTAATTAAGGTGTTTGCACATTACCTAACCAAGTAACATTAAAATGTCATGGATTTTTTAAAAAAAAAAAAAAAAAAAAAAAAAAAAAAAAAAAAAAAAAAAAAAGAAATGATATTTTAAGTTAAATTGAACTTTATAATTTGTTTTTAATACAAGTGTAATAATTATTCTAATTAAGAAATGACAATCTGATCACATGAGGTCCAAGTAATAGAGAAACATTTTGTCACCCTTCAAAGAAATTTCTCGCATAGTGATTGGTTAACTAGCCAGGATACATAGGACCATGTTGGTAAATCAGCCAGGATACGTAACATTAAGCTGTCAAAGGGGAGGTAACTTGTATGTTGGCGAAATGGTGACAAGGTACTTGCCGATAAGTTACACAAAATTCGAAATCAAATTGAAAAAGTTCTCAAGCTAGTGTCACTTTGAAGGGTGATCAAAAAAGTTATAGAGGTTTCTGGCAAGTTACACAGACCGTATATCCAATCAAAAGATTAATGTACCAAGAGTCGCATAAATCTTTGACAGTTTAAATGGGATCTTGTAACTTGCTAAAATCTCTATGACTTATCATACCTTTATGAAGTACATAAATTCATTTTTGACTGTCTTGCTTTGGACTTATAAAATGAACTTTACCAATCCAAAAGCAAAAATCCACGGGTCTAGAACATGTTACTCATTATAATATCTTCTAGAAAATGGACAGTCAGCAGAAAATTGTTCACTTGTCAAATTTGCCAAAGCTGAATCAATTCACTGGTCCAAAATTTACCCTTCTACCAGCAACAACATGGTGTATTTAACACTGTATCTGCAGCTGATATAAAACCCTTATGAAGGAACATGTACATGTATTTAATTAATGGGGGGGGGGGGGGGCAAATTAAAATATATCAGTATTAGAAGAAAGTACCTAGAACTGTCAAAAGAACAGCATAGCTTGCTTTCAAATTTATTCCATTCAAAATCCTATGTCAGGGGTATATGACATAAGCTTTTGTACTTTGTGTGGGCTAGTTCAATCAATGGGGTTCTCCAGTGTACCCATGATACCCCAAAGTCTTGTACAGAACAATTTTCATTGGCACCAAGCAGTTTAACTTGGCAATTTTTTAAAATTAGCATTCCATTTTGAAATTTCATGAGAATCATGGCCGAGTTTGTCACTTTGCTGTTACATTTTGACCATGACAAGTGGCCAAGATATGAGCTCTTAACTTAAACATTTTCCAAAACATTCTGCACAAACATCATGCGGTACACTTACGAACCTCATTCTGTATCAACTAAGACACACCATTCACTCCCTGCTTGCTTTTTTTATCATTTTAAACACCTTCAAAAACACACTGATAAAGATAGAAACGACAATTTGTAAATGGATATCAAAAATCTAAGTCATTAATATAATGGATGAAAATGTAATATGGATATCTTTTTTTTTTCTCCAAATAGAAATCAATTAAACTTATGTGATCAAGTTGCTGCTTAGCAACAACAAACACATTGAAAAGTCTAAACAATTTCATCACATAATTCAAACTGGCACAATATTACCAAAAAACAGCACTTTGAAATGAAATAAATCATATAATAGTTTATGTATCAGTTATAATATACTTATGTATGTCTCATATGTCAAAAATAACACATGTATTTTTTTGTATTTTGTATTATGATATATTTGAAAACTCTTCTCTTTCATATCATGGCTATTTACAAAGTCATTCCTTTACACAATAATATACACTTCTTTTTTTTTTTAAACACAAGTGTCACAGATATTACGGCTTATAAGACTAGTCCAACACAACCACCGCATGTTATCACCGTGCCAACAAATCTATTATCTATTTTGATGTCTTGGATTTGTAACTGAAGGAATTCTTCAAACGCAGCCTCAGCCTCTTCATCTAAGTAACACCCATTGTTTACCCTGAAATAAAAAAATAAATAAATAAATAATAAATAAAATAATAAATAAATAAATAAATAAATAAATAAATAAAAGTGAAAGAACCTTAGTGATTGAGCTCACATGCCCAATGCCCCCGCGTTTCTCCAGAGTTCTCAAGTTATTTCTGTGAACTTGTTTTGACAGAATGAAGTTAAACTTGATCTGCAATTCATTGTAGTAGACTCAAATACCAAAAATCAGTTTAAAAGCTGCATGTGTTTAGACAAAAGGGTGGAATACTGTTATTTAAATAAAATTATCAAAGAACAGGGACCTTGAATTATTACGTCCCCTCACCACTTTCAAACAGATGGACATACCCTTTTCGAACTGCCACAAGTATTTAGTAGTATTTAGTCTGAGAAATTATTTTATTAAAATTATCAAAGATCAAGGACTGTGATTGATACAATACATGAATTATTATGTCCCCTTCCCACTTTGTGAAGCTGGAGAATAATTACCCAACAACATAAATGTATATCATATGATGAACATACCCTTGATAATCATAATTTTCTTCAAAATCAGGATCCGACCAGGGTTGATAACCATTCTGTCCCCAATGTGAATCATCAATATCTCCAGCCTCCCATCTAGCGTATGTTTCTTGAGCTTCTTCGAATGCGTAATCGTTATATTCAGGTTGTTGGTAATATTGTGCTGCTTCCTCTCTGCTGATGGGCTGGCCTTGTAAGTTATAAAACACAGGCTCATTCTGAAATCATATAAATTAATACATTAAGACAAATCAGTTTATAATCATTAATCTATTAATCTTCATTTGCAAAACAATAAATTGTTTAATCACTATGTATCCTAGAAGTCACAGCTTGAAAGTATTTTGAATAAACAGCCCTTACTTCTATTGTGTTGATGAAATTAAAATTAAATTTCTGTAAAGTTTCATAAAGTTTGGACCAATATAAGAAATATTTTTTATATTTTGTTGGTTTATGCTTCCATGGCATCAGTGGTCATTTTGAAAATTTAGAACTGAGAGAGAGAGAGAGAGAGAGAGAAGAGAGAGAGACTACCTACCTGTACATATGTGTTAGGATTCTGTGGATACATATTTTGTGTTGGCTGTTGTTGTGGTGGTGGTGGATTGGAATATGGTGGCTGCTGTGATGTGTTGGGGTATGAAGGTTGAGGAGGAGGCGGTGTAGGAGCTACAGATGTGGGTGTTGACGATGACGTTGACAATGATCTCCCCCAGTTGTTGTCTTTCTGACTTAACACAGACTTTACTAACAGCTTACTTGTTCTGTAAAAAATAATGATTACAGTCATAATCAATCATCTACATTGTACATCTATACTCATTCAGTTCTTTTCAGAATATTAACTCAACAAGAACAATGTACAATCAACCCTGAAAGAGTAACTTTAGTGACAAAGTCATCTTTACAGATTAAAGATTCAAATAATATAAATCCAGAGTTTTTACAGTCATGTTATTTTCATGGAAATTATCAAGTGTAACAATATTTGAAAAATATTAATTCCTGACTGACATTAAATGAGGTCAAACAGGTATGGTCTTTATAGGCAAGTGATCCTTACATAGCAAGTTTGATTGAACACATATTCTAGTCTTATATTACATGTGTCTATGTATTAGGAGCAAGCTTTTCACTTCTAACTTACAGTTAAAACTTGTAATCTCAAACTCAGAGGGGAAATGAAAATAGTTCATCTTCTATCAGGTTTAAAATTAAGAATGTTTGTCAGTTTGAGTTAAATAATGATAGTATTTATGATACAAACATATAATTTATTAATATATCTAGAGGCTCATTCAACAGTGTACGAGTGCAAAATCACAATGGCAAACTTACCATCCAACAATAATTGTCCACACACTTAAATAGCAGTGGTCATTTAAGAGATGATGGAGGAAACCAGAGTGCCAAGAGAAAAAACACTGACATTATACAGTAAGGAATTAAGTTCATCACCATCATATCAACTATTTTACTTACTGATTCAAATTTGGAAAACTTTCTAGCTGCCTCATTCTTAGATAAACTGTATCATAGCTACCCTCGTCTGGCTTATTTAAATGAACTGTGTCTTCTATGGCTGCACCAGTTAACTAAAATAAAACGAAAATAAAAACTCTTAATTTCAATTGATATATCAGTTCATACAGCCACAGTTAAACTATGGTTCATGGCCGCAATTGTTCAATCTGATTTTGGCATTTATTGAGTGGGTTTGGTGATAAATTGAGGGATACTTATTATGGAACACTATGTCAAAGTTTTATTTAAAATGTATATTGAATTCATCAAATTTATTGATAGAAAAGATTTTATAATTACCGTAGTTGTCTCATTAGGTGTTTATTAATTGCTTTGTGCTGGTAGTTTTTATTTATGTGATTTTTGTAGTGCATTCTTGGTGACTGGCAATTGTCAAGTACATATTATATGTTATTCAGCTGTGACTTTGTCATGTTCAAATGCAAATTCTGAACTACTTTGTGCTAGGATCACAATGGTGAAAACTCTAAACAATGGCAGAATAGATGGAAGATTATCATTTGTAGTCATTACATCTAAAAGTTAAAGAACAATCAATTAAAGAAAAACTGCAAGGAAATCACGATGGCATTTAGGCAGGTCAGACCCAGTACTATAAAGAAGTAAAAACACTGTAGTCCCTTAAAACTGTATCTTTAACACTTATTGGGTATAGCAGTAAATGAAATCTGTCTTTTCATTTATGAGGGAACGGAGTAGAGTATCCAAGTAGAGTAATGGTGTAATGATGCTATGCTCCAATCACGATTCTTATGCTTAATTAATAGGTTGTAAGTTCTGGAATACAAAAGAAGCAAGAGGGAACCACCAAGACAAACTGTCTCACACTAATATAATATTAAGGTGATCAGTTCTGCAAAAGAGAAGGAAACTTAAGTGCCTGGAGAACCACCAAGACAACTTTCTCACACTAGGATCTGCCCAAGTGTTATTTAAAACTAGGTGGTGAGAATTACTTTAGTCTGCAAGCTTTAGACCACTCTGCAATCAATAAGCCTCTTACATTATATCCAGGGGTCTCAATATTCTACTCGAACTAGTGGAAGCCCATAGTACTGTAAACATATTTAATTCACCATGTATTTATTTTCGCAGTATACAAACTTTAGACATATCTGTGTTAAATTTTTGTGTTTATGAAACATGCACTATAACATAATCAGTATAATATACCGGTAGTTGTTTTTTGGTATTAATTTTGTGCCAAAAAAATGACCACAAAATACATGTACCATGTTATATAGTTCCCTTCATTATAAAATAAACAAACCTTTAGCAACTGTGAAGCCGTTTTAATTGTGACATCTGTTGGATTTGCCAATAGAGTTAATAATAATTCCCGCAAAACAAATCGTAAAATACCCATTTTCTCTACTGTTCCATCTGGCTTATCCACCTACAAATAGTAGATAAAAAAATTGAAATTCAAAATATATGCAACTGCTATAATTTATATAGCTTGGCCATTGCCAGGTTAGAATTTACTGACCCTGTATAAACCATATAAGGTCACCAACACAATGTGTATGTAACTAATATCAACCTTTGTGACCTTGGCCTTTTAACCTTGGTTCAAGGCCATGTCACAGCTTAAGATCATGGAAATAATTTCATCATTTGTGTACAATTTCATGAAATTCCCCAAAACAATGCAATTTTGACCTCTGATATGACTTTGGATCAAATCTTGGACATACCCATAGACCAGGAGATTATTTGTGTGAAGTTTCATGACATTCCTCTGAAGCAGTAGCAAGTTGAACATGGTCGAGTGGTACTGTCACTGGCTGTTGAAGTCAAGGATTGCAGGTTTGAGCCTCGCTAAAATTTTTTGAGATGATTTTCATCTCCAGCCTATACTAGAGCTGTTAAAAGCTTGTCTTTAAGATAAGTCTCAAAACAAAGGTTCTATGTCTCAGTGCATGCTAAAGACACCTCTGTAGAGTTCGAAAAAAAAGTTGGCCACTTTTGGTCGCTACAAAGAACGCTTACAATTAGAAGTGATTGAAACAGACTGAGCAAAGTTATAGCCCAGACACGATGACTCCTATATAACCCTCAAACTGATAACCACGTACCTCCATATTGAGAAAGAGTTCACCAATAAACATTGTAAATCCACATAACCTTGAAATGCCATCTGGAGATGATATCATCTCTTCACGCTTTAAATATTCTTCTTTACATCTGTAATAGTAACAAATTTAAAATCTAAATTTAAAGAAGCCTACATGTACATCTTCAGATCTAGAGAGGAGTAAAGGTGTTTTAGGTCTCAGTCAAAATTATGCAAATGTTAAAGTACCAAAATAAAGTGATGAACAAGGACACATCTGAGATTCTTTAATTACCATTAAATATGTGAAATCAATATCAGCACAGCATTCACAAAAAGGTAACCAAACATATTAATATTTCATGCTACAGCATACATGTAGGATCAAAACTTTACTAACAATGATAGCACAAAGAAATCAAATAACTTAACGGTAAGTGGTAAAAGAACATCTTTAACAAATCAAGTCTTACCTTGTGAGAAACTGTCCTCTGAAATCTGAGAAAGCTTTTGTGTTCCGAAGTTGTTTTGATAAATATTTACAAACTAAAGCTCCTGTGTAGCGAAAATTTGGTTCTGTTATACTCTGAAATAGGAAAATTGAATTTGGAATACTCATTGCTTTTTTCTAAACATTAAATTTGAAATACACGTTCAACTCTTTTGTTCAACCATTTTTACAATGAATTTTTGACATTCAAATTACAGCATATACATGTAGAATACTGGTACACATTTAATCACAAGATGAAAATCATCAATATACCTCTAATTTGATAAGAGTGAATGTGGTTTGATGCCAAGATTATTATTTCACTTATATTGAGACATAATCAGCTCCATGTTAATTTAAACACCTGTACTATACAATGTGATTATCCATACAGTCTTAAGACAACAAATAGCAAGGGATCTCTTTGAAGCCGATTTTAAAGTCTCAGATCAGACTCCAGCTGGAAAATCTGAACATTGACTTATCTCTGATTGAGCTACAGTAGCTAGCTGTTCAAGAAGCTGATCATCTGCATCTATAAATGGAGGTATTCATCACATTACATCAACAACTTGTAACTGAAATTGGATGTAATTTTAAAAGTGCCCCACAAAGGAAACTTAAGTGTAAAACGGTACATCTACTCTACCCACGTTGTTCAGAACAGTTTCCTAAGGATCTGTTACAGTTTTTGCTAATAGTGACAGACAAAATGCTTGCATAAGAAAAGGAATAAACACAATTATATATATCTTTGTTTGAGGGACATAATTAAGAAGTACCTGATCAAATAATATCTCCACCATTTTTTGAGCTATATCACCATCAGCTACTTTCTTTAGTAAGTCTATTAATGGATCCATGTATTCTTCTATATTACCCGGCTGAATTGTTAATGTATGGTGTTGATGTAATTCCATTAGAATCTGTTCTGATGCTGGGGCGTCAAACTGGGTGTTCAAATGCGGCGAGTTTATTGTCAGTAATCGCTGGAAATCATCGTAGAAATTTTGCTAAAAAATAAAAAGTTTTAGGACTTAATGACAAATTGAATGAAGTCAAGGTTATTTCACTTATATGTATGGTGACATTGAGATGTCAAGTGACACTGCAGAAACTTGTACCTATGTAATATCTTCACTACATTCTTTATCAAGAGCAACTACCATGACAAGGGGCATAGAGTGATTCATAAAATGACTACTAATTTCTGAGAATTTATTTCAAAAAGTAACCTATTTTAGCTTTGTTAAAAATATTTTAAAAAGAACTACTGAATTTTCACAATTTCAGAAATCTGGCTACTAGCATGATAGTGATTCATAAGTTGTGTGCATATAATGTAGTTGTTGAATGAAATCTTTATTCTCCAACGACAAAATGTGCTATGTCAAAAACTGAAAATCAACATATTTTGTCATCTTTAGGGCGCTTTCGTACAATAAGATCACAATTTTGCTACATATTCTTAAAAGACACATAGTTTTATACCAAATATGATCTTTAAGGCTTATACATGTATCTATTCTTATTGATACGAACAGAATTTCAGAATGGATTACCTGACTGTGGCTGTGATTATTGTGGCTGGGTCTATTATGTCGTGGTGGAAATCTTTGTGGTACAAATTCCGAAGCATTGACAGATAACTGTGGAGGCATACCAGGATAACCAGGTGGGGGCACCTGTCTGTAGTTCTGAGGAAGTGGTGGTACCATTGGCTGTGCTGGCGGTTGCTGCAATGATAAAAATAAAAATATCAATAATTATACATTTCACAAGCAGTACTAGATTCTAATACAAATGTACATAGATTTTATGTGAAAGTAATATGAGCATTTCATTTTAATAATAAACTTTACAGTAAATTCAACAAAGTATTTCTCAGAATACAAATGTAACAACTTTCTACTGGATTTCTATGTTCAATAGTGCTTGCATGACTGAATTCAAATTCTGAGTAGTGAACTGGTATTTCAACACAAGTCAAGAATCTATCAAACAGTTCTGGGATGGAGGAGCAAACCAAAGTTACTGGAGAAAACTGACAGAATTCCTCACACCAGGATCTGCCTGAGTACCGGTAAATCATGATATAATTTACACTACTAGGCCACCAAACCCTTCTTCAAATTTTTAATTCTAGGATTAACAGAGAAACCATGATTAACATAACAATTTAAAATATAATGTTACATTATACATATACTAGGAAATACCAACAAAGTACCGGTATATCACTGTGCCAATAGAAATTAATCAGTAACTGTGCTTTGGCAAGATGCATGCAAGAGAGTTGAGTTGAGCAATGGTGTTTAACATACCAGTCAAGAACATTTCACTTATATAGGTGAAGGCACAGAATTTTTGTCTGTGTGCTGCGCTGATGGCATTAAACAGTAAGGTTCTTTATCATGCCAAGCCTAATGTGACACAGGACCTCATTTATTTTAAATTGCCATCTCAAATTAGTCAAAGAACAGTGGCTTCAATTTCGTAATGCCGAGTGATTGGCAAAAAAAACCAGTCACTACACACTTTTAAGTCTTGGGTCAGACCCGGTCAGGGTTCAAACCCACAACCTCCCACTTACTGAGTAAGCACTCTACCACCTGACCTACCGCAGTGGTTCAGATGCATGTAAGAGCTAAATGATAACTGAGCATGTGAAATTAATACTTTTAAGTTCAAAACACTGTACACATGTACATAACAAATTATTATTCATTATTATAATAATTTATTCATGTCACTTACTTGTACTGGCATAGCAAACTTTGGAACAAAAACTGGGGCATCAGCAGATAGTTTAGTCTTCACTGAATTGTAGTTGTTTCTCGGCTGACCTGGATAAACAGAAACTACAAAATTTAAAACAATTATATTATTATATTTGTGAAACAAAACAACACAATAGAAATCATCTGTTTTCAAAATAACTACAAGGTTATAATATAATGAATTAATATATAACATACTGAATATTAGGACAAAAAAAGATTTTTTAATCCCTATTTCTTTATAATTACTTCCTGCATTGCGGAGTGGAATACATGCCATGGAATTTTATGCCTTAGTCAAGATTCTTTCACCTATATCAAGGTGGTCACTTCTGTGAAGGTGGAGGAAGCCAGAATGCCTGAAAAAAATCATTGACCTTTGGCAAGTTAACTGACAACTTTCTCACATTAGAATATGTCCAGAGTGGGATTCTAACCTAGGTAGTGAGAGGCACTGTGATCCTTAAGTACTAATTTTAGACCACTTGGCCACCAAGACGCCTTTCTACATTGTGGTTGAAGAATACAAGCAGTGTGAGGAACTAAGAAAGGTGCACTTAGTATTCAGACAAATATTATATGCCTTAAGTTAGAACTAATGATTTACAAAGCACTGGGGGACACATGTCAAAGGCAAATACAGAAAAATATTACCGGTAGTTCATCACCAGTTAAACATATTTTAACGGTATAAATGATAAATTATAAGGAAATACTTAAGTGTAATTTAATAATGATTCTGTAATGATTTATTTTAATTTCAGGGTTTTACACAACTTTTCAAAAATGTGGGTTTTTGGGACTCCAATAAAAAAATAAATGGGGTCCAAACTTTCAAATGTGGGTCCTAAAACTTTATTAAATTAAAAGTATTAATTGTATAGTTATGATTATATATAGTCTTGGTGTCGTGATAATGTTGAAGTTTGAAAATTGTTACAACCGACTGTGAATGCATTGTTTTTCGATGCATGAATGCGTAAATCACAAGCCACCACCTTTTTTGCATTGTATTTCACACATGGATACCGCGTTATCCATGCTGTTAAAAACCCTTGTTCTCTTTTAAATGTCAAGTCAGATGAGCCCGACTGCACAGGTTCTGAATTGGGTATCTTTGATTCTTTTTCTTTTGGTGTACACTTAGAAAATCGCCAATATTAATTTGCCGTTTAGCCATTATGACAGTTCATGCAAGCTACTGATGTCAAGGTGTCTAACCGATCCAAAGCGAATTCCACTACGGGCCAATTAAACCTTTGCCGGAAATTTACGAGTGCTATTTTTACACACCAATGTATTTTTAGTATGCGGGGACATTCAGAGGGTTTTCGAAAAATCCTTGTCCATATTAACAGAAATTTAAAACACGTTTTTCAATTCAATTCAATTCAAATTGATTTCCAGATTTTTTGCGTCCATAAGGACGCATATGATAATTTTGTTTGCGTCCAACATAATTTATTTTGCGTAAAAAACGCAGAATTGCGCGTCCCGTAAAACCCTGAATTTCCTGTCTGTTTATGAATGATAATTTTACAGTATACATGTATTTGCTTTAAATACACCGCATGTTTTTATGACAATGAAATTTTTTTTCAACTCAGATGAAATGATTGTTCATGAAACTGACTCCTTGTCATTTAAAAAAATATTTGCATCTACTCTCTATATATTCTATATCTCTACTAAATTCCATAATCATATCTTTTTAAATTAAAACTTTATCTAATAACATGTTAATTTCAGTTAATTTCAGATTTTGCTCTGTCAAACTGAAAAGTTCATGAAACTGGTCCCAAGTATAAAGAAGTATTTCCAATTTTCATGTTTCTATGAAATTACAACTTTTTTTTTATTGTATGACCTTGACCCTTCAAGATGACCGACACATATAAAATCAAAAGTAAAAATCCAATTTGATTATTTCAAAAATAGCCAAGACGTAGATCTAGGACGGGCAAAGGTCAAAAGGGACATGACCTATTAGTTATCAATAAAGGGCAATGAATGAAATTCAGGACAACAACTTTTGTGATAATCTTTCAAAAAAAGTATTGATTGTTGAAAGAAATAAAAAATATCTTGAATTAATGATTTCTCTTCATATTAATATTAAAAGGTTGAAACACATGCATGAAAAACTTATGATATATATTGCTACAAGTTTTACCCTTAAAATATGAAGCAGATCATCACGAATAAACAAAAAATATCTGATACAAGAAAATAAATGTACATACACATGTACATGTACCGCTATCATAAATTACCATGAAAAAGAATAGAATTATGACGTGTCTTTACAACTACAAATGTGTACCATGCGGTGTATACAGTCCTAACAGTTCAAAGGTCGTTGTTTTCTATAATGTGGCATGGCTTAATTGCATGTACCAGTGTACATTGACAGGACTTTTGAATTTTCAAATTTATTTTTAACAGCAATGTTCAGACTTAGAGTGGCTTGAATCTGTCATATTTATGTTTTTTCAGTCTAAATTCAATTTTAGTGGAAGTCCATCCAATACATTACCGTAATCATAATTCAACATAGTGTCATGTACAAATTACAAGAGTATAATATAAACTCATAATTAGTTTCCAATGTATATGCAGGGGTTTGATTGAGTAACAGAAATGTGTCTTAGCTGTAACAATGGGCATTGGTTTAAATTTTAGGTATTTTATCACATAAAGTAAAACCTGCAATAAAGTCTTTCACTAATTGTATAAAAATCACCTGTCCATTAAAACCAGTGTTTTAAAGTCCTTCATTTTCATAATTCAACTAAAAAACTATTTATACAGACCACATGCCAATAAATTTTATATTTCTTAGGTTCTTTGTGTAGATGTTATATAAAGGTTTTACTTCTGTAACAGATATATATATATAAGAAGGGTATTAACTATTAAAGTGGATTTGGGTGCAAGTGGTTACAGTTATTGCCTGAATATAAGTATCGAGCACAGTACAGGTATTATGATATCAGTCAGTCTTTTAGTTAACATAATCAATTGAATCCATTAGTGTCCTGTATGATAGTTGATAAAGCTTAAGCATAACCATACACACATCCCAAAGTAAACAGTATTCCAGCCAGGATTTCCTAAGGATGGGGTACTGGTGTAGAAATGCACTTTATGATAGCATGTAACCAGTTTCAACTTTTTAAATGTCCTATGGGGGGAATAAGTGTGCAAGCAACACTTTTACTGGGAGAAAATATTGTGCTTGTTGACCTTTTTAGACTGATCACTAACAATTTCATCCTAGATCTATACTATACAATGATATGGAAATCAATTGATTTTTAAATATTAGTACTTAGGGACTAATAAAAATACTAGCTGGAACACTGGTAAAAAAAACATTTTCATGTAAAAACAAAAAGCAGACATTTTAATATTTATATACATGTGACCTGTATCCAGTTGCTGAACAACTTGTACCTAAGACAACTTGTACCCAATTGTTTTTTTTTAAATCAAGACAACTTGTGCCCAGCCCAAGACAACTTGTAACTAGTAAAACAATTTAAGAAAATATCTTTTTTTAAAATTCATTTCAAAACTTAATGTGTATTTATTCTGAAATTCAAGCACACACACACAAACATCAAAGTTTACACTTGTTCTCCAGCAATTCAGCTGACAAACTTGTACTGGAAATATTAGCAGTGAATAATTTGATGAAGAAATTAATTATGGGCGAGAGAGGGGGTTTTCTAATGATGCCTTATAACTTTGGAATAGTTAAATAAAACTTGCTTTTAAGAATAAAAGTAATTTAAATTATCTTCGATTAAAAAGAAATCTGTTAATTTTCTTCAATTGTTTTCTTGGGTAAAAGTTGTCTTGGTATGGGTATCAGTTGTCTTTGTGCACAAGATGTCTTGGTATGGGTACGGATTGTCTTGATACCATGTATTCATATTCCAAAATTTCCATAGCAGTATGATATTTGGGTAGAATATGTGCAACAGTTATGTCATTAAATTGCTACAGGACAAAAAATATCATTAATTGGGTGCTTGTGACGTACAACATTGAGCTAATCTAGTTGTATAATCATGGTATTATTGTTAAAGATGATGATAGGATAATTCTACATATGGTGACAGTGTAAATATTATTTAGAAAATATATTTTTGTGAAAGCACACAAGCTACAGTAGTTCTAGAAGGTGAAAAGATGCCCAAGCAAATTACATGAAGACAGAAGCGAATCGGTTACACTTCATAAAATTTTATATACCGGCAGGAGGTCCATTTACAAGGCGGTCTTGAGTTGAAGGCTTCGGTCGCCTAAGCTGTCTATTGCCATTAGAATTCATGTTATTGGCACTGCTATTGGTACCTGTGTTTCCAGAGAGACTTTGCTGCCCTGGACCTTGGGCCGATGATAGTCTCGATCCATCATTCTGCTGTCCAGACATATTTGGTTATTTTGTTACTTGATGAGTGCAGACTGTCATACCAAATTCTGCTTTTTATGGGCAGATTTTAAATAAAATATTGCGAAACAGACGAAAAATTTGGCAATCCAAACAGATGTCGGTACTTTTCTCCGCACTTAATGCAAATTAATGAAGTACTAATGTCTTATTTTTCCATGCAATATTTTAGCATTTTTTTTCAATTAAAAATTCTTCACATTATAATAAAAGGCTTTTAATATTTAAATGAATTATTTTTGCTATAAAAATGGATTTTTCTACGCAAATTTTAGCGTAATTGAACAGATTTATAAAAAATTATGTAGTACTTCAAACATAAATTTTTTGTCAATAAAATATTTCAGTAACACAAATAATTTAATTTTGTATATAATTGTTATTTTTATTAAATTATAAATAAAAATAAAAATTAAAATTAAAAATGAATAATTAATAAACACACTAGAAATTAGCTCCGCAGCAAATCAGTAAACACAAAATGGTGAAACGAAAGAAAACACGTGAACAGGTTGAAGACCAAGTAACCAATGCGAAACGAAAAAATTCTGTCGTTCTCAAAGACACAATTTCATCTGACGAACCACCAGCCAAAAAGGTTATTGCTAAATTACTTCACTAATGCAAACATCAGTTCAAAGCAAAGGAAATATTGCCTTGGAAGTTATCGGAGAGAGAAAGGGGGGGGGGGCTATAATTTTTGTCTGAACATGTAATGAATGACAGTCTATTTTCACTATGTCCATTCGCCCCCATTTTTCACAGTTCGCCCTAGGACGATTCACCCTCTTTTCAGAAGTTCACAATTTTTAAAAGTTATAAAAAACAAACATACCAATCCATGTCCAAATCACAAAATCTACGGTTGAAGCCATAATTTTGTTTCTCTTTATTTCCATAGGCAGTCAAATATGACTTACTTGACTTATGTCCATCTCTCCTTGTGGAGAATTGGGCCAGATATCTTTCTCCTCCAAGAATTTCTGTTGGCAGTTATTTTAGCAGCTTCACTCCATGTCCCAAGTCCAAAATCTGATCTTTCCCTTTCAACAGTCCTGCGCCAGGTCTCTTTCGGCCGCCCTCGTCTTCTCTTTCCTTCTGCTGGTGTCCATTGCAGAGCAATCATTGGATGTTCATCTGGCTTCTGTCTTAATATGTGTCCTATCCATTTCCACTTCCGATGTTTAACAAGCTCGCTTATCTTTATCTTATTCAGGCAGTCAAATATACTTGAATAAAAATTGATATTTTTCACTTACTTGTACCTTGTCGTAACAGAAAATCTGAATGTGAATGAGTTGAGTAATGGTGTTGAATGTCCCAGTCAAAAATATTTCACTCATATCGAGACGTCGCCAAAGGCAAAGGTGCAGATATTTACCCTGTATGTTGTGCTGATGGCATTATACAGCAGGGTTCTTTATTGTACCAAGCATACCATGACACAGGGCCTTGTTTATTTTATGAACCATGACTTTCATTTCGTAATGCAGAATGCTTTGCAAAAGAACAATCACTACCCACTTTCAAGTCTTGGGTCGAATTATAGTCATTTCGCCCCAAATCCTTTCCGCCCCATGTCGTTCCGCCCCAAACATTTCGGCCCCAAATAAAATGTCATTCCACCCAAATAAATTTTACGTCCCATGTTTTTAATTATTTATTTATTTATTTTCAAATTTGTTTTTTTAATGACTTTTATTCACGTACTTTTTCTTTGTTTAGCAAACTATTTTTGACCGACCTCTCTGACTGTTAAATTATTATTTTCATATTATTAGTTCTATATTGTAATTGTCATTTGTTTTTATATACTTATGATTATAATTATTATTATTATTCTACAAATAATAATTATACAGTAATTCATGTTACCTAATCTTATTCTGGATGGCTTTTTTTCGCCAGAGTATACATTACATACATGGGTATGGTGTTATTTTTGCGCAAGGCAAAAGCGTGGTTCATGTCCGGGCGGCGTGGATAATGTTACTGTGTAATTCAGAAAGTGTGATTTCAATTATTATTTATCAGATTAACTGGTGTCTTGAACATTAAAGATTTAAGTACCGCTAGATAGCCAGTATAACAGCTTCCTTGCACTGCCGATTGTGAATAAAGTATATGAATAAACTTGTTTTTATTTCATAATCTCTAAAAATACTTCGGTATCTTTTTAAATCACCATCAAAGTAAATCAAGAAAACAAGAATATGTATTAATAATAACTTAACTCTTCTTGGGTTATAAAAAAGGAGAATGACTTACTTACATTATTTCCAATATGTCGAGTGACAAGTGTGCGTCGTGCTCGTCCACAGTTAGACAACGTCAAGAAGCTCTATGTTGCGATGGATGCAACAGATGGCAACATCGGTTAGGCAAGTCCGGTACAAGTATAATTTTATTATAGGCTATTGTATACTAATTAAAATCGCTGAATATTTTGTGTTTCTTAAAATAAATGTCTTATATCTTGAGACTAGTACGCTACAAAAATATGGTTTTGCAGGAAAATCAAAGTAAAGTATAAGGAGAGACGCTGCAAAAAAATAATTTTAAAATTTGCATTTTTTCACAAAAAAATAAAAAGAACAAATTTGATAGTTTCATAGTTATTAGCCCAAAAATATAAAAAATGGCATACTATTGATGCGAATTATGCATTTTGTTTTGTTAAAGTAGATCATTACTTTGACACAAATATTTAAGTTTTCGCTGAAATTTTACCACTACTCAACCATACACACAAATAAACTGTTACTCCAAAATTTGTATTTAAACATATTTTCAGGAAAATTACGGTTGCCATGGCAACGAAAATGGCAACGAAAGCCATGCAAATACGAAGATAAAGAAGATATTTCTGTTTTATTTCACTTTATATTGCTATTTTCTTATATTGGCAGGTGCAAAATATATGACTTTTGCTAAATAATATCAAAGAAACTATTAAACACATTTGAATACGAAAGATGGTTTCACAGTTTCGCATGCCATCAAAAAATTAAAAAGTCAATTTCTAATGTATCGAAAGGGGCAAAATCAGATGAAGGCATAAAGTGGAGCGAGCAATTGTCCGATAAAGTTGAACCTGTGGCTACACATATTCATTGGGCTGTCCGTAGATGTGATGGCGACCCACAGAAACTGCAAAATTCCTTGACAAACATTGTTAATCATTACTCAAATGACCATAAATTATGTAGTGAATTTTCGCCGTGTACATTTGAAGCAGCACATGAACCATCAAGAATAATTTTGACCAGTAAAAATGCTAAAAAAATGTTGGAAATAATAATTAAAAAATCACCTATATATTCTTCTCCATCTGATTATATATTAGCCAAAGATACTTCATACGTTGAAAGTTTCAATAACGTTATGAATATATTTCAAGACAAATGTTTTTCATTCAGTGACGATCAGTACAAATTCGGGTCTGACTTGGCAGTTTGTCACTGGAATGAAAATGTAGACCGTGGATTCACCTCAATATGGAAATCTGGAAATCCAAGTGCACCACAAAATCAAAAAGAGAAGAAAAATTACAAAAAATTAACTTATAATTATAGATTAAATATCTGGAACAGAGTGATGAACAGTTTGTACTGAAATCTATATATAAAAACTATTTTTATTTACTTATTTATTTTTATTTATTTATTTATTTATTTATTTATTTATTTATTTATTTATTACCAATGTGTCGAGTGAAAAGAGCGACAAAATGTCTCTGATTCAACGAAAAATGGCTCAATTACGGCTACATATATGTTGTGTATAGAATGTCCAGCTGTTATTATTTATATGATATATATCATCTTTCTTACATAATGTTATCAATGGTTAGGAAGATGTAAATTTTAACGTGTATTGTATATTGTTATTAATGCATTGGTTAATTTGTTTCTATAGAATAAATTTATATTACCAATTTTTGTGTTTAGGCTCGTTTTTTAAATGTCAATAAGAACGCATATCTGAAGTACGTTACTTATTCAACATTGCAGCGTTCAACATTGAATAAGTAAACAGTTACTTATTCGACATTCGCAAATATTTTCGTTTCATTCATTAAACAACAAATAAAACAAATTTTATCACATTTCACGATTAAGTGTCACTACCAAGTATGAAGCTTTCACTGTGCTCAGAATTTCGAAATATCATTTTGTACTACTATACTTAGGCAATGGTATGGGCTTACATTGAAGCTTTAAGCCAATGTGTTCCGAGGCACTGAGGGTAACCATACTTGGTAGTGACATTGCCTGTTTATAGTAGTACGAAATTCCCAGCACAGTGAAAGCTTCAGTTTCCTCAGACACTTTACTTTCCGTCTATATGAAATATACTGTATAATGGTATGGGCTTACATTAAAGCTTTAAGCCAATGTGTTCCGAGGCACTGAGGGTAACCATACTTGGTAGTGACATTGCCTGTTTATAGTAGTACGAAATTCCCAGCACAGTGAAAGCTTCAGTTTCCTCAGACACTTTACTTTCCGTCTATATGAAATATACTGTATAATGGTATGGGCTTACATTGAAGCTTTAAGCCAATGTGTTCCGAGGCACTGAGGGTAACCATACTTGGTAGTGACATTGCCTGTTTATAGTAGTACGAAATTCCCAGCACAGTGAAAGCTTCAGTTTCCTCAGACACTTTACTTTCCGTCTATATGAAATATACTGTATAATGGTATGGGCTTACATTGAAGCTTTAAGCCAATGTGTTCCGAGGCACTGGGGGTAACCATACTTGGTAGTGACATTGCCTATCCATAGCAGTACAAAATGATATTTCGAAATTCCGCGCACAGTGAAAGCTTCACTTTGCTTAGGCACTTTACTTTCCGTCTATTTGAAATACACTGTGTAATGGTATGGGCTTACATTGAAGCTTTAAGCCAATGTGTTCCGTAGCATTGGGGATAACCATACTTGGTAGTGACACTTAATAGTGAAATGTGATAAAATTTGTTTTATTTGATGTTTTATAAATGAAACGAAAATATTTGCGAATGTTGAATAAGTAACTGTTTACTTATAAACAAACGCATACAGGCATGAATATACACATATGATAACACAGTATTAACACCTACTCGTGTATAATAGATTCACAATATCGCTGACGGACTATACCCTTTATTATTATTATTATTCCATATTTTTCCGCCACACTTTTGTAAAGAGCATAGCTCAAAAACGATTTGATGGAATGGGATGAAACTTTGTACATTTGTTCCCTATGACACGTAGTTGTGCCTTTTGGGGGTCACATCTCATTGGTTGAAATGGAAAGGGAGATAATAATGATGTCACATTCTACTGATTTTGCACTTTAGAAAAAAAACTAATTGACCAATTTTGTTGAAAATTAGTTTATATGTACAATTTTAGATGCTCTACATGTTGCACCATAAAGTTGGTCATTGTGACCTAGTTTTCATGGTCCATTGATGTCCGTATTTTCCCCCACACTTTTATAAAGACCATAGCTCAAAAACGGTTTTGTGGAATGTGATGAAACTTTATACACTTGTTCCCTATGACATGTAGTTGTGCCTTTTGGGGGTCACATCTCATTGAAATGGACAGGGAGATAATAACAATGTCACATTCTACTGATTTTGCACTCTAGATAAGAAACTAATTGACCGATCTTGATGAAACTTGGTTTATAGGAACAATGTTAGATGCTCTACATGTTGCACCATTAAGTCAGTCATTTGTAAAGAAAGCCCTCTATCATTTTGCCTGAAAGGTAGCCCGTCAGTATTAATATTTCTTCGTATTTTAGTATTAATATTTCATGTACATAGTACATACTACACATGTAGCTATATCACTAGTACATATATGCACACACAGCTTTCTATGTCAATTAACACTTGTTTCACAATTTGTATTTTCACTTTGTATGCTTTCAGTCAAAATGGGTGAACAAACAAAGAGTCCTAGTTTTTTCCTCTCGTGGTATCACATTCAGGTCCAGACACTTGATGAATGATCTACGGACAATGATGCCACACTCAAAATCAGGTATGTTTTAGACTATTATAATGGCCATAGATATTGGAGTTAGAAGTACAGTAAATGTATTTATTTTCGCAGTGTACTAGTTTTTCCTTATTTCACTGTCGATTGTTTTGTCCGAAAATTAATACCTAGTGAAAATTAAATTATGCTTATTGTGTTATAGTGAAACACAAAAAATGTAACTGCGGAAATGTCTAAATTTCATATAAATCAAAAATAAATACACACAAACAGTTTTACTTCTGTGTTAAAAGAAGGTCAGCCAATGCTTTTATTCTACAATATATTTCTATAACATTTTAATTCCATTTAAATCACAGAAGTAGCCAAAATTCTGTTTGTGAAAATATTGTTAATAGTGATTTTGGCAATCAGGAATGGAAACATAGGTTAAATTTCAAAGACTCAAAAATGTTTTTTTTTTACAAATATTTACTAAAATGGGTTACTTTTTGAAAAAAAAAACCCAATTCTCAGAAATTAGTAGTCATTGGTGATTTTGGCTATCAGGAATAGATACATAGTTTCAATCAATCAATCAATATTTGTGAACATTGGTGTAAAATATTGAGATTCAATGATTGAACATCAATTGATTTGAATTTTCTTATTTTCAGAATCTAAAATGGATAGAAAGGACCAACTGTTTGTTATAAATGAGGTATGTAATGTTATATGTACCCTATTTTCTTTACAGTGTACTTATACTTCAGTAAACATGGAAATGTCTCAAACCATGACTTGATCTTGATGTTACAAAATTTAAAAATGAGAATGAATGAATGGGGTTTGCCAGTGTACCACATGATACCCCATAACATTTCTTTTGAAAAATTATTTGCATTGTTCATGTTTTCCCGTACAAATGGTGTACGTCCAGGAAATTTCAACGTAAAAGTTTTCCAAAATGTTCCGCACATTTATTAAGCAGTATTGATCACGCTTAAACATATTACTAATATCATACAGAAAATCAGAGTGGAGTGGAGAAATAGTGTGCTTCCACACTTGTCAAATTTGAAATGTAGAAAGTAAATGTTTGGGGATTAAATATAAACATATATAAATGTGACAGATATTTTTCATACAATTTGTTGTTGGCCCAATTTTGGGTTCGGTTTTAAACCAAATCTTTGAAAATGTAATGTCTTCCTTTGAAAAAATGAAATCATTTGGAACCAAATTTGGTATGGAAGATCCTTGACTAATGATGATTTTAATTCATATCTGACATGTTCATCCTAAATCCAAGATAGCTTACATTACTATAAATTGAAAAAAAAACAACAATATTAAATTGCCTTTACATGTTCATTATGCACAAATTTAGTTCAAATTTTAAATATGGATAACAGAATTCAGGAGATTAAACACATATAAACACATATAATGGTTTTCTGTACAATTTATTGTTGACTGACCTGATTTTGACAGATTATGCAAATACGTTTCAGTTTTAAGCCAGATTGTTGAAAACCATCTCTGACCACATGACCTATTGAACCCAAACTTGATACAGATATTTTTATTTATTCATAAAAATTTTGATGTTTACATTTCAGATCTGTGAAATGAAGAATTGTAATAAATGTTTGTTCTTTGAAGGAAAAAAGAAACAAGATTTATACCTTTGGTAAATATTATCATTTATCTCAATAGTGTTTTTAGCAAGAAAATAAAATAAAATCAGAAGAAATAAAAAACACAGGAAACTCGCCTTTAAACCATACTTATACACTTCTGTACATGTTGCATTAAACAAGGTGACAAAGTTATCAAATCAGAAGAAACTAAATAAAAGCCCAGGAAACTAACCTTTAAATTATGCTTTAAATGGCATGGTGTGTAGACTTTTGTACATGTTGCATTAAATAAGGTGGCAAAGTTATCAAGTGGCATTATAACAAGATTTAAATGTAATTAAGAATTGCTCTTGGCTCCAATGATAATTTCACTGATTCAGCAGACTGGTCCTGAATACTTGTACAACCCTTATTTGAATGGAACATGCACTGTAAATAAATCATTTGCAGACAATTTGCAACACCTGTATATAGGATCCATAGGAATCATCATGTCTGTCTGTTTAAAATCGTGCCGGGCCATATCTCATAATTGCTTTGGACGACTGTCATAAAATTCACACGAATAATCTTCATGATTGAATGGTGTGTCATGACCTTGAACAAAGGTCATATCAGAAAGGTCAAGGTCATGGGAAACCATTAAACCCTGTAGATGTTGGGGGACTGGGAGTATTTGGCTCTCAAGAGACAGTTTTAGTTCTCTCTCTCTCTCTCTCTCTCTCTCTCTCTCTCCATGTATATTTGTCTTCAAGTACAGTTGAATCTCGTTATCTCGAACTCGGATATCTCGAACTACCGGATATCTCGAACTTTTTTAAAAAGTCCGAACAGAGTTGTTCTTTATTAAACCAAAATCACTCCGGTTATCTCGAACTCGGATATCTCGAATTATCGGCTATGTCGAACAATATTTTCGTCCCCTTGAATGAAAATCCTAGGAAAATTACACTCGTTAACTCGAACAAAAAATTTAGGAAAATTAAATTTGTTAACTCGAACAAAAAATTTAGGAAAATTAATTTGTTAACTCGAACAAAAAATTTTGAGAAATCAAATTTGTCAGCGCCTACAGATTTTTTGGTAGAAAAAACACATTCCGACACAAATAAAATATTTGACTGTCGGCCTCGTGTTGATTTTAAAATTACAACATTGCACTGACCTCCCAATTTCTTTAAGCCCTTAATTATTATCCCTTGCATAAGCAATTAAACCATCAAGGAGATAAGCAGATTTTATAATTACTGCCAAGCTGAACATGGCTTCCGAAAGCGTGTGATGTGAACATTACTCAATACAACCGGAAGCTTGGGGTGATTAAAGTACCCAAAGCGAAAATGGTATGGTGACTAAAGCGGACTCCACTATTTCTCGGCTAATGACAAGTAACAGATAATCTCCCGATTTTTTATATACTACATTCTCAATTATAAATACAAATAATAAATAATGCAGTTTTTATTTATCATGTTTGAATACATACGATATAGGCGAAAACGGCAATATACAGTTTGACAAGATAAAACCGGAAGCGACTTCCGGTAGGCGTGTACGAGTTACTTCCCTTTTGTTGTCGTTTTTAACATCGGTTATCTCGAACTCCGGATAAGTCGAACTTTTTGCATTTCCCCGTCGAGTTCGAGATAACGAGAGTCAACTGTATATTAATTGACCAGTGTTTAGTTTGAGCTATAGTTGTAACTGAGAGTATGTTGTTTTTGTGCATTATTGTTTAAGAAATAATCAACATCTACCCGTGGTATATCATCAAATAATACACGGGCCGGAATTCGACACTTAGACATCAGTGAGTGATATATTCGCCTCATGTTAATGATGACCTGTGTATTATACGAGGATATACCACGGGTAAATGTTGATCATTTCAATTCTAACATGACTTAGATAGAAAGGATTGAAATAAACATTGCATACTCTTTCTTCGGAAGTACATTTTACTATCTATTTGTGAAAAGGTCCATTCAAACAATTCGACTGTTGAGATTACCTCCATTGACATAAATGATTTTATGAATGAAAATTACGCCACAACCATTGTTCGCTACACATAGTATGATGTCATAAGATAAGCAAGGGAGTACATCTTAAAACAGAACAGCAATCGGTATATCGTTTGTTATACCACGGCTGGCTCTCTTCATGTTTCATATGAAGGAAAACGCAGGTCATGTTAGAATTATAATTTTGTATTTGTAAATAAATGCCACCTGATGTCTAAGTGTCGTTAGACATTATTAAACATTAAATTAAGAAATGTTTTTGTTTACTTTGTATAGGGCAGCAAATACTCCAAAAGGACCATCAGCTAAATTTTTGGTTGAAAATAGTAAGTATATCTTGAAGGCCCGGTCAAGTTTTTTTAATTACTGATATATTGAGGCTATCAGTTCAAAGATAGTGGAGGAAACTGGGGTGCCCAGAGAAAAACCCTGGCATGCGGCAAATTAACTGGAAACTGTCTAACATTAAATTATGATTTAAGTCTTGATTCAATTCTAGGCAGTGAAAGGCACTGCATTCCAAGTGGTTTAGACAATTTGACAACCGAGGCCCTAAGTAGTAAAACATTTGCTGATAATGATTCTGTATACCAGCAGTAAAAAGTAATAAATATCCATGTAGATGTTTAAACACTTCAGTAGTTGAGTTGGTGTAGTTCTTACTCTGTATATGGGAGGTTGGGGTTTAGAAATGAAAGTCACTTGGCCTCTTGACTTGACCCGAGTTGACACTTCAGTAACACATGGAATTTTATTTACACTCGGTGCAGTACCAAATACCGGTAGATTTTCTGTCAAAGATTGTCCAAATTGCCAAAATTTAATGCTTAAATAATAATAGAAAATATAAAATTACATCGTTTTCTAGTGCAAAGTTACAACATCAAATTACTTTTTAGAGTGCCAAGCAGTTGGAAAATTTTCATCTGGACCCTGTATTAACACTGATTGTAGTTTGCTTATAAAAAGTAGTGGTTACGCTTTTCTGTTAACATTTCATTTTGTACTTTATTACAGTTCATACGATGTCAGAATTAAAGATGACAGGAAACTGTCTGAAAGGGTCACGACCTTTGTTGTCTTTTGATAAGGTTAGTTTTTAAATTTATAGAAAAATATAATTTGTGTGTGTGTATTCAATTGATATTTATGGATGAAGTCAGTCAGTGATATTTTGGCAGTACACCTGTTAATAGGTTTGTATACTTGTGTAATAGTCATTGAGATTGTTAAATGCATAAGTTAAAAATTATCCAGTATTTGTAAGAAAAATGTCCAGCAAACCAGACTCTAAGCTAGTTAATATGTTCTTATGTTTACATTTGTGCTATTTTATTGTATTAAACTCTGTTTGAGAGCATATGTAATGATAGGAGTATAACCATTGCTATTGTGACATCACTAATTTCTTGTGTAAGCTTATACGTGTGACATCAATAGGTGGCTTTTCCAATGACTAGAAATGCATGTCATACATGACAATGGTTTTAATGTATTTCAGGATTAAAGGAGGAAAATAAGATTTTCAAAAAATGCGAAATGTAAATATTACCATTGTACTGTCTAGAAATGATGTTTATAGTTGTATAACTTTCATTGCCGTGCAAAACAAGCTGAAGAACAATCATCGTAACCAGATATTGAGTTATTAATCACAAGATTGTTGGATGTAACAACTTTCTCTGATGCCAAATTCAGATGAAATTTCAAGACAGTCACGCATATTGAACAGACAGGCAGTCACACATATTGAACAGACTACCTGTACTAACTTGTCAAACAAACAAAAAATTATGTTTAATTTTCTTTTCTTCCACAGAATTTTGATAATGAACCACATTGGAGTTTACTGAAAGAATTATTTATACAGGTATGATAGAATCTTTTGTTTGTCAATGTTACAATAAAACTGTAGGGACCACCTGTTATTTTCACAATAAAAGTGTAGTCATCACCTCTGTATAAACACTTTTTAGTGACCACGTCTATAAAAGATCACCTGTCCATTTGATCATTGTTATATATTTAAACACACTGTAATATTGACCACCTCTGTAAAAGATTACCTGTCCATTAAGATCAATGTCACACATTTAAATCTGCTATAGCGACCACCTCAGTGTCCATTAAGGAAAGTGTTGTACAAAAACATTTTAAGTGGCCCACCTCTATAAACCTTCTACCTGCCTGTTAAGAATTGTGGCGTTTAAAGGTTCGTACCAACCTTTAAACACAGTTCTTAATGGACAGGTGGTCGTTACTTTAAATGTGTTTTAATTTATTACCAGGGAAGTGACTGTTTCTTTTCGAAATTCTTAAATATGTGTATTGTGATAAAACACTTGTATGCATTCATAGCAGACAGATTCCTTTTTATGGGTGTCTTTTATTGGTGAAATGTTAAAAAAAATATTGTAACTGTTTTCTTGGTGGCTGAGTAGTCTACAGGGTCACAACACTTTTCACCACCTAAGTTGGAATCCCCCGAGGCAGATCCTAATTTAGTTTGGTAGTTCACTTACTGAAGGTTATTGTTTTCTTTGGGCATTCAGGTTTTTTCTACCATCCCAGAATTGTTTGTTTGGATATACATGTAAATGAAATTAACTGGGGCATAAATGCCATTCATCAAATTCAATTCAATATTCCCAGTGTTCAATCTAGAACTGTTATTGATAGGGTCATCATGGCCCAAACTTTGAAAAATGGGTGCCATTTTCTCAAAAATTGAGTCCATTTTATAACATATCTGAGGCAGTTTTTTTTAAATGATCAGTATTAAGTGGAAAAAAATATAAATTTGAAAGAAGTAGAAATGTGTTTATTCAAAACTCAACTTAGACTGAAAAGATGGGCCAGTGGTGACCCAGAGACAGTATTTTTGTGGGACAAAATTATTATTTTAATGGTGCAAGGGCTCCTTCTAGATTGAACACTGTTTCCACATATCAAACACACATGCTGTGTATAAGACAGATTTACAGTCTGCACATTGGTTGACATTTGACAATCATCATTGAATGATTAAGTTACAATAATCTTTAATTATGACAATACTGCTTTTGTTTTCGTAGATTTTTAGTACACCTAACCAACACCCCAAGAGTCAGCCATTCATAGACCATGTATATACGTTTTCAATAGCTGATAACAGAATCTGGTTTAGAAACTATCAAATTCTGGAAGAAGATGGTTCACTAGCAGAAATAGGTAAATATTAAAATAAAATGGTTATGAAGCTATAGATGATGTTTTACCCGTCTGACTTAGCAGTTGTTCAACTTAGCTCCCTAGTAGAGCTGTTGTTGCGAAACAAAAGGCATCACAGTATCGCTAAACTTTTGAAGATATTATGATAATATTTCTAAATAAATATTTTTAAATATGAAATTGTTGGCTAATATATACTTTGACCATGGTATGCATTGATAGATTGTATATTTATGAAGTTACTTGTCAGCAGTGATTTGTTTGTGGTTAACGGCAAAACCATGTGTTTAATCTGCTGTGACTCTAAGGCTTTGTTTAAACACCTCAGCTGAGCTTATCTAAAGAATTACAGATGTAAAGACTGTTCTCACAACTGTAAAGCACTTGGAAAGAATCGTATGGGTAGTTTGTCTGTATTTTAGTACATATGGATGGAGGATTCTGGTACTATGTCCTCTTGTACAGCTGGTACTATACATTTATTGCCTTTGTGTGAGGGAGATATGAACATTTGTTCACCCACAACGAGTCACATTTCCGAGGGCGAAGCCCGAGGGAAATGTGACTTGTTAAGGGTGAACAAATGTTCATATCTCCCTCACACAAAGGCAATAAATTGTTTATTATACCGAAAGATAACCATGGCAATAAGAAAGACAGAAAGAAAGAAAATATTTTTAAAAAAAGACAGTCTAAAAACATCAATCTTTCTCAGATTCATTGTTTTTTCTCCTATCGGAACTCATCGGAGGCAAACGCTAGAACGTCAAGACCGATTCTCCATCGATGACGTCATATCATTGTGACGTCACGGTGTGTTCCGAAGAGTTGGGATATGATGTTTTCTCCACCCTGATCACATGATCCAACGATCCAATCAAATTACAGATAGCATCATATTTTTCTGATGAGGTATAATAATAGATATTAGTCTGGTGGTACATCATTGATGTTGTGGATCTTATACAGCATGACTATTCTTTATGGCTGTTGATGATGTCTGGTTTGAATTTTTTTGTCAAAAGGTGTTGGCTCTGATACCAATCATTTAGCCATGTATGATCTACCCTGCATCTCCACTTTTTGTACTGCCATTTACAAAATAAAGTGTTTCAAGTACCTAGAGTTTTGATAAGAAATTTGAATTATATTTTACTGAATTTTAATACATGTATAATGTTTCCTTGACTCTCATCAAATACTCAAAGAACAGGCTAGATATGGGTGTTACATTTTCAGAATCAGCAGGAACATAAGTCATCAAGTCATAAGTCATCATTTTAAATTTTAATGGTTTTGACATTCGGAACATAGTCATCAACGTTTACTGGTATTTTAAATTTTAATGGTTTTCACATTCTACTCATGACCTGTTACTAAGGGCAGAACCAGCAGATATACATGTAGCTATGAGTAATTCTTATTTGTAGGTAAGTACTTTTTAAAAAATACTTATTTGCCTACAATGTACTTTTTTAGGACCAAGATTTGTTCTGAATCCAATCAGAATATTTGAAGGAAGCTTTGGAGGAACAACATTATACCAAAACCCTCACTATGTATCACCTAATGATGTAAGTACATCTTATCTACCTACTGTCCCGTTTACTGTATGTGTCTCAAAGAAAATGGAAATATTTCACATGTTTAAAAAAAAGGGGGGAGGGCAAAATACCTATTCAGTAAATAAATAATTTGGTATACACACATACCCTGGTTCCATTTCAAATCCAAGAAACATTTAAATTTTTTATTCTCTGAATCACAGTGAAAATTTCCTATTTTGTGATATGTCTATGATTTTAGAAGTAAAATATCATCTATTATTTCAGCTGTTTTGCTCTGTGAATGCCATGGGATGGTTAGATATTTCCGTCTTGGCATAATAAAGAAATGGAGACGATACATAGACATTCTAGTGGTGTCCGTGTCATATAGTTATGTGCCCCAAACCGTACTTGCCCCATGTCTTCCTCCAACATCTTGACGACCACTTTTCTCAAAAACTTTTTTAAAGATCTGTATGAAACTTCACATGAACAATTTTTGGGTAGAGTAGTTGTGCCATTGGCATTTTGATCATGTGAATGGTAGGTGATTTCCCAATTGAAGTTCATTTGGGGGACAATTTTGAAGATGATCCACAATTTTACCCAAATCATAATTTGCACTTAAACTAAAATTAATACACTTGCATTATTAATTGAAACATAGTGTAGCTAAACCAGTTTAATTTGTAAAAGAAGTCTGTTTCTTCTTTATCATCATCACAATATTGTTTATACATATGATGTCTATGTATCCAAAATTACCCTGGATATATTTACATTCTACAGTTCCAGTGTTCCTTCCATTACACACTTGGCAGGCAAAGCTAGCTATTTAGGTGATTACCTTTATGGAGCACCTGGCCTCACTTCCCTGGTGGAAGTTTATGTTGATGTCAAGTTAATTTTATTTGCCAGTTTCAAAGTTTTTATAGGCAAACAACATTGACCTGTCCACTTGACCTTTGATTTAAATATTCATTATGGACGAGTTAATTTAAGAATAGAGATCACGTGTGTAACCTTGGTCTATATTATATGAACACTAATCATTGGCAATGTATATATGTATTAACTGCGAATCTTAATTCGTTGTCCTATATGAATATTCCTAATGAAAGATCAAGCTGACAGGTCAATGTTGTTTACCTATACTTTGCTTTTGGGATTGTGAGTTGGACATTGACCGGTGTGTTTGTGTTTGAATAAATTTGTCACTTGAATCGGTACAAAAAGTAACATAAATAAGTTTTGTATATGTAGCTTTCACATTGCTAAAAATTTTACTTGACAGTATCGAAGAATGTTGAAGAAGAAGGTCGCAGAGAAGTACATATCTAGAGTGTATGCCAAGAAATCACTAGACAGCAGACGTTCACAGGACACATATAAATCAGACATTACAGATGATGTTTTTGTGACGATAAAACCAGAAGATGCGAAAGGCGCAGCTAAAAATACTTTTTATAGAAACGCTTAAAACTATTTAAAATGGATTGAATCTATGTTTTATTGAAAATTTACTGAAGAGGCAGCAGTATGAAAATCTAGGCATGTAGGTGTTCAGTTAAACAACATTTGGTGTTGAAATGATTCTGGGAGGATTTGTAAAAAAAGTGAGGAATGACGATCATCAATGTTGGAGAGAATATTGAAATTATTCAATAGTTGAAGAGTTGGTATCATACCCTGGAGGTGATGGTTTTCATTTATGTCAATGTGCTCTTCCAATGTTTAAAAGTCTGAAAACATTTAGCAATACAAGAATGTGTTCAAGTTTATTTTTCAGTCTGTTATACAAAATGTACTTTGTAACTTTTTCAAACACAAAATTAAAAATTGTAAGAAAATGTGCTGAAAAATTATCTTAGCAGAATGATGTTCCACAAAAATAAGATTAAAACCAGTATTATCCCTGTTTAAGATGTGTTCATCTAGTCAGTAATGAAGGTCTGTAATATGGTGTCCTATATACAAGTGACAGAGAAGCACAGACTTCTCAAATGTTATATGGCAATACAGATGGTGAATTTACTCTGTGAAGTACATTTTATTCAGTTCAATCCATGACCTAAAAACAAATAGGGACTAATTTGTATTCAAATGAGACCTTATAATTAGTGCCCTATGTGCTCAAAAACAAACTTCCAATTTTCAGTTGTCATAAGTTTGTAGGATGTTGTCATGTCAACAATTTTACACCTATTTGCATCAAGGTAAAGTTTATTAATCTCTAAGGATTAAATCTAATAACAGATTTGTGAATATGCGAGTGTGTTTTATGATCTGTCTTGTACTAGCACACACTCCTAGTGCTAGCCCACGATGTCATTATGCCTTCGACAAGCACACCACTCTCCTAGGCACATTGTACCGACACCAGGCGATACAATCTATACTTTAGCAATCTTATTAAAGAATATCTCAAAGTCTTAAGTATGACCTGGCCAGGTTTGAACCCATGACCTTCATTGCTCGAAGTGGATGCTCTACCACTGAGCCACAGAGATGGACATGTGTAAATTGAATCCTTCGTAGAAGTCACTGTCTGGTTCTTGTAGATACATGTACCAGTAGTTTTCATAAATGGGCTCGACTGTAAACCTAGCTTTTAGCATGATGTGATTCATCAGCATATCACATAATAAACGCCCCATAACATTTTGCGTGAAGCTATTATTTCTAGTGGATATTGAATTGTGCAAATTTTCCAGTAAAACCAATTTTATCCCTAAAAAGGTAACATAATCAGTTTTCAAAATATTCTTCCAAATATTAAGGGGTATTTATAATGTGGTATGTTGGAGAAGCTCTATAATTAACAGGGGCGTGGATGCCTGAATGGCTTAAGGATCACAGTGCCTCTCACCACCGACTCAAACCCCACTAGGGACGATCCTAGTGTGACAAAAGTTTGTCAGTTCACTTACTGAAGGTTGGTTGTTTTCTCCAGTTTCCCCCACCATCCTAGCTGACTGCCTCAATATGAGTGAAAGAATTTTGACTGGAGCATAAAACTTCATTACTCCACTCTACTATTAATCTATTATGGACCTCTACCTAGGGAACTGTTCTCCTATAGTGTTGTCTGGAGAGTTTCCAAACGAATTATTTACTTTATTCAACATTATGAACACGTCTCAAGCCCAGACAGATGGCAATCATCAAACTTTTGTAATAAATTTCATTCTCCTTGGCGCGGAATTTTGATAACAAGAGGCCCATGGGCCTGATACGCTCACCTGATAACTAATGGCTAGCTGATAGATTTTAAGAAAACATAAATACTAAACCCCAATGACTTTTTCTTTAAATCATGATAACCATTGTATCAATACCTACAATGTTCTAATATACATGCCTATACAAAAAGTTAATAGTTTTCAAGATAATTAACCATTTCATTATTGTTTTACATCTGTGACCTTGACCTTTGAACCCATGACCTTTTTCTATACATCAAAATGATCGAAAAATGTATCAATACCTACAACATTCTAATATATAAGCCTATACAAAAAGTTTATAGTTTTCGAGATAATTAACCATTTCAGTATTGTTTCACATCTGTGACCTTGACCTTTGAACCAATGACCTTTTTCTATACATTAAAATGATCGTTGTATCAATACCTACAACATTCTAATATACATGTCTATACAAAAAGTTTATAGTTTTTGGAGATAATTAACCATTTCAGTATTGTTTCGAATCTGTGACCTTGACCTTTGAACCCATGACCTTTTTCTATACATCAAAATGATCGTTGTATCAATACCTACAACATTCTAATATATATGCCTATAGAAAAAGTTTATAGTTTTCGAGATAATTAACCATTTCGGTATTGTTTCACATCTGTGACCTTGACCTTTGAGCCCATGACCTTTTTCTATACATCAAAATGATCGAAAAATGTATCAATACCTACAACATTCTAATATATAAGCCTATACAAAAAGTTTATAGTTTTCGAGATAATTAACCATTTCAGTATTGTTTCACATCTGTGACCTTGACCTTTGAACCAATGACCTTTTTCTATACATTAAAATAATCATTGTATCAATACCTACAACATTCTAATATACATGCCTATACAAAAAGTTTATAGTTTTCAAGATAATTAACCATTTCGGTATTGTTTCACATCTGTGACCTTGACCTTTCAACCCATGAGCTTTTTTTATACATCAAAATGATCGTTGTATCAATACCTACAACATTCTAATATACATGCCTATAGAAAAAGTTTATAGTTTTCGAGATAATTAACCATTTCGGTATTGTTTCACATCTGTGACCTTGACCTTTGAACCCATGACCTTTTTCTATACATCAAAATGATCGTTGTATCAATACCTACAACATTCTAATATATATGCCTATAGAAAAAGTTTATAGTTTTCGAGATAATTAACCATTTCGGTATTGTTTCACATCTGTGACCTTGACCTTTGAGCCCATGACCTTTTTCTATACATCAAAATGATCGTTGTATCAATACCTACAACATTCTAATATATATGCCTATACAAAATGTTTATAGTTTTCGAGATAATTAACCATTTTAGGTATTGTTTCGCATGTGTGACCTTGACCTTTGAACCCATGACCTTTTTCTATACATCAAAATGATCGTTGTATCAATACCTACAACATTCTAATATACATGCCTATACAAAAAGTTTATAGTTTTTGAGATAATAATTATAATCAGAGGTAAAAAAAAATTAGGTCACGACCTTCACAATTGACCTTGACCTCATTTTGAAGATACTAACAAGAAGATGTCAAAACTGAAAACCCCATGTCATTATCTGGTCAAATAGTTAAGTTATAACAATTTGAAGCTATTTTACGATTTTTTCAAAATTAAACTCCACACTGTATGATAAATCGTCTGAAATTGTAAGCACCTCAGCGTCGACGATGACCTGGAGCCGGTGATGCCGCGCACACACGAGGGACTATACTTGGATGTCGGGTGCTATGCGTTGTCAAGGACAGGTGATTTCTACATAAAATAGTATTCATGTAGTTATCCAATGATTATTCAACAAATTTATATGTGATGTACTAAATATGTGGTACTACCATCAAAATGCATTCCAAGGATCTATAGTATCAGCATCTTTATAACCATAAGTTTATTGTCTAATAATGCATGTCTTGAAATATAATTCAAAATAATGACATAAACAACTGGTGTACTTAAATATATTTTACTGACATATGTATACATAAATATTACAGATAGGAAAATAAATCCATTATGTGATGTCTTGTACAAATCGAATGAAATCAAACATAAATTTTTAATATTGGTAAATTTTGAAATTTTTAATTTCATCTATGGGCTTAGTTTACATAATTTTTTTTCCAAGACTGACATTTTACATATTTCATTAAGGTTGCAATTCAAACAAGGATTTCAATGAAAGTAAAATCCTGCTGAGAAGAAAAGAATTCTTTAGGATTTATAAATGAATCTTGTCTTCTTTAACTGATTAAATAATGAACCCAAGCATGACAGTAATGTGTATGGTACAGATAAATGTGAATTCATAGACAAACACTATTACTATAACCTTCATCAAAGTACTTTGTCGGTAGATAATAAAAATTATGATCCCCAATTTATGATCAAAATTCATTTTCAAATGAACTTATTTTGAATGCTACTGTGATTAGCACAAATTTACAGCAATTTTTGTGATATCTGAATTTTCAGTTGTTAAAAATTCACATAAATGAAAGCAAACAACAAATAGTAATTATACAACATAAGAAAATGTAGTACCTACATACAGCAACATACACTCAGAAATATCTCTTTCTACATATAAAATTTTAATCTTTAACTTGCTTACAAACTTTCCATCATCCCTTTTTTGAAGATATAACCTTGACAACATATCAACATTTTCCTTTCTTTCCATCTACAACAAAGCTACGTAGAAATCATTGCACACACAAAAATATGAAACAACAATGAAAAATATGAATATTAAAAACCTGATATTAAACAAGAAAGTTTTTGTTTCTTTCGATGAATCTTGCTTCTAAAGACATTGCAGTATCTACAGTCTAAAAATTGATCATGAACATGTCCTTGATGATTTCAGCACTTAAATCTTTTTGAAAATTTCAAATTTCACGATACATACATATACATCGTATGATAAATTGTCTTTAAATTTCCAATGTATCAACATCAATGATACACTATTATAACTAGTGATGAAATTGGGAAACCGTTGAAAACTGAATTTAATGATGAATGTTTATATACAAATCCGTACTGTATGAGAAATCGATGAAATTCTGAAACTTTTGAGAACTGAAGATAATGTTGAATGTTTATATACAAGTCTGCACTGTATGAGAAATCATCAGCATCTTGACATTTATGGTGCCTTGAAGCTGGTGATGAAACTTGAAAACTGAATGTTTAAATACAAGTCCGCACTGTATGAGAAATTGTCAGCATATTCTCATTGATGATGCTTTGAAGCTGGTGATGAAACTGTTGAAAACTGAATTTAATGATGAATGTTTACTGTATATACAAGTTCGCACTGTATGAGAAATTGTCAGCATCTTAACACTGATGATGCTTTGAAGCTGGTGATGAAACTTGAAAACTGAATGATGCCTTTTATATATACAACTCCACACTGTATGATAAATCGTCTGAAATTGTTAGCACCTCAGCGTCGACGATGACCTGGAGCTGGTGATGAAACCCGTGAAGAACTTCTACTTGAACTAGGACAAGGCTCTGTATCTTCGTCATCTGAATCCTATAGACACATTAAATAGTTATTCATACTGCTCCTGTAAATAATTAGCATGCAAAACAAATATAAATAAGAGCAAAGCTTGCTAAGTTAAAAATTTAAAACAAGCACTAAAAAAAAGACTGGGATAATAATATTGCAGCTTATTAAAAATGCTAGGAATTATATAATTGTTATTTAAAAGCTAGCATCCATAAACTTTTGGTAAAGTTAATGTCATGTTTCTTAAATTCATGAAACAACAAGAGGGCCATAAGACCCTGGGTGCTCGCCTCAGAATAAATTGAATACTGCACATTTTTTCCAATAATGCAATGAACAGAGGGTTAACAGAGTTCTTTGTAGTTTATATGAACTTGACCTAGCTTTTGTCATGAACATCGTTCTGGACAAATTGTATGAAGATTGGTGATTGATGAAAATATGGACTCTAGCATGTTAACATGTTTTTTCTGATTTGACCTAGTGACCTACCTATTGCTCCAACATGACCCTTATACAAACTTGACCTAGCTTTGTCATGAACATTGTTCTGGAGAAATTATATGGAGATTAGACAAAAAATATGGACTCTAGCATGTTAACATGGTTTTTCTATGATTTGACCTAGTGACCTACTTATTGATCCAACATGCCCCATATACGAACTTGACCTTGCTTTTTTCAAGAAGATTATTCTGGACAAGTTTGATGAAGATATAACTAAAACTGTGGCCTCTAGGGTGTTAACAATGAAAAGTTGATGCATGTCACACGGCAGACAAAGACTGATCACAATAGCACAGGTGAGCTAAAATTATGTAGGTTTAAAAATAAAAAGACAATTTCTTCTTAATTATATAACCAATAAGCCTCTTGAATAAATGCATACATGTAAATCTTGCACGTACATGTATATGGCCCAAATCATCACAAAACGCACAAAAGCAGTCGACAGACAACAAAGCTTGCCAACTTAGTACAATAATCAAAGTAATTAGCCTAAGTATGTTATTTTTATCCAGACTGGTAGATCTTACATGAATTTATGGTATTGTGAAAAAAATATTGATTAACATCATTTTAAAATAATGTACCCCCATTTTGTCTGTATACTAGCTGGTTTGGATCTTTGTATTGTAAGAAGCAAAAGTGTAGTTTTAAGCATCTGCTAAATACAATACCAAATAGTGCCAACAAATAAAATATGCAGCATCTGTATTGACTTGACTAAGCCATCTAATGCAGCACTGACTAGTCACCAAAAATAGCAAAACAAACTATAAAGCAGCTAAGTTAGCATACATACTTAAAATTTAAAAAAAAACCCATTTTATTCTTAATTCTTAGTTTGATGAAATTCCATCAAAGCAAACTTCTAAAATTATTTTACAGAGACCAATGTATATCAGACATTAAGTACAAAGAGACAAGACCACAAAGAAAATAGTATGTGGTGACATTACAAAACTGTAATACACATGATTAATTATAATACAAAGAATGGTTCTATCATCTGTATGTACATGTGTGGACCAGATTGTACAATGAGTTTTAACATTTCATTACTGTCTATCTAGCAGTCACTGGCTGAATAATCTGGAGTCGAACGCTGTGGGTATGACCTTGGTAAGCACATTTGAGAATGAGTACTTTCCCTTGTCACGGGCCTTCACTAATTAAATAGATACTATTACCCCATGAACATGCACTAGCAGATCATAAACACTTGACCATTAAACTCCCAGAACACATGGATCTGTTACGTTAAGATTAAACTGTGCCTCAGTAATACAGCTAACAATTTGCTGATGTGGCATTAACTATTTTTGCCAAGATTAAACTAGCTAAAATTTGTTGATGTGGTGTTAAACTATGGGTAACTGACCTATTTTCTACAAACATTTGAATTTTAGAAATTCTCTGTTAAATACAAACCTCTTCCTCGTCTTCATCTTCATCATCGCTGATAATCCTTGTTTTACCACGAGATTTACGCTTGGCTCTACCCTCGTCTTTCTTCTGTATAAATATATAAAGTGATATATTAAAAGAATCATAAACATTGTTTGAATAACCCACATTACTAGCACCTTTAGATTTGACATTAACATAGGATGTATAACTTGAAAGAATTTAACATGCGTAAGCCTAAGGTTTGTATAGGCACATTTTAATCTTTGCACTGTGATACTAGTGTTAGCCAGATCTCACTAAGCTACCTCAATGTGACCATGACTGACAATGTGTACTATGTGATGTCTGCTTAGTGTGCTACCTCACTGAGACAGCAGATGCAGAGGTTACTTCCCCACCAGTCCATTATCCTGACACTGGTAAGTCAGAAACAATGTGAAATGAAGTAACACTTAACTTATTTAAAGTTACAAAATCCCATGATTGGAATTCGAACCCACATCCCTTGGATTTGAAGCAAGACACTCTACCAACTGAGCTACATATGCTTTCAATTGCACTGTTAGTTTAATAGTTGTCATATGTGTACTAACAGGTGATAGTATCCCACAAATATTGTACCTAGTTTTTATTTCCACATAATTTTCCTGTAAAATTATCCAGGAACTATGTTCCATTACAAGAGCTTTTTGGCTTTAACATCCAGTCAAGTAATCACCACCTATAGGAAGCTGCAGAAACTGTTCTACATTGTATTTCTGAATCTAAAATTACAACATACATGTATATGTAAACCAACCTTTTTGGACGATGAAGATTCTCTCTTTTTCAATTTTGCTGATTGATCTGAAAATACAAATGTCAGAAATACACAAACTTCTTAGAACACTGTAAGAACTTAGAAGCCTTCGTGGCTAAGCGGTCTAAGCATGCTTATAGATCACCATGCCTCTCATCAACTAGGTATGAATCCAAGAACAGATCTAGGTTAAGGGAATTTTTCAGTTTGCTTACTGAAGGTAGGTTATTTCCTCTAGTCACTCCAGTTTCCTCAACTATCCCTGACCTGACCACCTCAATATAAGTGAAAATGAGAAAATTTGTCTCTTCATATGCCAAAAGCCAGTGGTGTCCTCTAGATACTTAAATTACCTCATTCTTCACAAAAATGACTGCCTCAAAAAGAAAGAATCTTTCCTAGGGTGTCTAACACTAATACTGCACTCCACTCCAAACAAAATTTTGTCGTTGCAAATAAAGTTTTGATTGAGGAATCGTGAATGTAAATACTTGCAGAAGTTTACATTACCATTGAAATTAAGTAACTCTTCTCAAACACCAGTATTTGGTTAGAAACTTAATTTGGATTCAAGAACTTAAATACCGTCACTAAGTCAAAGTCATCACTTATTCTTCTCAAAGGTAAAATCAAAAGTCCAATGTATGAGTTATTACCCAGTGTCACTGCAAATGTATACTGTTAGAACCATGAGAACAGGAATGAAACTGAACTATTAGATTTGAAGCCCAGCTCACTACAGAAAAGTTGTAATAAATAGCTAAAATGTGTCAAGTTTAGGAGCCAAGACTGATTATTAGAAGTCATGAACTACTGGACCCCTGATAATTGTAATCCCTAATATTACAATTGCTACATACTAGTATCCTCGTCATCTTCATCATCATCATCTTGACGACTTTCATCATCTTCTTCTTCACTACTACTTTCTTCTGAAGAATCACCATATCCTTCTTTGATTAACCTCTCACGGGCATTAGTAAATACAGACTGAAGCACTATAGAGTCCTCATATATCTGAAATTATACGTTATAAAATTTTATAATTGTAACCCACTTCCTCTAAATAGTAAGCTAAATATTGAATGCCAGATATTTTGTGTCTTTTCAAGCATTGATATTTATTTGGTGAGAATGCAATGGTATTTATCTTTTGACAAGATTCAATTCTATACAAGTAAACACATTGAAATTAAAAAGTAAACACACAGTATTTAATTAAGGACTAGTTCATAAGTATGGATTACCATGTTAGACTTTTATACACATCCCTAACCTGTTACCACTATCAATCACATCCTACTTCAAGTGAAATCATTGTTTTTATTTATTTATTTGTTTTAATTTCCCTGAGAAAAAAGGCCTTGGTGTTTGATTTCCTCCATCAATGGAAAATGAAGATATGACATGATCCAGAATATACTTACCAATGAACCTTCAATGTTGTAAGTCTGGGCATTTTCACATAGTAACATAATGTCAGTTTCTAAATCCACTAATTTACGATATCTGTGATCCTTTATTCTTTGCTGAAATAAATAAATTTTTCATTAGTTTTTCCATTTATTAGTAAACTTAATTATTTCATCAAATAAATATAATGAACATACTTAAAATTGTATCGATTGAGTGGAATCCAATATTGTAAAATGGATGCTTCTTTGTTCAATCTCTCATCAATAATGTTCTCCCTCATCATGCCCTGGTTGAATAATTAAAGTTGTGTTTGGTGGCAAAATAGGAGACAGATAATAAATCCTACAAAGCCTCAGTAGCCGAGTGGTCTAAAGTGAATGCTTACAAATCACAGTGTCCCATACCCCCAAGGTTTGAATCCCACTCAGGACAAATCGAAATTTGAGAAAGTTTGTCAGTTCACTTACCAAAAGGTGGATGGTTTTCTAAGGACACTCCAGTTTCTTCCACCATCCATGAACTGCCTTGATATAAGTAAAAGATTTTGACTGGAGCATAAAACTCCATTACTCAATGCCACTTCACTGATCTACATGTACAATCTACTAAATACCTATTGAATTGCATTATTAGACTGAAGCATCAATATTCTTCTATAAATTAACTTGTGCAAACTGGACATTAGTTTGCTCAGATGCTGTAATGTTTAAGGGGATTGTATTGTCATACTTACTTTAATTTTTCTGAAATCCACAGGTTTCTGAATGATTTCATAATACTCTGGTAAGTCTTTCTTTGATGGAAGATGCATAAACACTTCACTTAGAACTCTACCATCACTGAAAATAAATGTATATTACATATTACAATGTACATGTACATTAAGAATGCATTTAAACCTTTTGATAATGCCCCTTGAAACGAACTCACTAACTTGACACAGTTATTTCCTCTTAGGTTGTCTTTATCTTCAAATCCTTTTATTACCCAAACGTCTGAACACACAAATCATGGCAATGGATTGAGGTTTCACTGTAACTGCCATAAAACAGCCTGCATTTCAACTTCATTCATCAAAAAGTTTTGGTTCCTATTTTTAGAGATTCAAGAATCGACCCTGATATGTAAAGTAACAATGCAGACACCAAAAGAGTAGATGTGGATGTTATTATTTACCTGTCTTTGTAGTTCAGAACCACATCTAGTAACTTCTTTAATGTTTTTGTTAATTTGGGAGGATTTGGTGGCATTTTCTCTACTGGTGGTCTACCACGTTTTTTCTTTGGTTTATCCTTAGCTGGAGTGTCATCATCATTCTTTTCTGCCTTTCGCTTTCTTGGTTTTTTTGTTTTACTCTTCTCTTCTGCTTGATCTAAATTTCCATCTTCAATGGCCTGCAAAGACAAATTAGAAATATATGATGAGAAATCCATGCTCAATAACATGTGTATACATTGTGCTGGAATACATGCAGTTTGAATGTTATTCAATGCCACAAAGTTTAATTCTTGACATTGGCTATTATAACAATGAATTAAGGCTACTGAAGTAATGAATAGAGATGTAACAATATGCCAAAAATTGTATTGTGATATACTGCAGAAATCCTTAACTATACTGCAATACACGTACAAATTGAATACATACATATAAACAAGACCCAAAAGTAGTTTTAAGCCTTTGGTTTGTTGAGTCTCTTGAACTGTTCTTGTTTTATTACTGTAACATTACAAAATTGTATCTCAGCATTTGATTGGAGGCCCAATAAACTGGTTTTACTGGTATATCAGCATACTGTTACATCACTAACAATGACAATACTTTCTAATAGATGACACGTCTTTTTTATAAGAGTATAAGAAACTGCATCAAGCATAATAATGATTCATCAGAAAATAAAAGATAGAATTGTGCTTTTAATTCTCCATGCAAATGATCTTGATGGTTGTTAGAATTTGGTAACTTAACAAGAATTAATTTATATGTAAACAGAAAAGTAACACCTTTGTCATTTCTCCATTCCTTATTCCTGTAGAACAAATAATGAAAAAACCCTACTTACCTTAATCCATTGCTTTTCAGTAAGTGAATCAGAATAATCCACTTCTTTTCTCTGTCTAGAACCACGACCAAACAACTTCTCTTCCTCTTCTTCATATGTAAGTCTTTCCACCTAAAATGGTAAAATATATTACTTCATAAAGCTTCAGTAACTATAACAACAACTACAATACACTAATGTGAGAAATAACTATTACAACTGTAATCAATCATCACTCTTACTAAGGTGGCTGGTGATTGGCTACACAAAGGTAAAAAATGGCTGATGATTGGCTAAACAATCAATGAAAAAAAAAGAATGAAGAGACATTGAGAAAGGATAGGGATCAATATAAGACAAATTGAAAAAGAACAGACAAGGATATGATTTAAATAGTTGCAAGATAGGAACAAACACTAGAGACCCAATAGGCCCCGAGATGCTCAAAATGTTGTTTTAATTACAAATTAAGGCAAAATTTAGGTACGTTCACTCAGTTGTTACAGAGAAGAATTTTAAAAAATTCTGCCATAGCCAGTTAGCTAAAAATGGATAAAATACTCAAAGATCTAGCAAACAGCTTTAATGAGATGTATATGTATCAATTTTTCAAATATCAAATTACCTCATCTTCATTCTTAAGCATCCAAGCAGGAAGTTCATCTTCTTCCATTAGACGTGGTTTACGTTTAGGATTCCTAGCTTCCTCTCTCCGTCTCTCAATATCCATTGTCTATAAAAGAATATACAAATTACAATTTATAAATTTTAAACTTTGAATTGGAAGTAAAATCAAGTTTAGTAAAGTAGCTAATTGAACAAGAGGCCCATGGACCTGAATTAGCTCACCTGAGAAAATCTGAAGTGAAATAATATTATGATGAATCTTGGTTCCTAGGTAAAGCTATAGGGTGCATAATATACACATATTTTTAAAACAAAATGATTTTGTAGCACTTTTCTTGGTTACTGCAATCTGTCTAAATACAGGAACATCTTGTACACAAATACATATAATGATTATTACTACTTACGGGACCTAAGAAAGACATGTAGGAACTTTATACACAGATGACTATTATATAGAGGTTCTTTTTGACAGCAAAGTGACCATAAAACACTTGTTAATGGACAGGTGGTCTTTATGTAAATTGTCACTAAAGCAGGTTTTACTGCACTGTATTATTTACTCTTACAAAATTACAGATGTGAATATTTAAGTACTCCAGTGTCAGTTTTCTTTATACAAAGTGCTTCAGTAACAGGTTTTACTGTATTACCTGATAAAGATCAAATTCTTCTTCTGTTCTAGCCAACATCTGATTGATAGTTTCATCATCTGGTACCTCATCCTCCTCCTTAACAACAAAAACACAAATTATATCATTATTTAATTAAGTATATGTATACGCTAACTAAGGTAAACCAAATAGCTTTAAATTTATCTTCTTGTAACACAACCACAAAAAGTCCTTCTACTATGACTAGGTGCTTGCTATTTAATAATAAAATGGGTCAAAGACTCAATGGGCCGGGTTGTTTTTTAAATTTCTATTGAATGGGTTTAAAGTGTGGAAGAAATCTTAAATAATTGCACAAAGCAAGGTGCACAAGTTGTTTTTTAATACTTCACAGAATGTCATGAAAAATGGGGAATAGGTCCAACAATGACAATATATATGAAAGAGTAATGAAACAAGTATATATATATATGTAATAGAATAATCTCAATCATTTTAACATTTTCTAAACCTACAGTAAATTGAAACAAGAGGCCCATGGGCCTTAGCGCTCACCTGTGACCTTGACCTTTGAACCCATAACCCTCATTCATATATCAAAACGATCATTAGGCCAATACCTACAATTTTCTAGCATAGATGCCTATACAAAATATTTATACTTTTCAAGATAATTAACCAATTCAGTATTAATTTGCATCCGTGTCCTTGACCTTTGGACTCATGACCTTTATTCATATATCAAAATTATCATTAGACCAATACCTACAATATTCCAATATATATGCCTACACAAGGAGTTTATAGTTTTTGAGATAATCAACCATTTCAGTACTTGCTTGCATCTGTGACCTTGACCTTTGAACCTTTATTAATATATCAAAATGGCCATTGTGCCATTACCTACAATATTCCAATCTGTTTGCCTATACAAAAAGTTAATAGTTTTGCAGATAATCAACTACAACGGTAATAGTTGTGCATCTTTGACCTTGACCTTGATCTATGTATCAAAATGATCGTCATGTCAATACCTACAATTAACTGAAAATCCCATGCCATTATCACCTGAAATGTTTAAAAAATAGCATTTTTTATCAAAGGTCAAAAACAGGGACATGACCTTGACCTTGACATCTTTTGGTACAAAATAGCAAGACAAGATCAACAGTGAAAACTCCATACAATTATCTTCAGCCGTTATTGAGTTATAACAATAAATGTCTCGTTTTAAAAATTACACAATTTACGCAAAAAACGTGTAACCTATTTTTCGTTCAATTTTCATGAAAAACACAATTTTAATGTTCCAAGGTATGCTGAATCTAAATATCCAATCAAAATTTGCCTGCACCTTTTGGTTTCAGAGAGGAAGATTTTTTTTGTCTATTTGCTATTTTTAGTAACGGCGACCATCATGTTGGGCGTGGCCAAACCCTGAACATAATTTTGAAAGGCTGTTACCCAGGCATGATAATCGCCAAGTTTCATCAAATTTGGCCCAAAAGTTTTGGAGGAGAAGATTAAAATGTAAAGTTTACGCACGAGGGACGACGCACAACGGACGATGATAGATTGCAATAGCTCATCTGAGCCTTTGGCTCAGGTGAGCTAAAAACATGCACAGAAATTTTACATTGGAATGGACTGGACGAGATGGACAGTACAGGACAGATAGGCAACAGAGTGACAGCACTAGCTTTATAGCAATGGCTGCCATCTTAGAAAATTCTAAGAAGTCATTAAAATGAATATTTGTTTAAACACTAAAATGCTTATGTTCTTGAAGTCATTGGTTTATTGTTAACTACTATCATAGTTTTGTACCAAACACACACACACATACACATATATATATATACTTTAAATAGTCTTTTGCATTCCTCCAGAGACAAGTTGTCAACCTATCATGCAGAATAAAATGGACCTTAAATATAATCTTTCCATTTTTATACATATACATATATCTTTGTGAAACAATGTAGGAGGAGTTATTTAACAAAATAGGTACCCTTTTTTCAAACTCTGGAAAACAATGCCATTAAGTCAGGTGCACAACTTTGATAATCTTTTGATATATACAGTACAAAGTAACTAAGTTTCAAAGTCTGGAAAAATGGGAAAAAATCCTGAAATATTTCCAAAACGTCAGGTGCACATCTTCAATATTTATAGAAACATTCTGTGAAGTTTAAAGGTTTTTGATAGAAAACTGTAGTAGGAGTTGAGTTCACAAAGTATGTACCCCCAGTTCAAATACTTGCTAAAAAGTGACTAAGTTTCAAAGTCTGGAAAAATGGGGAAAAAATCCTGAAATATTTCCATAAAGTCAGGTGCACATCTTCGATATATATATAAACATTCTGTGAAGTTTCAAGGTTTTTGATTGAAAACTGTGGGAGGAATTGAGTTCACAAAGTAGGTACCCCCGTTCAAAAACTTGCTGAAAAGTGACTAAGTTTCAAAGTCTGGAAAAATGGGAAAAAAATCCTGAAATATTTCCATAAAGTCAGGTGCACATCTTCAATATATATATAGAAACATTCTGTGAAGTTTCAAGGTTTTTGGTTGAAAACTGTAGATGGAGTTTAGTTCACAAAGTTGGTACCCTATTTTCCCCGCCCGCCCGACATTCACCATACTATAAACCGGATTTGCACTCCGTGTAACCCGGCCAAAATTTGCAAAACAGTGGGGAGCATCTAATAATTAGTCAAAAACAACAATAAAATGTCAATGCAAAATCTTTTTTTGTTTTACACATGTTCCAATATAGTTTCCCAAATTACCAAATTTTACATTGAAATACATTTAAATTCCAAATTTAGCACTTTAAATTTTTGGCCCTTATCAATGCATGGGTGTAACAGTGAAGTGGTCTGGGTGGTTCTAGTGTTACAGTACTTAATAAAAAAAAGTGAAAAATCCAAGGTCACACTACATTTCATTTCTTTCCTGCTAAATCACTAACAGAATCAAAGGAAGAGGTCTAAACTCAACCCCACATATTCTCTTTCATGTATCAAAAGACATAACAAATTCAGTGAATTAGGATTCCCTGCCAGCAGGTTCAATTTTTGTGATATGCACTTATGTTCAAAAGGCGATAACTCCCAGGAAAATGAGCAAACTAACTAGGGTTAACAATATGCTCATCTATCAATGTTGATGCTTTGCACCAAGTTTTATGCTTCATAGAATTTTAAATTCTTGGAGAATTTGCGCAGAAATGAATTTCAGACAGACGGACGGAAACTAGAATTTAATAATTAAAACTAACCTCTTCTTCTGTGCTGTCACGGAGTAAGATCTGATGTAACATCTGACGTCTTTCATATCCTGTTGATTTCTGATCAAACATACCAGCCTGGATGACCTTTTCATCAACATTAAGTTTGTATCTTGCAGCAGCCAGGATTTTCTCTTCAACACTGTTAACTGTCATTAAGCGTAACACTCGTACCTCATTCTTCTGACCAATTCTGTGAGCTCTGTCTTGAGCTTGCATGTCCTAGAATAATAATTTTTGAACATGTACATGTAATACAATGCCAATAATCATAGCTATAATACAATATTAAACTGCAATATCAAAATTAAACAGAAATTTTAATTTTGACTGAAGAAGTCCAAAAACAACTAATAAAAGCAACATTTTTTATGCTACATTTTTTCAATTTGGCTGATAAGATATTCTTTGTATTTTTTTTTTCTTTGGATACCACTTATGTAGAGACTATTCCATCATAATCTAAAGTGCATTTTAAACAATGTAATCAGTCTAAGTCACATGCAAACACTTGTAAGCTAATCATGATGGTTTTCCTCACATTTTTATGTCCCCAAAACATAATCACAATGATCATGATAAGACTCAGACATCAAATGGCACTGTAAAAGATACTGAACGAGTGCTGTTAAAAAGAGATTCACTGTTAAAATGTGATGGCGCATTTTTTCTACATTGGGGAAGAATAACCCTTCATGAGTTGTGTCTTGAATGTACTAATTTTGAACACTACAACATTAAACCACAAAATGTTGTGATAGAATCAAGCTAACGACTCACTCTTAATATTCAAAATCAAATAACCCTACCTGATGAGGATTCCAATCTGAGTCAAAGATGATAACAGTATCAGCTGTCTGTAAATTAAGACCAAGTCCACCAGCTCTGGTACTCAATATGAACACAAAATAAGGTGAATCCTTGTCGTTAAACATCTGTAACAACTGTCCTCTATCCTCAGATTTAGTAGTACCATCCAAACGAAGATAACGATAACCTGAAAGATATCAAATATTGTAGATTTAGTGTTTAAATCCAACAAATTGCACTGTTACTGTTTAGGATTTAAACTGTTTAATCTTCTAAATGAGTACAATGGAAAGACCCATCAATCTTAAAGTAGGTAAGAAAGTGGATAAAAGGATCTAAATGAGTACAATGGAAAGACCCATCAATCTTAAAGTAGGTAAGAAAGTGGATTAAAGGATCTAAATGAGTACAATGGAAAGACCCATCAATCTTAAGGTAGGTAAGAAAGTGGATTAAAGGATCTAATTGAGTGCAAATGTCAGGATACTTACTGAAGAAGTGGGCTTGGTAGCTGAGTGGTCTAAAGAGCCACTTACTGAACTCAGCCCAGATTGCTGCCCAGGTGTGAATCTAACTCAAGCAGATCCTAGTGTCAGAAAGTAGGATCGCTTGTCGATGTACTCGCACTAGTTTCCTCCACCATCCCAGAACTGATTGTCTCGATATCAGTGAAAGAATCTTAACTTGAGCATGAAACACCATAAGTCCACTTCACTTCATGAAGAATCAGAGGATTTCAATGACTTGGGTAACCCTGAATATTTCATTTATAATGCAGAATCTGTGGATTTTGTCTACTTTTGGAATCCTATAACTTTTTATATTCTGTCTGCAGATGAAAACTTAAAGCAGAAAATTCAACAGTTTTATATTTTTCAAAGGAATTCTTTTTTATATACAGTGGATATTTTACCTCTAAAGACAAAGTAATCCTCCATAATACTCATAAGGGATGTCATCTGACAAAACAGTAAAACTTTGTGACCTGTAGCCTTTAATTTTGGTAACATTCTGTCTATCAGCTCAAACTTTCCTGCTGCTCTGTACAATTCAGGTCTGTATATTAAATAATAATAGTCAATAAAAAAACTTCTAAGTAGCGAAATCTGATTGTCCAAGCTGAACATCTACATGTGCCAATGTGCAGACTCGGAGTATTGAAAGGTGCAGTATTAAAACAATTGAAGCTTTCCACCATATCTTTTTAACAACTGTAAGTGTATTTAATATTAGCAAGTACAGATTTATGCACACACATTAAATGACAAATAAGCATGGATTAAAAGTACATGATACTTCAAAATTATTTTCTCTTCTGATTTTTAACAACCCAGGACCACATTGTCCTAGTGGTCCAAAGCACCAGGAGCCAGTTTGACAATCATTCCTTAACTAAGATTTTCCTTAACTTAAATTTAGCAACTTTTGGTAATCTGATTTTAGAACTTCTGATGAATATTTTTGTCAAATCTAAATATAAATGTTTTCATGTAGAAATTGTCTTAAAATTGACACCTTAAATTCTTGAATATCTTGAAAATTAGCAAAATTATAGATTTGAAATTTTGCAAGATTTAAATTAAGGAAAAATTTAGCTAAGGAATGGTTGTGAAACTGGGACCAGTTAACCACAGCACCACACATCACCTAGGTTCGAATCCAGCTAGGACAATGCTTGCTACAGGTTTTCTCTAGGTGTGCTTGCTTTCAGAACTGACCATTTTAATAACTATAAGGGAAATACAGTATTCTTGTAAAGCATAAAAATGCCATAAAACCACCAAACTAAGTACACAATAATAAATGGTATAACATTTGGCATAATTAACTATTGTCTCCAGTCTTTATATACACATACATGTATATATACCAGTTACATTGGTAATTCCCATCCCACCCACCTCTCTATGTATGACATAACAAAATCCTAGTAGATGTATAAATATCACATTTATCATACATACCCACTGAGAACAGAACCTGTTAATCCCATATGATCTACTATAGCCTCTTCTAGATGAGGAAATATAAATGGATGATTACAGATTTTGCGTAGCTGCATGATTGTGTTCATCAAAACTTTAGCACCTCCACGACCCTGAAATTATAAATTTATACAGTACTGCAACTGAACTTTTTAATAAATTTAAATATAAAGTTTAGTCTTCCTCTTTTAAACTAAAATATTTTGCCATTTGACACAAAGCTTCTAAGATTACTGTCAGAGCCAGTCTGTTTGTGACAGTGAAGTTATGCTTTTTTCCATAGAAAATAAAATAAATCTAAATAAAAATTGATATTATTCACTTACTTGTACCTAGTTATAACAGGAAATCTGTATGTGCATCCGCGATTAGCGTAGAATATTTCTGCACAGAGCAAAACATTGATGCTATAGGGATTTAACATGTTGAAAAACCAGGCAAATGGGGGACCCTGTTGTGCATGACGTAACACGTCACCAAAGACATTACTTCAAATGTAAACATTGTCATTTTGGCCATGTAAAATCCCCATAGTGCTAACATTTTTCCTTTCTATAGAAAACCTTTATGACAATCGCAGGTGAGATTTTCAGTTACGACTAGGTACAAGTTAGTGAATAATATCAATTTTTATTTTGATTTATTTGATTTTCTATGAAAAAAGGTGTAATTTCACTGTCACAATCACATTGGCTCTGACAGTAAGTAAATCACAAAAAAATTATTATTACAACTTTATCAAGAATTCAAACTTGAAGGATTGTACTAAGATTGCTGGATTTTAACCTGCAAATAATTACATCATTTAAGTCATTCTTATACAAATACTGTTTGAAACAGTTTTATAAAACAATATCATTGCAAATGTAAATCTAAATATAGCCTATTAACTAAAGTTTCAGTTACCTTTTTGTCTTTTTCTGAGCCATCAGTAAGTAGAACACCTTTACTATGCATGTGTCTGTATACTAATCTCTGTAGAGCTGACATATCACACTTAATCACATACTCAACCTAAATACAAACAAATGTCATGTTAAAATGATACTGTAGAGCTGACATATCACACTTAATCACATACTCAAACCTATATACAAACAAATGTCATGTTAAAATGATACTGTAGAGCTGACATATCACACTTAATCACATACTCAACCTATATACAAACAAATGTCATGTTAAAATGATACTGTAGAGCTGACATATCACACTTAATCACATACTCAACCTATATACAAACAAATGTCATGTTAAAATGATACTGTAGAGCTGACATATCACACTTAATCACATACTCAACCTATATACAAACAAATGTCATGTTAAAATGATACTGTAGAGCTGACATATCACACTTAATCACATACTCAACCTATATACAAACAAATGTCATGTTAAAATGATACTGTAGAGCTGACATATCACACTTAATCACATACTCAACCTATATACAAACAAATGTCATGTTAAAATGATACTGTAGAGCTGACATATCACACTTAATCACATACTCAACCTAAATACAAACAAATGTCATGTTAAAATGATACTGTAGAGCTGACATATCACACTTAATCACATACTCAACCTATATACAAACAAATGTCATGTTAAAATGATACTGTAGAGCTGACATATCACACTTAATCACATACTCAACCTATATACAAACAAATGTCATGTTAAAATGATACTGTAGAGCTGACATATCACACTTAATCACATACTCAACCTAAATACAAACAAATGTCATGTTAAAATGATACTGTAGAGCTGACATATCACACTTAATCACATACTCAACCTAAATACAAACAAATGTCATGTTAAAATGATACTGTAGAGCTGACATATCACACTTAATCACATACTCAACCTATATACAAACAAATGTCATGTTAAAATGATACTGTAGAGCTGACATATCACACTTAATCACATACTCAACCTATATACAAACAAATGTCATGTTAAAATGATACTGTAGAGCTGACATATCACACTTAATCACATACTCAACCTATATACAAACAAATGTCATGTTAAAATGATACTGTAGAGCTGACATATCACACTTAATCACATACTCAACCTATATACAAACAAATGTCATGTTAAAATGATACTGTAGAGCTGACATATCACACTTAATCACATACTCAACCTATATACAAACAAATGTCATGTTAAAATGAAGTGATATTTAAGTGATACAGATTACATGTACTATCACTCTATTAAAACACAGGAATCAGTAAACAACAGTAAAACACATGTACTTGGCTCAAAATGTTTAAAATTTTACAAGGAAAAACTAAGTGCTATCCAAACTTTGATGGTAAGGTATAGTATGGAAAGATTTTTGAAAACATAAAAGAGTACAATAAAACCTAGTAAATATATAACCATCCAAGGTGGATGAAGCAACACTGGGGTTAATGGACAGGTGGTCTTTATATTATATAGAGGTGAATACAAAAGTATATATTACTGTATGTTAAAGCTGAAGTCGACCCATTTGAAATAACACACGTCTCTTTTCTAATTCTTTGTTGTGATAAGACAAAGTGATCTCTGTTGCCTCAACACATAACTTTGTAGATAAGTGTGAAGTCTCACCCATTCTTTAACAGGAAAATATTTGCTCTCATGAAATGCAAAAACACTTGTGAAATTTTTTTAAAACGTGAAAATTTTTAGGTCAACAAGCAAATTAAGTGAATTAGGTTCCTTAGCAGTAGGTACTTTTTTGTGATTTGAAGTTATGTTCAAAGGCCCATAAATCCCAAAGAAAATGAGCAAACCAACTCAGGTTAATTAAATATATGCATCCCCTATCAATGTTAATAGTTTGCACTAAGTTTCGTAAAAAAGTGCTTCATAGTTTTGGAGAATTACTCTGGACATAAAAGTGTCTGGACGTATGAAAGGATGAAAGTTGAAATTTAATAACTCCTTCATTTTTCATAAAGAGGGTGACGAGTTCAGAACATAAGAATCAACAACATTTATTAACATTTTGTGTTGTATACAATATTTTATGTAACAAACCTTTTCAGGTAATTGCGACTCTACTTCTTTCTTTAATCTTCTCAACAAGAAAGGTCGAAGGACCTTGTGTAAACGACGGATGATAAGAAGGGTTTCTTCTTGATTCAGTTCTACTTTTTCTCCAGTCATTGCAAACGGGGTGTTGAACCATTGCTCAAATGTGGAACAGGATTTGAAAATTTGTGGCAACAGGAAATTCAACAATGCCCATAACTCAGGTAGTTTGTTCTGAAAGTAAAGCAAGATATATTCATTTCATGTATGATGGATTAAAATGTAGATTAATTAAAATTCACTCCCACTGACATCCAAATACATCTAGTAGACATATGAATAATATGCATATGGTCCAGTTTGTTTCTGCCTTGAATTTCTTGTGTTATTATACAATTAGCCCTTTGTTATTCAAAATATCAGCATGTACTATCACAATAACTAGAGATGATTTTTTTGGTTACAGACTTAAAAGTGCAGCAAATTTTAACATTTACACCTGACACTGCCAACTATGCAAAAACCTACCTAACGATAAGCAATCATTTGAACAAAACGTGTACTTAATTGTATATTGTTAAAAGTCAGCAGAAGTAATAACATGGGTACTTTGGCCAGAATGACTTCATTACCTTCAGTTGATTGAACAGAGACAACAATACCAGACATCTATACCTACCTGTAAAGGTGTTCCAGTAAGTAAAAGTCTGTTTGGTGCTGTGTAGTGAGTGTTTAAAATCTGTGTCAATTTACAGTGATGATTTTTCATACGATGCCCTTCATCAATAATCATGTATTTCCAGCGGATCTAAAAGAACAACAAAAACATGAAAGTATTAAATCCTGACTTGCATTTACTGGCAATCAGCTGTTTAAAGTTCACATATAAAATGAAATGTACATGTAGCACTTCATAAAATGGGATTCATATGTTTACCATGTGATCAATACCTTGTAACAATTTTGTGGAATGATATGGAAAACTTTCATGTTATAAACTCCTCCATATCCAATGGAAATGATTCTTCTACACTAATATTATGAAGTAACACATCATAATTCCATCACAGGGTATGATGGTGAGCCCCAATAACTGAAATAGAACTTTTTCTAATTTACAGCAGTAGAAGTCCTGCTTACCTTTGCAAGCACAGCCTTGTCCTTTATGATGTATTCATATGTTGTCAACAATACATTAAACTTTCCACTTTTCAACTGAGGAGCGATTGCTCTTCTTGATAATGGTGATCCTTTATATGAAACAACAACTACTGATGGTGCCCACTTCTCAAACTCATAAACCCAATTTGTTAATGTACTGTAAGTAGAGAACAAGTTACATTTAAACATACTGTCATGGTCATTAAAATGATTATATCAAAATGAGAACCACTTAAATGTTTACAAAAGTATGATGGACAAGATAACCTCAAACAAACCTAGAGTGTTACTATAAGATTAAAATATTATGAACATAAAATGTACCGTAAAATCATTAATCATTCATTCTTGCAGTGTCAAAATGTGCATCTTTTCCAAGAATATTGCTTTGTACATTGTAGGTACCCATTCAGAAATACTTCCAACATGTTATAACTGAAATGACATTTCATTTCTGAAGTGTCCCTAAAACAAACCCCAAATAGGAAAGCCCCAACCATGTACATGATCAAAATATGATTAGCCAATGGAAAATCTACTCCACCCAAAGATTGTTCCTGTACAATTTCATAAACATCTGTTAAAATTATTTCGAGGATAGTAGCAGACAAAATGTTGGGTGAAGAAATGGAGTAAATACTTTATTTGGGGACACAATTATTGACAGTATGAGCAATTAAAATACATGTAATTGTTGATGTAAAGAATTCAAACTATAAAAGAAGGCAAGGTTTTTCATTTTGTAATTCATAATAATGTTGTTTTAATGCTACTTACGACAATGGTACAATGATTAAGAATGGACCGTTTACTCGTTTACACTCCATCAGGTAGGTAATCAGACCTATTGTCTGGATAGTTTTACCCAGACCCATTTCATCAGCCAGGATACCATTTAAACTATTGTTATACAGCGACACCAGCCACTCCAATCCTTTTATCTGTAAATCATTCAACATTCAATATTACAATATTTGATAAATACATGCTACAAATAATTTGACATAAAATGGAGCTCACAAGTGTACCTGATATATATATTTCTTTTATATTTTTATTTTGGAACAATACCCAAAATGTTGACATTGCATATTCCCAGAATGACATCATTTTTACAGGAAAACAATAAATTGTGCAATTCGATATCTAATGGAAATTTTAATTTCGCAAAAATTTTAAGGGATCTCATACGGTACATGTACACTGGTGAAACCCATTCATTACTGTAGACATGGTTATTTAAGCAATCTCATGAAGATGTGATTTAATTTTGTGTTTTTATCTGTCTAAGACCAAATGATATCAAATCAGTTATGAAATAGAAAATGAAGATGTAGAGAAATACATGTAGTTCTTGTTTTGTAAGTTCAATTGACTTCCACTAGTTCTACTGCTGGCATTTTCAGGAATGACAAACTAATTTTATATGTGATAAGATACAATCTGTGGTTGATTAAGAATCATGCACGCAACTTGATTTTTTTTTTTTTTTACATATTATACAACATGTATAAAAAGGCAAAATGTTACTAAGTTACATATAAATCTATGTTATTGTAATTATGCTACGAGTCAAGATTTACAATACACATGTACATATAAAAGATAGTAAGTATGTTAATAACACGTAGACCTACCTGATATTCTTTTAGTTTTCCATTGACCAGTATAGATGGTTGTTCATGTATTCCCTCTCTAACTGTGTGAGCTATACCATAGTAATTCTTACCAGCATCTTTATGATACTCATCTTCCACAGCAGATGACCTGGTTATTATAATAATAATGTAAATATCAACATTCAGATAAGACAAAATAATATATCAAGAATTAATATATAAAAATAAATATAATGGTAAAAAGACAACATTTTTAAGAAGCTTTTAGAACACTTTCATTTTTAAAATGCTCATAATATTGTTGTTAAAGTATTTGATAAACTTAATCTTATACAGCAATACAACTGAACAGTAAACCCTTTCTTTATTTTCCATAGTAGTTTTCTATTAATGAAGACTCAAATCAGGACATATTCCCAGAAACAGCCTGTACTTACTTAATAATTTCTTTAGCTGCATTTTCATCCAACTCATCAGCAGAGCGTATGGTGACAGTTGGTTTTTCTATAACTGTTTTAATTTCAGTTTCTTCTTCCTAATTAAAAAAATCAATGTACATTTAATCACAAGATTACAGATTTCAGTTTTACAAATGACCTTACATTTTTATTGCATTATGTCAACATTTTCAATGCAATACACCAATACATGTATTTTCATTGCAATATGCCAACGTTCTAAATGCGATATGCCAATATTTTAAGTTGAAGTTATTTTTAATCTCTAATTTTATGGAATCCAAGATGTATTTTTCTGTTTATAAATATTAAGTTTTGCAACTTTACTGTCTGCTGTTATCAATCAGTTAAATTTTCTTGACTGAAATATTGAAGGGGGTTTCAGTACACAACAAGATGTTGAAGCTAGTGGTTTAGTAATACAGGTGAACTAGTAATATATATACAGCCAGGCATACATGTACCTCCTCTTCTTCCTCTTCCTCGTCCTCATCATCTTCATCTCGAGGAGCAACTTCATAACTAAATATAAAATCACAATAATCAATAATATTTACATTTATGGTGTTTGATTGTATTAAACTCTGTTTTAGACCAAATGAAGTTATAGGACTATAATTACATTTGCTAATGTGACATCACATACTAAAAATCATTTATACCATTTCCAACACTTAAAAATAAATTGTGTAATTTTATCTAATACAAGACATTTTTTCTTTTTCAGCATTTGTAAAATGGTTCTGCAGAAGAAATCATTTAAAAGAAAAGTTTATGACAGATGACTCCAGATGCATTGTTTCTATTTAGCTTTACTAAGAACAACTAGATTACAAGTATAAAACATTCCACTCTGGCTAACCTTTACCCCTTCTCTCTAGGGATAAGGGGGAATTAATTGTGCTCATGCACACCACAGCAAATTAAGATTGAAATCTGACAAAGTAAATAGCGTAAAAGAGAAGAACGGACAAAGGTGAAAAAATATCTTAACTGTCAATTGAAACATTTATATCCGAAAGAGATCAAGACCATATAAATATACTAATTGATTCTATAGTTACCCTGGATTAACTTCCAACCAGGTCTCCAGCTGACTAGCTAATGGTGCTTCATCTCCTCGTAAAACTTTACCAGTAGCTGTTTCTATAACATGGATTCGCATGTCACTCATATTGGAATTTTCATCATTATTCTACAAATATAAATACCGGTACATACACTGCAACTAAAGTAAACCTTGTATATGAAGACCATCCACACAGCATTTATACATGTAGATAGGTGGTATTTCTATCAAAGTTCTTTTTGGTGAAAATATGAAGCATACGAAACGTAAAACACTACTCTTAATGGACAGGTGGTCTTTATATTACATAGATGTGTATGCTATATATAGAAATTGCACTTATTTTAAAACATGCAACATGCAAGGAACTTTATATCTGTTGTTGTCTGTTTAGTTATACAACATACTACAAACCCTGCTGAAGATAGTTAGTTGTATCAATTATTATCACAATTTACACATACCTCTAATGCATCTGGTGCATCCGACTTCTTCTTTTTCTTTTTCTTCTTGTCATTCTTCTTCTTCTTTCTGGTCTCTTCCTTGTGTTGTTGTACAAGCTGCATCAGATTTGATATATACTCATCTGTTTGATGTAGTAGGTACGCCAGACGTTTATCTTTCTTCTGATCAATCAACTTCCTGTAACCTTCTTCATCTTCAGCCTAGATATAGATAAGTTTACCATGCATTAAGTTATGAAACACACAAGAATTACTTTTTAATACTTCACGCTTTTCTCTCAAATCACTGTCCAAACAATGATGACAAGAATAGTGAAAATATGAAAACTTATAAATACTGACAATGACAAAGGAAAAGTGACAAACATCTACATGGTCCTTTGAAAAGGTGGAATATCCTAATTCATGAATCTTTATTGAATGTTATCTTAAAAGATCTAGCTAAGTACACTTAACTAATACAAATTCTTATAGAATATTTTATATTTTTAGCATTTTTTTTACCAGCATAACTCTCACGTTCTTTTATAATCAATATCTCATCTCTAGAGGCAAATGTACTTCTATCTTAGATTATGTTTGTACAAAATCATATTTACATGTACATGTATATATTTTATTGATCAAACTATCTTTGACCATCACAACATCTCTAAATGTCTAGGTTAAAATCATGCCATAGGGTTCAAAATTCCCTGGGACAAGGTCCTGGACTTTCTGATTTTACATTGGGACTCTTGATACTTTACTGTTAAAGTCTGATGGACCTGCCATTTTTTTACCAGGATAATCCTACTTTTTCTACACGATATAAAATTGCACTTATTTCAATGTTGACATTGGACTTTCAAATTTACAATATCATGGCGATAATATCACAATATTTACGGATGAATATTGTCAAATGATGGGCTTGGTTTTCACTGGACTGCAATAAAGTCAAACATAATGAAAGAATAATAAGATATAAAATTGCAAATTTTATCAAAATTAATGAAGATTCATGGCAAAACCATGTGTTTAATCTGCTTAATCATGATCAATACACAAGTGATGCCATGATTTGAAAGAATTTTGTTGTAAGTAATAGGGTTCTACGATATCGTGATGTATGCTTTTTTCCACGATATTGTCATCGGCAAATTCTCGGTGACGATAATCGCGATGATAATATATAATAACATCTCTAGAATCCAGTATTCTACTCAATTCCATCTGTTAACTTACCATGAGTCTTCTCATACGCTCTTTCTCCAATCTTTCTTGTTCCTTCTTCTGTTCTCTTTCTGTGTTAGCATGGTGCATCATTATTGCTTTGTTTACCTTGCTGATTTTACCAGAGACATTACGATGGAATTCCTTGAAATCTTTAGCATGTTGTAACACTGCATTTAGATATTCCTTGAACAAACAATATTATCTTTTTTAATTTTTAAGTTAAAATATTCGTTTGATTTAAATCTATAAAATTATAAAATTTCTTTGCAAAAAAAAAAAAGCAAGAATTTACAGCCCCAAATAGTTAAAACTGACAAATATTTAAAAAAAAATCTTCTTACCAAGAAATTGTTTAATTTCGAACAAAATTATTTTGTGATAATAAGATTTTCACTTAATTTATAATAGTTATGATAAGTTCTAATAATTCATATATGGCAAACTTAGTTTACTGGAAGTAAAGTTTTCATCAAGACAATGGATATCTGATATCAAAATTTCGCCCAGATAATTTTTATCCTTCAACTTTGATAATATGAAAATCCTATAAACTTCAAGCCTGATACATTCAAAGCTGTTATTTCTTTTTTTCCATATTTAAACACTCAAAGCTGTTATTTCTTTTTTTCCATATTTAAATGTTTAAGTTTTATTGAATTAATTACTACATTGTATTGTTTGTACCTGATGTTTTTGTCTTCGTTTTCTTTCCTGTTAGTTTCTGTTGTTTTTCTAATTTCTCTGTTACTCTAGCCTCCCTCAGCGATTGTCTCTTACTTCGTTTATATGCCTTTGTATTTAATGCTGTTTCTAGTGTTGTATCTTTTCTCATACTTGCGACAACCTCTTGTCTCAACTGAAAGAATTAAAGTTAAATCAGGGATTAAGATAAGACCATCATAGATGATGATGGGTGCTATTAGACTATATAGGTGCAACATATTTTCAAATAAAACAAATTGTTATACATTTAACTTTGTAAATTACTGTTTATATAAATCATTATAATAAAAGTCCAGCATTTAAAATGTTGACAGATGTAACCAGCATCCCCAAAAATTGAAGGTAAAGCGGATTGTGCAATTTTGTCAGTTTATGACAAGTGAGAGTGACAATAATTGCAATTGTTTTTGTATTTAAATGTCCATTTGATTGCAGCTTTTCCAGCTTAGGTTTAGTCAAATATATAATACAGCATTACTGAAAAGTGTAGACTTTAAATATCGTGATCTTCTCTGTCATGTAACATTTATACATTAAGAAATTTTCATTTTTCAGAATGCAGTTTAACCTTTTACTGGGAGTTTATGTTAGTAGCTAACCAATGATCACAGAAATCAAGAACATTAAATATTTGTTATATAGTATGCCATCACATCACAATCAAACTAGACAAATAGATACATTATTGATTTTACCTGTCTTTGAAAGTTAAGCAGTCTTAAAGCTCTCATTTCAATCATAGCTTTAGTTTTTAAATCTTCAGGCATGTTCATGGGTAATTTCTGCAATTCTAATATTCTTGAAGAAATCCTGGCACACACTCTAGAATCAACAATAAAATGTATTACATTAAGTACAATTAAATCTTGTTATCTCAAACTCCATGGGGAAATGACAGTGTAATGTTTGAACTAATAGATTGAATGGAGTTTTACGCCCCAGTCAAGAATACATACATGTACATATACCCTAAACTACATGCATAGGTAAAACTGGTTTAGGACTGTCATATTTGCAATTAACATCAGATAGTAACTTTAAAAACATGTAACAAAATAAAATCAAATTATGCATTAATTACTGAATTCAAATATTTGACAAGGTAATCTGACATGGAATTGAAAACTTAAACAAAGATTAAAACAATATGCCAATCAATCTTTACGTTAAGGAGAACAGCTGTCAGAAGATCAGCTTAGCTTGCTTATATTGCTTCCATTAAAACACTCTAATATTGGATGTTGAGGCTCATACCACAGTAGGAAATAAACTCTGTCCCCTTTATACAAATGAGCTAAAAATGTTCCAACTGTATCAATATCATATGGTACCTGTTTTCTCTCTCATTGAGAATTTCAATCGGATCCAAGCCCTGAGGCTTAGCAACGGGTGCTATCCGACTTTTCTGTCCCATGGACATGACAGACTGACCAGGAACCTGTTGTCCTTGCTGGGGCTGAATTGGTCTCTGACCAGGTTGTCCAGCTGGTGTTGCTGACTGATTTGGAGGCATCTGTCCACCAGGGTGGCTTCCTTGGCTTTGTTGTGGCATGTGAGGTTGTTGCTGTTGAGGTGGCATTCTTCCTGGTGTTTGCTGATGAGGTTCTGAATATTTACAAAATCATGTAAAAATACATGTATATGTAGTATCATTAGAATATCAAATACTTCTCTAAATGCCTAAACCAGATTATTATCTTTAAATTCTATAATTGTTATGCAACCATGGCATTTTAAAATTAAATATTCTAATATTCTTAACATTTTTTTTCTGCACTGACTGCTTTAAAACAAAGAGGATGATACCAGCATCTCTTTTAAGCATTCACAAAAATTATGTAATGTCACCAACAGGACTAAGAAATTCCACTATTTTATGCATAAAACTATCACATCCTGTTAAAAAAAGACACAATAAGACAGAAAGTTACAACAAGTATCATTTTTTTCTCTCCCTTTTTATTATTTAAGCAATGATTTCAAATTTTTGTTCATGTGTATGAAATTAATTCTTCAATGTGTAATATCCGATGTAATGCCACAGAGCATATTTAAATGTGATTTACCTTGTGTTCTAGGCATCTGATTGTATGCTCTTTGTTTCCCTTCTAATGCAATTCTGACAGCGTCAGGAATTGGCTGATTACGAGCCAGTAACTTGTATGCCATGATCTGTGCTCGTAATTGAGACAACTGTACTGGATTAAATGCTGTTGGTCTAGATCCTCCACCAGGCATCTGTCCACCCATTCCTGTCTGACCTGTGTAACAAGGTCACAATTATTGACTTTGTTATTTATTTAAGATGCTGCTTTACTGTTACATTTACATACTAGTATTCATATTACCAAGCTTGTTCAAATTCATATTTTGAGAAAATAAGAGCAACACATAAAACATTTTTATGATTAAAAAAATACTTAATATCTGTATACATAATGCATCTACCAATAACTGATGACGGCATGCAACAAAAAATATAATTAATAATGATTAAATGCTATTTCTAAATGTGTCAAAAATGATTTGATTTAGGAAAATCATACAATTACTTGAACAATAAGGAAAACTTTCATCAGAACCTTGAGGTTATGTTTTTGCATTTTTTGAATATAAATTAAGACTTAAAATTTTGAAGAAAGTTGATCTGACCCCTGAAAGTTAAGGATCCATTGCAAGCCCTGCATTAAAATGCTAATTTTTACTTTGTTAACAAGTTCTAGATAAAAATGTGATTATTTTACCTTTATGCTAACTAGGTTTCCACAAATTTAAAATAATTACGGTAGTAGCCAAATTTCCAAAATTTGTGAAAATATAGTCCTTTTTAAAGTATTTTTCCACAAATTTGCTAAAATAGGTTACTTTTTGAAAGAATTCCTCAGAAATTAGTAGCCAATGGCGATTTTGGCTACCAGGAATGGGAACATAGGCTAAATATCAAGCACTATTTTACCTTGTTGATTTTGATCGCCTTCCATCCTCTGTCCACCTGGACCCATCTGCTGTCCTGTACCTCTTGGCATGCTACCAGATGGTCCTGTCATTCCATGACCCATTGGACCAGCAGATCCTCCCATACCATGTGAAGGCATGTTGGCCTGGGGCGTGTTCATTCCTTGACCTGGGATACCACCAGCTGATCCCATATTTGTAGTTTGTGCTGGCATATTCTGAGGATTCATACCATATCCACCCATATTAGGACCACCTCCCATATTTGATACAGGTGGTTGCCCTATGGGTGGAGCTCCAACATTGGCACCACTTTGCATACTTGGTGGTGCTGTCATATTTGGCCCTCCTAAAGCGGGATTGCCCATGCTTTGTCCTGCTCCTGGCATTCCACTTGAATTTTGCATTCCTTGTGATCCCATACCCTGAGGTGGAACTCCAGGCATGCCTTGCTGCATTCCACCCATTCTGTGTTGGCCAACATTCATACCTTGATTAGGCGGACCCGACATCCCCTGTGGCTGTCCACTATGCATGCCCTGGGGACCTCCTGGCATCCCAGACATACCCTGAGGACCACTCTGCATACCATGAGCTCCTCCCATTCCTTGTGATGGACTCGCTGACATTCTTTGGCCTTGTGGTCCTCCCATACTATGATGAGGTCCCTGCATACCTTGAGGATGCATTCCTCCTCCTCTTGCCCGATCTGCCATGGCCATTAATTGAGCATAACGGGGATCATCTTGCATCCCCTTTTCTTCCATCTGATTGATTGCCTGTAATGAACATGATACATTTATATTGAATAAATTACATGTATAATTAACTAAACCAGTATGCAAGTTTATATTTAAGAATACTTGATAGCACTCAGAATGCCTTAAGAAGAATTCCATAAACTTCAATTGTTACTATTACTATTAGTTGTTGTTGACCAGAACCACTAACCTTAGTTCAACTACCAACCCCTGATCTATCTTTGATTAAAAACTTTCAGCAAAGGGAAAGATCTCAAATAAATCTGAAAACTGACAACCATATTATCTCATTTCGCATTTGTATTCTGCTGCTTATATCTTAGTTCAGCAATGACAATCGGATTAGTAGAGTTCCATTGGATAAGAAGCTTTTTCTTTAATTGTATTTTTGTTATTTACCCACCTTTAATTTACTGGTAATCAAATCCTTACAACAACTTAACCCTATTGTTTGACTGGTTGATTGTTGTCAATGCGTCTTTTGTCAATTTTTGAACAACAGTTTTTTTAGGGTGGCAGTTTGTAAAGCACTTTACTTTAAGTCAACTGACAAATAATAAATTGGATTATCAGTAAGTATGTCTACCTGTATGTTTGAGCATTCTAAGGGGAACAACAATTTCAATGAAGTCCATCAATGTTTCTTGTAACTGACCTTATTAAAGTCCAACACCAACATTAGATCTGACAGTCAATGACTCAGTATAACTGGCTAACACTTCTAGAAAGGGGTGTAGATGATGAATCCTTTAAGAATAATTATCCAAAACTTTTGACATCACTGATTCAATCACAAGGTGGAGTTGCGTTGAATTGATTAATGGTGTTTAATGTCCCAGTCAAGAATATTTCACTTATATTGAGACGTCACCTGGTATAGGTGAAGGTGTAGAAATTATGCAGGTGCGCTGCACTGATGGCATTATACAGCAGGGTTCTTTACCGCACCATCATGACCATGCCTAGTCCCATGACACAGGACCTTGTTTATTATAAGTTCCCATCCGAAAGAACTGTGACGGCGAGTGCTTGGCAAAAGAACAGTCATTACCAACTTTCTAGTCTTGGGTCAGACCTCATCTGGGTTTGAATCCACGACCTCCAACTTACTGAGCGAGCATAACCAACTGAGCTACCGCAGACAGTAGTCATCACAAGGACATCAGACGAGTATAAAAATGTGACTACCCAGAAACACAGTCATATTGAGCAAGTTTAGTGGTTGAAAATTCTTACAAAGAACCTGTTTTCCATAAACAGTTGGTTGTGACTTTGTTGTTTCAATCACTACTGTAACAGTAACATTTATGTTTCTTTGATATTGGCTTGAATAAAATGTATATATATCATTCCACTTGATTGTATCAGAACAAAATGAAAAACTTAAAAGCATGCTAACAACAACATTCATACAAAAAAAAAAAAATATTTTTAAAAACAAAAACATTATAATTTTGCAAAAGTACCATAAAAATTGAAACAAAATAATCATAAATAATGATTCATTTCAAAAGTGTACCTGATAGGCGGATATCAAGTATATTTAATTGGTAGTGTGCGTTCTCATGTGGTACTATAATACATGTATCAGAAAAGTCCACTTCCATACCTAGGTTTCCACAAATTTAAAATAATTAGTAGCCAAATTTCCAAAATTTGTGAAAATATAGTCCTTTTTAAAGCATTTTTCCACAAATTTGCTAAAATAGGTTACTTTTTGAAAGAATTCCTCAGAAATTAGTAGCCAATGGCGATTTTGGCTACCAGGAATGGAAACATAGCCATACTTAATGCCACAGATATACACTGAATTTGGCAATAAGCTTCCAGATTTAGTGTGTTACAATACAGCTTAGATACCTTGACCAGAAAAATTCTGGTAGTAAATGACTCATCTTTATAATATATTATAGTTACAATGACGTAATTAAATTACTAGAGAGCCACTTCTGCTCAACTTTCGAGTTGCCCTATCTATTTAACTTTTTAAGACAGCTTTAAATTACCGGTATCAGTGTTTTAATGTACACATCTATATTATATACCTTTTGAATCATCATAACATTGTCCTGAGGTTGACCATGCTGAGGATAGGCCGGTCCAGGAGGTGGTGCTGTCATCATCCCAGTATCCTCCCCAGTAGCCATGATGGCTTATGGCTAAATGGGAGTTTTCTTACCCAATCAACTGTTGAATGAAAAATCTATAATTAAGGCCAAAGAAATAAAAAATATGTGTTTCCACTAATGCTCTTGAAAAAAACATGATTTGAAGGTATTTGTTTTTTATTATCCCGCAATTAATTTTCCTTTGAAAAATAATGGGCAAAGATGCCAAATTTAAGTGCTGGTCAAAATATTGTGATAAATTTTTTTTGGTAGGCATAAACATTTAGGGTCAGTCTGGTTAGTGGAAGCACAGATATTTTTAAGGCCCAATAAATAACATAGTTACCACAACAGAATCCATACAAAGTTTTCCTTGTGTATTTCAGATGCAGTTCATACAAAATTGTAATTTTAAAGAAACTTAAAATCATCTTTTGCTCATCAACGGTAAACTTAATTTTTATTTATTCTTAACAGCAAAAATCATTTTGTTGTAAACTTAAAATGTCTAATCTATAATTAAATCAATTTCAAATTTTTTTTTTAAAAATGATTACAAAATAATGTTTTGCATCGTGAATTAACAAATTTGTAGTGGAATTGAAATTAAAGAACAGTACAAAAATACCATGGATTATTTCTATTTCTGCTGACCCCTTATACATAAAAAAATTAGTTAATAATCTTTTCCAGTATTTCGGTTGTTCCACTTGGAAATACTGGCAGCTTCAAGTTTATGGCATTGCGATGTGTTAAACCTAGATATATTGTGCACCAAGCAAGAGTATTCCATGGAACAAAACCTTTCAAGTTTGACACCAAAATTTATAACCATTTCCTGTGTAAAAAAGTGGTGAGCATGTTTAGATATTGTGGTTCTGAATTTTACACGGCTACTGTTGTAAATAAAACAAGCTAAACAACTTATTTTGATGAAACCGAAAGCAGAATATGCATGCTTAACTAAGAATTGATAACATGCAAAAATGAAACAAGAGACAACAACCAAATGAGGCAGAGATGCCAGCCACAGCCAGAGACCGGCAGACAAAGAATCTACCACTGAAATAGATCATAAACACCGTCCCTCTTTGACAAATCCATCCACTTTATCATATAGGTTATACATCGGATACACAGACGCCGCATTATACATACCGGTAGATTGTTGATTGTCGGTAAATTAAAGACTTTTCAATAATCCTGTACACTGCGTGTATTCGATAATAATCTTCTTTTTGCGCATGTGTTTCGCGCACCGACTCACTTTGTCCGTTTTATAGTCTATATCAGAAATGTCCGTGACAGACGACTCTTTAAACTGTATTTTAAAGAAGTGGAATGATGACTTTTCTAAAATTAAAAATAATCTTAAAATAGTTGAAAAGATCAATTTATTCCAATTAAAGTGGTTTCCATCTTTAGATTTCTTTTGATGCGGGAATTATTTTTTCAAAAATACATTATATTGTATTTGCTTTTCAGAAGTTTTTATCCATTTTAATTTATTTTATTTTAAATTATATAAACAATAAGTTAAGTTGTTTTTTTGATAAATAGATTAAACTTCGACTAATGCTAAATGTGAATTATCGTGTATTGGGCCATTATTTTAGAATAAACTTTAGGATACATTTGATAATCTCCCTTCCTGATTGACCAATAAAAACATTCGAAATTATGGCGTCCATAGAAGCGGGTGCTTTAACATTCAGTCGGCAATTTTAATCAGAATATTTGCTGTGAATCTAGAATAGTTATTGCAATGTAAGATTTGACACCTGCTATAAGTTTTTGATCAAATTCCACGACAGTTGTTATAACTGATACCATGTCTATGTTTCAGAATAAGAAATATTTGCAGAAAGTTGATGTCAGAAAAAACAGGCAGTAACATGCTATGGGAAGGGGGGGGGGTTAAATGTTATTGATTGTATTTATTTCTGTTAGAACACTCAGTCTTGTTTATAAAATATAAATTTATTATTTGTTGGAAGATAGTAGTTAGTAGATTAATACCTTTATAGAATTTTTTAGATAAAAACATAAAGTGATGCAGCAGAATTAAAGATAACCAACACTGGCACCAGTGTTTTTCAGTGTGACACTCAAAAACTGTTTTTAGGCATTTTTGTAAATTGATCACCTGTCTGACCATCCAACTTCTACTCTTCTTCCAAAGAAAACCCATAGAACACACACATTTTCACCATATTCTTTATTCTAGCAATATAAAAAAAATAATTTTAAATGCCTTCTCTGCCTCTGAGTTTTCAAATATGATTGTTCTGAGTTTTAAAATGAATAAAATTTCAGAATAAACTAATTTAGAACAGAGTATTTTTATAATATATGCACTTTAATTTTAAGATTAGATTTACTTCCTTTTTTCGGCTTTAAAAACTCGCTGCCAGTAACTTTTTGATTAGAATTTTTTAAATTTTGGGGTTATAACTCGGAAAAGCTTTTTAAAAATACCGGTAAAACCAGACTCAGCTAACCTGACTTTATATGTTTAGTTATCTTGACCTTACAAACCCTTTATATGATAAACTAGAACTCTAAAAACCAAAGTGAAACATTTCTTTATGTGTACATTTTTAAAAAAAATATAGTTAGTCTAGTTGGTTTCCAAGACAGACTTTCATTGTTGTTTTGTTTTTCTTTCAGAATCAGAAGTTCATAGATTGATTGATTTATCAAAGATGTCATTTGTCAGAATTAGAAGACCACACTCAGCTGCTGGGTATCCAACAAGAAAGAAGAGACATCTTAAAAAACCAGTATGGGATGTGAGTCCTTTATATGAAATGCTATTTATTTATCTATCAAAAAGTTTGGACTAAATTACTTACTTAAACTTATCCTCTTCACCCCCACTGGGACATAAGGAACCAACAAGCGTCATCCATTTGTCTCTGTCCTTTGCCATATGTTGAGCTTGCCGCAAAGTGTATAAGTGCTAAACTTAAACAATCAGTATAAGTATATTTTGTTTGAAAAAAACATGATACTTGTAGTGTTAAATCACTTCAACATATTTCTTAATTTTCACAAAATTTCAAAATACTATAAAAACTGGTACCCTTTGTAGTACCACAGTTTGCACCATCAGAGGGAAAAAAGGGTGAAAAAATCATAACAGTAATACATGCACAGTACATCAGATCTCCACATTGACATATTGAAATGAATATAAATCTTTATAAGATTAAAACAAATTTTTATTTATTTACACCATGTTTTAAAGCCAAATTTTGAAAGTCAAAAGACTTAGAATTAACATAATGTCATTATTATTATTATTATTATTATTTATACCAGCATATTTATGTTATATTTTAGGATACAATTCAAGATTTAACTCAGTTGAAAGCCACACCAGAAGAAATTGTAAGTTAAACATGTTTATTCACAAGTTTCAAAAATAGGATTTGAGAACTAAGTCACTGGGTACTCTTTTTATTGTCCTTAAATGTTAGTAATTATTGGCAAGTTAATGTTTAAACTTCAAAATTGTTATGGGCTCGTAAGGCGTTTTCGATCACCAGGTGTTTCTGATCACTTATGCAAATTCCGAATGGCGAGCATGCGCGGTCAAATTTTTTAGGCCGTACGATCTATTTATAACTACGGAAGCACGTTTTTTCCACCAGTGTAAACAAATAGTCAAAAGTACTTTCTAGGAAGGTAAAATAACTCACATTCTCTCCATGTTGATAAAAACCGCCATTTTTGTTATTCCCGTTTTTCTTGTATCACAATATGTCCAATTTATTTTGATCAAATCATTTTCATACAATCCAGTGTTGTCTGTTTACTATCTCTGAGCGTTTTAACAAATGTCAGTTCATGTGACGTCACCAGTTATAGTCTGTTTCAAGAAAACCGAGGCTGTAAAGTGGCACCACGTGTTATAGCATAATTGTTATATATGGGGAGCAAGATTATACAACACTTGGTTCTATAAATGCAATTCAACACCATAAAGTGATAACCGATACCTGCTCCATGGTTCACAACACATTCTCAACAGATTTTTACAGTTAAAACTATTGATGTTGCATCAGTATATATATTTATATAATATATATAGACATATGTCAATATAAGGTTTCTAATTGTTATGAAATCGATGGATGACACACAAATGGGTGAATGGTTTCTGGAATATTACTTAACTTAGGATTTACATGAGGTAAGATATAATGTTCATGTTTCATGTTAACAATGGCCCGTTTTGAGCCTCAAACACTTTTACTTTCTTGTGTAATACGTCACTACATCATGTGATCGGATTCACCTTTCCGCCATTTTGTTTACATAGAAATGAGGACCGGTAGGGATTTAGATAAAACATGCTGTGTAATGCTTTGATTGAACTATTTGTCAGTATAAAAGCATCCATATCAATTAGTATTAACTACGCTGATGTACATTTGATTCAGTATTATTTAGCAAGCTAAACAATTATTCCAAAATCCACTAAGTGATCGAAATCCCCTAATTCCTCCATACAGCTACTGTTTTTGAAAGACTCAGCAAGTTAGCTGTGTTGATTAAATATAATGAACATCCAATGTATTGTAATCACTGGTCTCAATTTGTTTATCATTACCTATCTGCCTTCAAAGTAATTTTTCAATAAGCAATTGGTTTATGTACCTGAGCAGGTATGGACCACTGTGGTAGCTCAGTTGGTAGAGTGCTCGCACTGTAGGTGGGAGATTGCAGGTTCAAACCCAAACCGTGTCTAACCAAGACTTACAAGTGGGTAGTGACTGTTCTTTCGGCAAGCGGTAGCTCAGTTGGTAGAGTGCTCGCTCCGTAAGTGGAAGGTCGTGGGTTCGAACCCCAGCCGGGTCTGACCCAAGACTTGAAAGTGGGTAGTGACTGTTCTTTCGCCAAGCACTCGGCATTACAAAATGAAAGTCACGGTTCTTTCGGATGGGAACTTAAAATAAACGAGGTCCCGTGTCACGGTGGGCTTGGCACGCTAAAGAACCCTGCTGTATAATGCCATAAGCCCAACACACAGGCAAAATTTCTGCACATTCGCCTATAGCTGGTGACATCTCGATATAAGTGAAATATTCTTGACTGGGACGTTAAACACCATTACTCAACTCAACTCTTTCGGCAAGCACTTGGCTTTACAATATGAAAATCATGATTCTTTTAGATTGGAACTTAAAATAAACAAGGTCCAATGTCACAGAAGGCAAGGCATGATAAAAAAAACCCTGCGGTATAATGCCATCAGCCCAACGCACATGCAAAATATCTGCACTTTCGCTTATAGCTGGTGACTTCTCGATATACATGAAATATTCTTGACTGGAACATTGATCACCATTACTTGACTAACCTCTGAGCAGGTTTGGGGCATCACATGGTACACTGACTAACCTTATTTATACATTGTTCTTATATTGTTCTTTTATAGGAAGATAGAAAGGAGAGACACAAATCAAAACATGCCGTAGGAGTAAAACTTAACAGCCAAAATAGAGGTAAATTTTGGACATGTAATTAAGATTTATGGTATACCCTCAGTCATTGTGGTTTTTTTTCTGAATATGCTACAGTCATACATGTCTATAAAGGCCACCCAAGGGTACCAGTAAAAGTGGCCTTTATGGGCAGGTGGTCTTTATATACAAGTTCAAATAATATGATTTAGAAAAATTAGGATACATTTCTACTGGCCTTTATAAGCAGGTGGCCTTTATAAGCAGGTGACCTTTATATAAAGGTGGCCTTGAAGGCAGATTGGACTGTATTGTGACTATGTTAAAATTCATTAAGAGCAGAATGAACTTATACAAGTGAGTTTAGACTTTCTGATATTGTTGATGTATAACGTAGGAATGATTATGGTAGTTATTGACATGTGAAGGGCCTCATCTAATAGAATACAACAAATATCCTAGTTTCTTTGTTAATGTTTAAATAATGTATTGATGGTGAAAAAAAGAATTTCATTGATGGTGAAATAAGTGCTAATCAATAAGTGCTACATGTCTTTCTCTTTTAACAAAAAAATGTGTGTAATACTACTACTACTAAAACTGGCAATGATAATAATAATAATGTTAAACTGCCCCTCAATAACTTTGCTATTGCAAAACTATGTGTTTTTTTCATAAGCCATTTCTTTGATTTATCACTTAACCACTTAATAATGCCAAAATTTGTCAGAACAAATGGTGTGATTTACATATGTAATTTCACATGTTGTTATTTATATATACAGGAGGAGGTAAAAACCTAAGTATAGCTAGTAATGATGCCAGACAGTTAGCTATAATGAAAGAAGTATTGTACAACCAGCAACAGGTACTGACACTAGTATAACTTACTTCTGTCTCATGTTGTTATTTAACCATTGAACTGTCTAGAAATGGCGTTTATAATGCTATAACTGCCATTGCCGTGCAACTCAAACTGAATAATGCATGTTAACGCATTATGATTAGTTTGCTTTGCACAGCAATGGCAGTTATAGCAATATAAACGCCATTTCTAGACAGTTCAATGGTTATATTTACGTTTCCCATTTTTTTGAAAATCTTACTTTGGTATTTTAATCCAAAAAAAAAACCTTTAAAACACATCCCTGTAACAGAGTAATAAAATTGCCTTGTCTATCTGTCCATCCATCAGGAGCCTCTGGTCAATTGGTCTAAATCGTATACATATGGATCACACTTCTCACTGCCTAGGTTCGCATCCCAATTGGGACAGGTCCTAGTGTGAAAAAGTTTGTCAGTTCACTTATTTACTTATATCCTTAGGTCGAAGGTTAAATGGGTAAGCTGTAGAGGGGCATCTGTAAATTATTTAAAAACCATCTTTAATACAAAAGCTAGACAGTATTTAATTCTTGGGTGTGGATTCCATAAGGAGAAACTTTAGGAGGACCTTTAAAAATTTTATTTTTACAACTTTTAAATATTGTAAAGAAAGGGAAATGTCCTTTAGGTGAGCTATGCGGAATGTCAGTGGTTTTTCTCTGGGTAGCACGGTTTCCGTCACCATCCAAGAACTGACCATCTTGATCAGCATAAAACACCATTTCTCCATTCTACTTCTCTAGGTTAATGATAAGATTCATAGCCTTTTGTTTCTTTTTAAGTTTCAGAATGTTCTTGCCAAGTCAGACAAGATGATGTCTGTAGTAAATGATTTGTTTGGTGATGATCCTAAGGTAAAGATTTAAGAATCAGGCTCCAGTTTCACAATGGGGTTTGCCAGTGTACCAAGTAATATCCCATAATGTTTCTGCTGAACAATTATTTTCATTGGAGATGAAACTGCTTCAGTTCACATTTTCCCATAAAAATGACATTACGCTGGGAAAATTTCATCATAATCGCTTTCCAAAACATTTGGCGCAATGTTAAGGGGTATTGATAACATGGAACGCTGGCAAACTCTATTCTTCCTTTATTAAGATTTTCCTTAACTTAAATCGGGTAAATTTAAAATCTTAATAATTTTGTTAATTTTTAGAGATATCCAGGAATTTAAAGTGTCATTTTGAAAATCACTTCAAGCTAAAATGTTATTTTTAGTTCTAAAACATTTTGCTAAAATTTAATTTAAAGTACCGGTAGATCTCAGTTGAGAAATGATTGTGAAACTGGGGCCGGTACTACCAGTATATTAAAATTTGACATTTTCTTTTCTGTTTACATTCGTTTGTACAAAGTGTACATCAGCAGTCATTATGTAAGTTTTTTGCTACTATGTTTTTTTTACAAGATGTACAAGCCAACTTGGCTATTATTATTTCATGTTCGTATCTTGTGATCTTGATTTCACATGTTGGAAAAAATGTTAAGCTAAGTCACATGAAAATTACTACCGGTAATTCTACAGTGTAGCATAGATCTTAGGTCGTAGGTGTGAATAGGGAATAGGCACAACACAAGAATGGGAAAACTGTTAGTACTTTTTTTACTTTATCAACAGTGGAAGATTAATTGTTCTCATGCATGACCTTTTTGAATACGACAATCCTTTAATGTTTTTTGACAAATTTTAATAATTTTATTTCCAAGTATTTTGAACAGTAGGGAATTATACATTTGGAAAATATGGAGAGTCCAAATATTTAGAGGTGTCTGAAGACATAGAGATATATTTAGGACCTGATGTCTGATCATATGGTCCCTCCTGTTTTAATACCTGTTTTTACCATATATATTAATGAAATGCATACATGTATACATATTATATGACTAGTTCAGTAGTTGTATAATGTTGTATATTTTAGAGATATACAGGGATACCACACATTACAACTGCCCCTGGTGGAGAAGATGCAGAAAGGTAAATATTACAAACAAACATGTATGAGTAAAATACTTGTTATAATCACAGTGCCTGAAATTATTCTGAAATTCTAAACCAGAATGAATTTACAAAAGTTTCAATGTTTTCTATGAAAAAACATGTGAGAATTTGTAAAATCTTACATGTCCAAATAAAAATTTATAGGTCTCAGGGGTTGTATCAGAACATGCTACACTTCTAACCTTATTTTAACACATATAATGCCCTGTGCTGTGACTACAAATGTACTTTGTCACCATCATAACAGTTTTTCAGACTCTTGGGTGAATAAGTTTGTCAGTTTACTTGTATTATGTTAATGGTTTTCACCATGTACTCAGCTTTCCTCCACCCTTCCAGGACTGTCTCTCTGCAATATAAGTAAAAAATCTTGCTGGGACTTAAAACGCCATTACTCCAATACACTCAGACTTAAAATGCCATTACTCCAATACACTCACATGCAGACTTAAAATGCCATTACTCCAATACATTCACATGATAAGTTATATCCTTATGAAACCTCATTTGGTACTTGCTTTGAAGTAACAAATATTTATTTACACAGAAATGAAGAAATTTTCTATAATTTAACAATAAAATGATAGATTCTTGATGAAATCTCACATTATATTTGATATTTATTGTAGATCTGGAGACATCGTGGCACCACTTCCTGACATACAGACAAGAATAGAAGCATTAAGTGAGTCTGTAATGGATGGCTCAGCATTAAATGACTTTGGTGAAACTGATAGTGGTAAGTAAGTTTAACATGTATGCTAAATACGTGTTGAAAGTTAACATCCAGTATATGATAAGAGCCCTACTTGGCCTCAAAAATGAACAAAATCAAACTTCAGTAATTAAAACAGGGACAAAAATTTGTCATAACATTTTCCCTTTTTCATTTTTGGCAGATGCAGTTCTTATCGTGTGACCTTTTTCATTCCTGAAACAATGACCCAGACCTTGACCTTTGTCCTACTTACATATTTGGCTGCTGGGTCCATATATATCACATTATGTACACATCTTGTTTATGTTTGTATTGACAGATGAAGAGTCACCGGAACCTCTTGTTTATGAGCCTAAATTTAACATGGCAAGATTTCAACAATTTCTACAAGCAGAAGAGAAGAATCAGTCAATGAGTACCATAAGTGGCCAGGCTCAGCTTAGTCAGTTAGACCAGGGTCCAATACAGAGTACACAGATACATAACACATATACCACACAAGGTAAGGAACAGGGCTTAGATGAATTTTTTTCAAACTGCTTTCAAGACTAAAAGTTACATATTTTCTTTTCAAAACAGCTATTGAGGCTTTTAAATGGCATCATCATGACAGCTTAAACCCATGCAAACTGAAAGCAGAGTTACTTTTCTAAATAGAGCAACTATGTCCATAAATATGCCTGAGTAAAAATAATCTAAAACATTAATTTTTGGGGACACCAGAGGCACTATTGTAATCAATTATTTTATCTGGGTGAAAACCTGTCCAGGAGGATATAATTTCATAATAAATTCTATCTGACGGATATGAATATCATGATGACTTATTCTGTAAAATAAAATCAATGGATAATATTTACCTATAAAATATTATTTATATTATCCTAAGTAAGTATTTCTTGGGGGATAAAATAAATCATTACACTGTACGATACCTACTCTTTTCATCTCAGGTTCCATGCATCATATGTGCTTATTTTCATATTATTTCATCTCTTATAGGTTCAGAAAACAATACATTTGAGACGCCCAAGAAAGATGGTGATGAATCAATATCAATTCTACGAACACCTAGATCTGCCATTAATGACACAAAGAAAGTGAAGAAATCCAAGAGACGAGTTGTACAGACTCAACCTGAACAACAGAAACCGTCCAACTTAAATCTGACAGATCTTAGAAAGGTAACATATTATTATGATCGTGTGAAAAGAGGGGGGCTCAGTGGCCGAGTGGTTAAAGCGAGCACTTATGAATCACACACCCTTCTCACCATTTATGTTCAAACCAGGCTCGGGTAGATCCTAGTGTGAGAAAGCTTATTAGTTCATTTTAGGTAGTTTACTCTGTGCACTCGGGTTTCCTCCACCATTACCAGAACTGACCACATCTCTATATGTGATTGAATCTTAACTGGGGTGTAAAACACCATTACTCCATTCCAGACTCTTGTGAGAAGAGATGATCCTTTCAGACAAAGTGGTCTAGCGTGCTGGCTTACATAATCATGCTACCTCTTACAGTGTCATGCCTAGATATTAATCCCACTTACACAGACCCTAGTATGAGAAAGTTTCTTAGCTTACTTGTTGGGTTGGTAATTTCATCAGGTACTCAAGTTTTCTCTACCATTTTAGAACTGGCTATTTTGTTCTGTGTGAAAACATCATTCTGTTCTATTCTCTTTTGAAATATGTTCAATATTCATGAAAATTTATTCCTTGTTTTTACTGTTTTACTTTTCTGGTCAGTCTTTGTCCACTGTAATAACCATGGGTGGGTTACTCTTGTTTTTTAACTCTAGTAGTGTCTCGTTTGGAACTCTACTCTTCTTTTGGGGCTCAATGGCCAAGTGGTCTAAATTGCTGGCTTACAAATCGTAGTGCCTTATGTTTTAGGTTCAAATCCCACCATCCCAGAACTAATTGTCTCAATATTAGTGAATGTATCTTATGTTTAAACAACATTAATGACTCCATTCCACTCTACTAGTGTCTAAATGAAAGCTTGCCTGTATAAAATATAGTCATGCCCCTGGTACAAGCATAGAATTATGTGTTAATGTCCAACGTTAAAATATTTGATGGACTAAATGTGTTTATAAACCACACTGATCTTCTATCAGCTCTTCGTTTGAACTAGCAAGTTTGCATGCATTAATTAAGAAATTACTCCGTGCAGGACTCAAAGTTGGGACTTATATTAGTGCCATGGCAACTAAAATTATGATTTTGCAATCGAGTCTTTGATATTTGCCAATTTGGCTACTAAAATTTCCGTCATTAATATTCTACTTTGACTTGTTTAAATAAGTTTCAATTTTTGGCAAATAAAAGTTTTGATTGGCACCTGAAAATTTTTGATAAGGAGCCACATTGGCTCTAGATTAAAACACTCACTCTGAAACCTGCAGAGTTATGTGATAAAGTCATGGTGATCTATTATATCTGTTTTTAGGTACTAGAACATTTGGAAGATGAGATTGCAGATTATGAGAGACAAACTGGTAGAAGAGCTCCAGCAGAGAGACAGAGACAAGAGACATTCTCTGGTTACACCTTGTCGCTGGTCGACTCTGTAACAAAACTTACCAGGTATCTCAAAGAGGTTAGTATAATGAGAGACAAACTGGAAGAAGAACTCCAGCAGAGAGACAGAAACAGGAGACTTTCATAAGTTATGCTTTGTCCCTAGTTGATTTTGTGTCAAAACTTACCAGAGGCATTTTCAACAACATTTTCATTTTTCCAAGGTGCTCACGTGAGCAATTTATATTTCAATTGAACAGTAGCTCTTTCAACTTTACTAGGATTAAGTATGTTAATATCTCAGAAAAATTTGCATTTCATTGTATGTCAAGAGTTATTGCCCTTTGTTTATTTCACTGATATTTTTGTTAAATCTCTAGCAAGTTGATATTCCTTAAATTTTGTTGGATTGAAGCATGTTTCATACAGTTACATTTATTATACAACATTTTCCTTTTGAGAGGTTTTGTATCTTTTGTGACATGGGGCCTCACTAGCCAAGTGGTCTAAGGCATGTACTTACGGAGCACAGTTACTTTCACTGCCTTGGTTTGAATCCTACTAGGGACAGGTCCTATTGTGAAAAAGATTCAATTTGCCCACCAGAAGTTGGTGGTTTCTCAGAGCACTCTGATTTTCTCCACCATCCCTGAACTAACCACCTTGCTATAAATAAAAAAGTCTTGACTTGGACGTCAATCTCCATTGTTCCACTCCACTCAATCTACTTGTGACACCTTGTATAAAGCTGACAACACAGTTAGATAACAGCTGGTGTCATGATTACAGATTCATATTGTTGTATTAAATCCTTGTTGTTTTGTGTTGTAGAGCGAGATGAGACTTCGAGCTGAGATGACAGTCAGAGAACAACTAACTCAAGACGTGTTCCAGCTTAGAGCTTTAATAGATGCTCTTACTTCAGTAGGTTACAATTTCAATTTTTCCAGAAAATGAATTTGAAATGTTTTAAGGGGTTGAAAATTCTTCAAGCCTGACGCCCGGGACTAGAAATTTGGCAAGCAGGACTTGGCAAAAAATCTACTGAAAAGCCCATCGGGCTTAAATACTCAGAAGACCAATGAATTTTATTTCTGACTGTCTTGAAAAACATTGCCCTGTTGTTGTTTACATTCATTCTTGATCATTACAGTGCTTGTAAGAAATGTTAGTCATTAGGTAGGCATTTCAAGCGTTCAATTTATAAAGAAAAATCTAGATAGTTATAGGGCTTGTAATTGCTTCAAATATTCATATCCCATTATGTCGCTGTTGAATTTTAATTTCACATCTAACAAGCAGACTGCATTGGGCTCCAGTGGTCAGATAAGAAAGTCACAAGACAATAAAGACACCAAATATGATAAGGACAAGCGTGTCCGATTGTTTCAACAGCCATGGATTGACAAATTTCCATGAATCATTTATGATGAGGATAATGCAGACATGTAGGCCTATTGTAAATACTGCCGAAAAAACCTCTAACTGCCGATAGAAATGATGCATATTGATTTGTGTCTTTCTTGATTTTGCCGTAAACTCTGGACTTGATAAAAAAATTTGGGGGCTTTTGATTTTCTGTATAAAAAAGTCCTGGGCTTTAACTCATCTGAAAAAATTTTCAACCCCTGTGTTTTGCCACTTTGAATTCCTCCTGTTTTTTAGCTCACCTGACCGAAGGTCATGTGAGCTTATGGCATAGCGCAGCGTGTGTATGTGCGTGTGTGCGTGTGTGCGTGCGTGCGTGCGTGTGTGCGTGCGTGCGTGCGTCGTTAACACCTATTTTTGACTTCTCCTCTGAAACTACTGGACAGTTTTTAATGAAACTTTGTCAGAAGTATATATGGGCCGGTGCAATTCAGATTTGTTCGTGGCGTTGCCATGGCTACCATAACTAGGTCAAGGTGACCTAGGGGTGCAAAAATCTTAAAAAATCTTCTTCTCCGAAAGTACTGATTGGAGAAAAAATCTGATGTGATATTTGGCTTTTCTAGGGTCTTAAGCCTATAGTTTGTTCATTTTGTGAAATTCTGATAAAAAATAGGTTACGCGTTTTTGCGTTTAATTTTGAAAAAATCGTAAAATAGCTTCAAATTGTTATAACTTGACTTTTGACCAGATAATGACATGGGGTTTTCAGTTTTGACATCTTCTTGTTAGTATCTTCAAAATGAGGTCAAGGTCAATTGTAAAGGTCGTGACCTAATTTTTTTTACCACTGATTATAATTATTATCTCGAAAACTATAAACATTTTGTATAGGCATGTATATTAGAATGTTGTAGATATTGATACAACGATCATTTTGATGTACAGAAAAAGGTCATGGGTTCAAAGGTCAAGGTCACAGATGCGAAACAATACCAAAATGGTTAATTATCTCGAAAACTATAAACATTTTGTGTAGGCATGTATATGAGAATGTTGTAGGTATTGATACAACGATCATTTTGATGCATAGAAAAAGGTCATGGGTTCAAAGGTCAAGGTCACAGATGCAAAACAATACTGAAATGGTTAATTATCTCGAAAACTATAAACTTTTTGTATAGGCATGTATATTAGAATGTTGTAGGTATTGATACAACGATCATTTTGATGTATAGAAAAAGGTCATGGGTTCAAAGGTCAAGGTCACAGTAGCAAAACAATACCAAAATGGTTAATTATCTTGAAAACTATGACCTTTTTGTATAGGCTTGTATATTAGAATGTTGTAAGTATTGATACAACGATCATTTTGATGTATAGAAAAAGGTCATGGGGTCAAAGGTCAAGGTCACAGATGCAAAACAATACCGAAATGGTTAATTATCTCGAAAACTATAAACATTTTGTGTAGGCATGTATATGAGAATGTTGTAGGTATTGATACAACGATCATTTTGATGTATAGAAAAAGGTCATGGGGTCAAAGGTCAAAGTCACAGATGTGAAACAATACCGAAATGGTTAATTATCTCGAAAACTATGAATTTTTTGTATAGGCATGTATATTAGAATGTTGTAGGTTTCGATACAATGATCATTTTGATGTATAGAAAAAGGTCATGGGTTCAAAGGTCAATGTCACAGATGTGGAACAATACTGAAATGGTTAATTATCTTCAAAACTATTAATTTTTTGTATAGGCATGTATACTAGAATGTTGTAGGTATTGATACAACGGTTATCATGATGTAAAGAAAAAAGTCTTTGGGGTTTAGTATTTATGTTTTCTTTAAATCTATCAGCTAGCCATTAGTTATCAGGTGAGCGTATCAGGCCCATGGGCCTCTTGTTTTGCAATGTAACATCTATCTGCAGTACAGACCTGTTGAAAGTTTAACACTAAGCTAACTGATCAGCACGGAATAGGCTCTCATTTCTGCTGCTACTTAGCTTGGCTTCTTTTGGACAGCTGCTATCTATCTCTCTACAGATTCTCAGACACTGGCTTCCCATATCTCTTTCACATGTCAGCCAAGATTCTACCCTCAGTGTTAACCTTTCAACAGGCACATCTGTATAGATTTCTCATATTTTTCAGTCATCCAGGGGTTTTATTCATGATTGTATGATTGCTGATAGAAAAAGAATACTTCATCTGGAGAATGATAATGCTATGATTTTGTAAATATAATCAAACAAACTGATCCATGTTCAAATCACAAACCCAAAAGCAAAGTAAAGTAAAAAATTTGAAAATGGCATATAGAGCTAAATACATGTCCTTTCAATAGGGAACTGCAGAAGAGTAAGCACCTGTCATGCCATAATTGTAAGTATAAATGTTTTATAGATTCTGTTCGCAATTAAATCTGTTAGTTAGTTTGTTGAAAAAGATATCAGTCACTTTATTACATTAAGATATAAGTAAATTAAGTGAAAAGATATTAGTAATCGAATTACATTTTGTTTTAGGATATAATTCTGACACAAGAAGAGTATGGTAACCTTAAAACTGACTATGCAAAATATAAAGAACAAACTCAAGATGAACTGCTTAGAATAAAGGTAAAATCCAATGTGTACAGGAATCTTAGCTATCAAGCTAGATTATTGTATAATAGGAAAGGGAAAAACGCAGTGGCCAACAGGAAAGGGAAAAAAAGCAGTGACTTGCCAAACTAGAAATAATAAACGGGACCTTACCAATACTAGCAGGATGGTCTACTGACTGAACTACCTGTCCACCTATTGAGCCTGGTCTGCCACATTCCTCCCTTCCCTTTTTTTCAATTCAACTAACTTGAATTGAAAGCACCTGATTCCCTCCTATAGGATCAACCTGTTTGTCAGCCACTTCCTAGGGTCGAACTAGTCCCCAAATGTAACAGCATGTAAATGTGGTCTTATAATATTGATGTGAAGAAAGTTCGTGAGAACCTGAAACATTTACTGAATGCCCCAAAATTTATTATTTTCGTGGTGGTTTTATTTTTGTGGGAATACACTGGAATGCAAATAAAACTACAACAAAATATAAGCATTATACAGCACATGTAGTTAAATCAGATGGAACAAAGTAAACTATTGGTAAAAATGTCTAAAAGAAGTGCAGAAGAGGTTATGTCATATCCCCGACTAGAATATGTTAAAAACATTTTATATGGACTAATGCTGTCCAGCTTCACTGATCTTTTAGCAGATTTTAGTAATGGTTTATTGTATATGTATATTTAGTTTAAACAATATTTTATTCTCCAAAAACAATATATACAACATATAATTCAATATACAAACTTATAGAAATATAGAATAGGATTCAGGAACAAGCCAGAATGGCTTATATTAACCCGTTATGTATATTTGTAAGTACATGTATGGTATATCTATATTTCCTTCAGAGTTTATATGTCTTTGTTTTGAATTTGTCTGATATTTTTATTTTCAGTCTACCCTGTTGACAGCTGGTCTGTACCAACCAACAGATTCCACAGCTCAACCAATCCGTCCTGTACCAAACATTCCAGATACACACACAGGTAAATACCCTATGTATAACCATAACATTTCCAAAATGCAGTGAGGTATATCTTCCTACATAAAATGAATAGAGTGGAATAATGGTATTTTATGCCTAATCTAGATTTTTGACTTACATTGAGGCTATAAGTCCTTTTTGCACATGGATGGTCATATACATGTATGTTTTTACAAGGAAATATTTCAAGCACTCAAAAGTTTTTTTCAGTCATGCACATTTGCCTGATAATGAAACACATATACATGTAGATTTTCTTTACAATGTATGCAGTCTAAAAGTTTTGTGCAAACTTAGCAGACAAGCATTAGTAAATGCTATCCCACTTTGTCATGATAACTGTGCAAACAAATTGGGGGCACATAAAGTAGTGTTTACTTAATTTTTTTCTGCCACTTTTCTCAAAATCTATTCAACAGATCATTATGAAACTTTACAAGAACAATTTTTGATGGGAATAGATGTGACATTGGCTATCCATATTTTTATCATGTACATAGCTGGGGATTTCCCAGTTGGGATTCTTTTTAAATGGCACCCTATTTCAGCTATAACTTGTTTTTATGTTAATTTACAGAAGACCTCTCCTCTCCTGAACCAAACATGGAGGAAATGTCCGCTATTCCTGATTACATGAAGACGAGTTCAGGTGCTGTGTTATTGTCACCACCAGTTAGAAAGACCAGGATTCAAAAAGAGAATGAAACTAAAGCACCAACACAACAAAATATACCAAGTAAATTTGTTTTCATTTTTAACACATTTTACAAAAATTATTAGTACACAATTCACACACTCATACATATTCAGAATACACAAGTACATGTACAGACTCTTAAACCAATGTATGGTTATTTAAGAAATAAGGTAATTTTCCAATGTCTCTATGATGTTGCAAAGTATAGTCGATGTCAAATACTTTATTGAAGCAAAGATATTGCAATTGTTAATATACATGTACCAAACACATCTACACCCCATATATATATACAGAACATACAAGACATACTTATAACATTAGTAAGTGATCACGTAATATATATATTCATATATATACTGAATGATCAAATCTGAAATATCAAACATAATACAGGATATGAACGGTATGAATACTCTGGAAAAATAGCTGTTTTTGCCCTTAAATAGATAAATAACTTCTTCAACACATATATATATAATTTCTTTTTTTATGTAATGCCTGTAATAGGAAGAGATGGCATTAAATAATATTTACCAGAAGAATGGAAACTCTTTAAGTTAAAGCAAGGAATGTAAACACGGATATTTTTTAGCTCACCTGAGCCAAAGGCTCAGATGAGCTATTGCAATCTATCACCGTCTGTCGTCCGTTGTGCATCGTCCGTCATGCGTCGTGTGTAAACTTTACATTTTAATCTTCTCCTCCAAAACTACTGGGCCAAATTTGATGAAACATTTGTGATTATCATGCCTGGGTAACAGCCTTTCAAAATTGTGTTCGGGGTTTGGCCACGCCCAACAAGATGGCCGCCGTTACTAAAAATAGCAAAAAGACAAAAAAATCTTCTTCTCTGAAACCAAAAGGTGCAGGCAAAATTTGATTGGATATTTGGATTCAGCATACCTGGGAACATTAAAATTGTGTTTTTCATGATAATTGAACGAAAAATAGGTTACGCGTTTTTTGCGTAAAATTATGTAATTTTGAAAATGAGACATTTATTGTTATAACTCAATAACTGCTGAAGATAATTGTATGGAGTTTTCACTGTTGATCTTGTCTTGCTCTTTTCTTCCAAAAGATGTCAAAGTCAAAGGTCAAGGTCTTGTCCCTGTTTTTGACCTTTGATAAAAAATGCTATTTTTTAAACATTTCAGGTGATAATGGCATTGGATTTTCAGTTAATTGTAGGTATTGACATGATGATCATTTTGATACATAGATCAAGTTCATGGGTTCAAAGGTCAAGGTCAAAGATGCACAACTATTACTGTTATAGTTGATTATCTGCAAAACTGTTAACTTTTTGTATAGGCACACATATTAGAATATTGTAGGTAATGGCACAATGGTCATTTTGATATATTAATAAAGGTCATGGGTTCAAAGGTCAAGGTCACAGATGCAAACAAGTACTGAAATGGTAAATTATCAAAAAAAAAATTAACTGTACATATTAGAATATTGTAGGTATTGGCCTAACAGTCATTTTGATATATGAATGAAGGTCATGGGTTCAAAGGTTAAGGTCACAAATGCAAGCAAGTACTGAAATGGTTGATTATCTCAAAAACTATAAACTCCTTGTATAGACATATATATTGGAATATTGTAGGTATTGGTCTAATGATAATTTTGATATATAAATATAGGTCATGAGTTCAAAGGTCAAGGTCACAGATGCAAATTAATACTGAATTGGTTAATTATCTTGAAAACTATAAATATTTTGTATAGGCATGTATGCTAGAATATTGTAGGTATTGTCCTAATGATCATTTTGATATATGAATGAGGGTTATGGGTTCAAAGGTCAAGGACACAGGTGAGCGTTAAGGCCCATGGGCCTCTTGTTTTTGTTATCCAGTTTCAGATATTCATGTTACGGGGACACATTTGTCATATTCATTTCAGCAAGAGCACAAAATATCCACCCTCAACCTCTCCACACTTTGATCCTTGACCATCTTCTCTTCTTCTACCTTAGGCCAATCCATTCTCAGTTAAATACTGATTTTGCAGTTTCCTGCCAGAATTTTCTGAGTTGAAATAAACAATATACCAGTGTCAAGTCATTACATTTCAGATATTGCTTGTACCACAGTATTTCAGTGTAATATTTTAGCAATAGTTACTTATGTTCAAGGCACTATGAAGATTTATGGACTGGTTGAGGGGCAGGGTATGGACCATCACTTTGATATATCAAAATGATATGTCACAGGACTTCCATAAATCTTTATAGTGCCCTGTACATAAGTAACTATAGCTTTCATTTCATTGAACCAAACCCAATCATGATCATACAGACGTTTTGTTAAAGGGACGTAACTCTATGTAGTGCCCACTCTGTCCAACGTCAGGTTGTGTATTGCCTGTTTGGTCCATAAACGCCAGTAGTGTGTACCATGTGATTGCTTATTACCCAATGGAATTGATTGTTACAAAGCTGATGTGAAATATTTCTGTTTATTTCAGTGCGCCAGACATCATTGGTTGACCTCAACACACAAGAAAATACACATGTGAGGGGAATGAATCACCAAGAGGAGTCACATTTCCAGAGTTTCCAGAATAACATGTCATACAATCAGCCTACAAGGTTACCTCAGTATGACGGAAATTCTCTACCATTTAGAAATACTGGACAAACGTTAGGTCAAGGTCAGATTGGAGCCCTGGGAAATGTTCAGGGTCATCAAATTCCCCAGAACATGCAACCTGGTCAACAGTGGAGTCATCAAGTCATACATCAGCCAAATCAGATTCCTCAAACTTCTGTAAGGTCACATATACCCCCACCTGCTGCGGCTAAGGTCAGTGTACCACGACCTAGTCCACTGGTCCAAAGCAACGTGGGCGTGTCCATACAAGATAATGTTGATCCATCATCTCTCAAGACTGCTGTGCCAAATTCTGGTTTGCAGCAGCAGAGTAATAAGGATGTGTTAGCTTCACAAATAGCTGAGCTAAATAAACAGCACGAGGAGGCACAAAAAAGACTAGAAAATTTATTAAAAGAACACCATCAATCTAATAATAACAGTGATGTTAGTGATGACAAGGAAAATCTACCCGGTCATATGTATCAGTCACCACCTTCACATCAACAGGTATGTTCCTTTATAATACCCCACTCACAAACTAGTTTGATGGTGGTATATAGGAATCACTATGTCTTACTGTCAGTCCGTCTGTCTGTCCATGTAAAATCATGTCTGGGCCATATCTCATGATTGTTTTGGACCCTCTAATTTTACATTGGGACCCTTGATATTTAAATGGTAAAAGTCCAATGGACCTGCCATTTTTAACAGTATAATTCTACCTTTTCTTTATGATTACAAAATAACACATGGACCTTTTAATGATGGTATTTAACTTTTGTGGGAGCTGCCAAAAATGAAAACAAAAGATCCTGTACCTTCCATTTCAAAAAAATAATTTTGAACCCCTGATTTGTATCAGTTTTGATTGAAATGAATTACATTTGGTCTTGTCCAATGAAATTACCACCTTGGTATTACTCGTCGTCATTGGACATAATAGATTCAGGTGTGTCATTTAATGTTTTGGTCTTTTTTTCTTGATTAAAAAAAATATTGATGAATACTGAATTTAGTGTTCTTGTAAATCTGGAAATCTTATTACCGGTACATGTACATTCATTCTATCTTCGAGAATTACACATGTGCACAGCATCCATTTATATTAATTCTAATTGAAACAAATCAATACTAGAGTCATCACTTAATTGACACTTATTTATCATAATCTGGATTTCTATTTACAGAAAGGTTTACCAGAATATCCAGTTTCACCGCCCATATCACCTATATCACAGCAATCAGATCCATATCTGAGTCTTCAATCTCTACAGGTAAGATATGTATACTGTGAAATCATTAATTTTTGTGGTTTCCCAAAATGTTGTTCATTCCTGAACAACCATGAATATAACATTGTATTTTTGCTTACAACCACCATGAATATAACATTGTATTTTTGCTTACAACCATGAATATTTAACCATTAAACTGTCTAGAAATGGCGTTTATAGTGCTATAACTTCCATTGCCGTGCAAAGCCAATCTATGACTAGTTTGCTTTGCATGGCAACGGAAGTTAATAGCACTATAAACGCCATTTCTAGACAGTTCAATGGTTATATTTACATTTTGCATTTTTTGAGAACCTTATTTTTGTTTTTGAATCCTGAAATAAATTTAAAACACTGTCGTGTATGACATGCCATTCCAATTCCTGGAACAGCCTATCAATGACGTCACGAGCATAGGTGTCAGCAAGAAATGAGTGACGTCACATTAGCAAATGTAATTATACTCCTATAACTTCATTTGGTCTAAAACACAGTTTAATACAATCAAACAACATAAATGTAAATATAACATTGTATTTTTGCTTACAACCATGAATATAACATTGTATTTTTGCTTACAACCATGAAAATTGGACAACACACAAAAAAAAAAAAATAAATAAATAAATAAATAAATAATAATTATAGTAATGATTTCATAGTAAATTTGGCTGGTGTTTATCTTGTTCTTGTTGAACAATCTCATAAAAATTTACACAAATGACCCAATAATCCAAGAGTATGGCATCACCTTATAAATATTAATTCTAGTATTTACAAATTTTTAGCACAATTATTATTTAGGTGAATTCATGTGGATTTGAATTAGCATAAATCTTGTATGTCACTATGCACACTATAATCATATTTAATTGACAGTGGATTTAAATTAGCACTGCTGTATCATCACAATAACCTCTAAAATTAGTATGCCCCCAAAATAAATGTTTATACAGTACTTTTATAAACCGATATAATTTATTGTTGTTTATGCTACATAAAATGGAGTTTCCCAGAGTACCATTAGATCAATACCCCTTAACATTTATTTGGAAAGTTTCACAAAATGTTAACATCGCAAATTCCCTGAATAATTTTTTTACGGGAAAACATCATTTTATCCAGTTCCATATCTATTGGAAATAAATGTTCCACAGAAACCTTTTTGGGGTATTTCATGGTACAGTGGTGAACCACATTAATCGTATTTATTTTTCTCATCTGAGACTTTATTTACATGTACAGAAAACCTCATTATAATGCCCCTCGATAACTTTCCACCTCGCTTATCGCCACACTATTTTGAAGTCCCAAAATCCTTTTTGTTTATGTTTTTCTTTATCCGCCTCCCCCAATTTATCGCCAAACCCCTTTATAGCGCCAAAATTTGACTGAACAAATGGTGGCGATGAATCGAGGTTTTACTGTATTTCTTTACTGATTGTCTCTCAAATTTTATTTCTGTGTGTGTTTCAGAATGCAAACATTCAACCACAAGGGATAACTGTGTCCTTACCAAGAGCAGAATTAGAACTATCAGCTGGAAGCAGTCCTTCTCCCAGACATTAATAATAGTGTATAGATCTCATATATATTTACAACAGAGATATTACTATAGAGGTATATGATTGGTTAACATATTTCAACTGTGATTTTAATTTTCAGAGGAAATTAAAGAAACTAATTTCATATTAATCTCTTGTTTGATCGGTTATAATGTTACATGACCTAATGCTTGATCAAGACTGTGATCAAATGAGATACAACTTGAATATTCAACTTGTCGAAGGTTTGGAATCCATGAACAAGTAAATCATCCCTTCTATGGTTTTCTGATAAATGGAATAGTGTTGGATATGCAAATAAGAAGCTATTGAAGCCGATTCTTTAAATAACCTCATCTCAGAAAGTACTTGGAGGAATTGATCCATATTTGGTGTAAAAGGACTCTTAGGTGAAGTAGATCAAAGTTTGTTCATACCAATACAACCCAATATCTAAGATAGTTGCCGTTATTTTAAATACCGGTAGTAGAAACATAAAAATATCGGTTACCGGTTTATTTTTCAACCAGTTTAGTTCAAACTTGGTACAAAGAAAGTGCACACAAACATGATAAAGCCTTCAGTGGGATTTTCCAAGATTTTTTCATTGGCTTGTTAATGGAGCAGAATATGCAAATAAAATATAAACCACCACCTCCTTTAAGCCAGGTGAGCATTACAGGCCCTCTTGATTAAGTTTTGTATTTATCATTTTATTGTTGATAGATACCAATACTCTAGTTCATTACATTTATGTTTTACTGATAATGTTCTAGAGAGATTCACAAGATTAATAGCAAAATTCATATTTGCTTTATAGGATTTCAAGGAGCTTGAAAAACCATATGTATCTAAAGTGTTAGTAATCCTTAGGCCAAAGAGAAAATTGTGTTTTGGCTAAAACACTTACAAAAATTAGGGTCGATAGGTAGACAATTTTTTATTTATTTTTACTATGACCATACAAGTTTTTTTATTTATTTTACTATGACCATATGGGGCATGGATGCCAACTTTAACAGTGTTTGTAAAAAAAAAACTTTAGGATAGACATAAAGATGTACGTGTCGGCAGAAACACACCTTTCCATTTTTATGGCCTTATCAACTTAAAGGATTGTTATATAAATGTACATCTGTTGATATATAGAACTAGTGCTATTCAAAAGTAAGTTTTCTTCATTAAATGCATGTGACAGTTCTATGTTATGTTTTTATACCCCCGTTTAAAAAGTGGGGGTATATAGTGATAGGGATGTCCGCCCGTCCTTCGTTACACCTTAGGAAACCTATCTCTTATCCGCAACTTCTCCTAAACCCTCCAATGGATTTTTCATGAAACTTTCACACAATCTTTGTGATATAATGTAGATGTGCACCTTTTATTAAAAATTTGATCCGATGGATTTTTTTTATAGGGGGGGGGGGGGGTTTTTTGTGATTATAGCTCACAGTTTTTCTAGTTTAAACTGCAATAGTACCACTATGTTGTAGTGTAAATTAGGAAATTTTCATATCAGTTAATTTTTGTGGGAATAGCCATTTCCATATATTTGTATACTTTTATTTTCGGATGATGGTTAGTGCAAATGCAAGTGAAATGTGGAAAGTTTTATTTTTGCTTCTTAACATTTTTGCACCCCATTAATCTAAAAAATTCATGCATAAATATCCCAGTTTAAAGTATGATTTTTTATGAATCTGCATCAAACATTGGAAAGTGTAAAATTTCAGTTACTGAATCATTATTAAACAGACAAAGACAAAAGGTTTTCAACATTTAATATTCTCATCTATTTATTTATCCAGTTTTCAGAGAAAATGCTACTATATATTCTGTCAAATGTCAGTTAGATTTTAAATATTTCTGTACATTTGTATTTATTTATTTATTCCAGTGCTGGTAATTTGTAATATGATAAAATATAGAATGTATATACAGACAGGTTTTGAGTTTTATTCTTTTTTAAATGTTTCTCCTGAATTCATTCTATGAAAAAATGTCATGGGCCAAGTTGTTTGAAGTTTGATTAATTTAATCAGTGATTAGTGAGAATTTAAAACACCAATAAAACTTAACATATCATTATAATATTGAATCAACAGTTTTAAAACATTTTGTTTCATTGATGAAATTCTATTCACTTTTCATATTAAAAAAATCACAAAATATTTGAAATAATGCAAAAAACAAATTTTGACTAATCAATTGATTAAACTAATCAAGCTTCGAACAACTGGGTCATGGTGTTTATTCTTTCAAACAATGAAACCATTCTTTCATACTCTGTGAAAGAAGCCTTGATGGCCGAATGGTCTAAAGTGCTGGATTACAGTGTCTTTCACTGCCTAGGTTCAAATCCCACCAAGGACAGTTCATTGTGTGAGAATGTTTGTCATTTCTCTTGCTGAAAGTGGGCGGTTTTCTCTGGGCACTCCTGTTTCCTACACCATTCCAGAACTGACCGCCTTAATATAAGTGAAAAAACTTGACTGGGGCGTAAAACACCATTACTCAACTCCCTTGCTTAGTTACAATATGATTTCCTGCTGACCGCCTTGATATAAGTGAAAAAACTTGACTGGGGCGTAAAACACCATTACTCCACTCCCTTGCTTAGTGACAATATGATTTCCTGCTGACCGCCTTAATGAAAGTGAAAAAACTTGACTGGGGTGTAAAACACCATTACTTAACTCCCTTGCTTAGTAACAATATGATTTCCTGCTGACCGCCTTAATGAAAGTGAAAAAACTTGACTGGGGTGTAAAAACACCATTACTTAACTCCCTTGCTTAGAACAATATGATTTCCTGCTGACCGCCTTGATAAAGTGAAAAAACTTGACTGGGGCGTTAAAACACCATTATTCGACTCCCTTGCTTAGTGACAATATGATTTCCTGCTGACTGCCTTAATGAAGTGAAAAAACTTGACTGGGGCGGTAAAACACCATTACTCAACTCCCTTGCTTAGTGACAATATGATTTCCTGCTGACTGCCTTAATGAAAGTGAAAAAACTTGACTGGGGTGTAAAACACCATTACTCAACTCCCTTGCTTAGTGACAATATGATTTCCTGCTGACGCCTTGATAAGTGAAAAAAACTTGACTGGGGTGTAAAACACCATTACTTAACTCCCTTGCTTAGTGACAATATGATTTCCTGCTGACCGCCTTAATGAAAGTGAAAAAACTTGACTGGGGCGTAAAACACCATTAACTTAACTCCCTTGCTTAGTGACAATATGATTTCTGCTGACTGCCTTAATGAAAGTGAAAAAACTTGACTGGGGTGTAAAACACCATTACTCAACTCCCTTGCTTAGTGACAATATGATTTCCTGCTGACCGCCTTGATATAAGTGAAAAAACTTGACTGGGGTGTAAAACACCATTACTTAACTCCCTTGCTTAGACAATATGATTTCCTGCTGACCGCCTTAATGAAAGTGAAAAACTTGACTGGGGCGTAAAACACCATTACTTAACTCCCTTGCTTAGTGACAATATGATTTCCTGCTGACTGCCTTAATGAAAGTGAAAAAACTTGACTGGGGTGTAAAACACCATTATTCGACTCCCTTGCTTAGTGACAATATGATTTCCTGCTGACTGCCTTAATGAAAGTGAAAAAACTTGACTGGGGTGTAAAACCATTACTCAACTCCCTTGCTTAGTGACAATATGATTTCCTGCTGACTGCCTTAATGAAAGTGAAAAAACTTGACTGGGGCGTAAAACACCATTACTTAACTCCTTGCTTAGTGACAATATGATTTCCTGCTGACCGCCTTAATGAAAGTGAAAAAACTTGACTGGGGCGTAAAACACCATTATTCGACTCCCTTGCTTAGTTACAATATGATTTCCTGCTGACTGCCTTAATGAAAGTGAAAAAACTTGACTGGGGCGTAAAACACCATTACTTAACTCCCTTGCTTAGTTACAATATGATTTCCTGCTGACTGCCTTAATGTAAGTGAAAAAACTTGACTGGGGCATAAAACACCATTGCTCAACTCCCTTGCTTAGTTACAATATGATTTCCTGCTGACCGCCTTAATGAAAGTGAAAAAACTTGACTGGGGCGTAAAACACCATTACTTAACTCCCTTGCTTAGTTACAATATGATTTCCTGCTGACCGCCTTAATATAAGTGAAAAAACTTGACTGGGGCATAATACACCATTGCTCAACTCCCTTGCTTAGTTACAATATGATTTCCTGCTGACTGCCTTAATGTAAGTGAAAAAACTTGACTGGGGTGTAAAACACCATTACTCAACTCCCTTGCTTAGTTACAATATGATTTCCTGCTGACTGCCTTAATGTAAGTGAAAAAACTTGACTGGGGTGTAAAACACCATTACTCCACTCCCTTGCTTAGTTACAATATGATTTCCTGCTGACCGCCTTAATGAAAGTGAAAAAACTTGACTGGGGTGTAAAACACCATTACTCAACTCCCTTGCTTAGTGACAATATGATTTCCTGCTGACCGCCTTGATATAAGTGAAAAAAACTTGACTGGGGTGTAAAACACCATTACTCAACTCCCTTGCTTAGTTACAATATGATTTCCTGCTGACCGCCTTAATGAAAGTGAAAACTTGACTGGGGTGTAAACACCATTACTCAACTCCCTTGCTTAGTGACAATATGATTTCCTGCTGACGCCTTAATGAAAGTGAAAAACTTGACTGGGGGTGTAAAACACCATTACTCAACTCCCTTGCTTAGTGACAATATGATTTCCTGCTGACTGCCTTAATGAAAGTGAAAAAACTTGACTGGGGTGTAAAACACCATTACTCCACTCCCTTGCTTAGTTACAATATGATTTCCTGCTGACCGCCTTAATGAAAGTGAAAAAACTTGACTGGGGCGTAAAACACCATTACTTAACTCCCTTGCTTAGTGACAATATGATTTCCTGCTGACTGCCTTAATGAAAGTGAAAAAACTTGACTGGGGCGTAAAACACCATTACTTAACTCCCTTGCTTAGTGACAATATGATTTCCTGCTGACTGCCTTAATATAAGTGAAAAAACTTGACTGGGGCAAAACACCATTGCTCAACTCCCTTGCTTAGTTACATATGATTTCCTGCTGACTGCCTTAATGTAAGTGAAAACTTGACTGGGTGTAAAACCACCATTACTCCACTCCCTTGCTTATGACAATATGATTTCCTGCTGACTGCCTTAATGTAAGTGAAAAAACTTGACTGGGGTGTAAAACACCATTACTCCACTCCCTTTGCTTAGTACAATATGATTTCCTGCTGACCGCCTTAATGAAGTGAAAAAACTTGACTGGGGCGTAAAACACCATTGCTCAACTCCCTTGCTTAGTGACAATATGATTTCCTGCTGACCGCCTTAATGAAGTGAAAAAACTTGACTGGGCATAAAACACCATTACTCAACTCCCTTGCTTAGTTACAATATGATTTCCTGCTGACGCCTTAATATAAGTGAAAAACTTGCTGGGGCATAAAACACCATTACTCAACTCCCTTGCTTAGTAACAATATGATTTCCTGCTGACCGCCTAATGAAAGTGAAAAAACTTGACTGGGGCGTAAAACACCATTACTTAACTCCCTTGCTTAGTGACAATATGATTTCCTGCTGACCGCCTTAATGAAAGTGAAAAAAACTTGACTGGGCGTAAAACACCATTACTCAACTCCCTTGCTTAGTTACAATATGATTTCCTGCTGACCGCCTTAATATAGTGAAAAAACTTGACTGGGGCATAAAACACATTACTCAACTCCTTGCTTAGTAACAATATGATTTCCTGCTGACCGCCTTAATGAAGTGAAAAACTTGACTGGGCGTAAAACACCATTACTCAACTCCTTGCTTAGTGACAATATGATTTCCTGCTGACCGCCTTGATATAAGTGAAAAAACTTGACTGGGGTGTAAAACACCATTACTCACTCCCTTGCTTAGTGACAATATGATTTCCTGCTGACTGCCTTAATGAAAAAAAAACTTGACTGGGGTGTAAAACACCATTACTCCACTCCCTTGCTTAGTGACAATATGATTTCCTGCTGACTGCCTTAATGAAAGTGAAAAAACTTGACTGGGGGTAAAACACCATTACTCAACTCCCTTGCTTAGGACAATATGATTTCCTGCTGACTGCCTTAATGAAAGTGAAAAAACTTGACTGGGGCGTAAAAACACCATTACTCAACTCCCTTGCTTAGTAACAATATGATTTCCTGCTGACCGCCTTAATGAAAGTGAAAAAACTTGACTGGGGCGTAAAACACCATTTACTCCACTCCCTTGCTTAGTTTACAATATGATTTCCTGCTGACCGCCTTAATGAAAGTGAAAAACTTGACTGGGGCGTAAACACCATTACTCCCACCCTTGCTTAGTTACAATATGATTTCCTGCTGACCGCCTTAATGAAAGTGAAAAAACTTGATGGGGTGTAAAACACCATTACTTAACTCCCTTGCTTAGTTACAATATGATTTCCTGCTGACCGCCTTAATGAAAGGTGAAAAAACTTGACTGGGCGTAAAACACCATTACTTAACTCCCTTGCTTAGTGACAATATGATTCCTGCTGACCGCCTTAATGAAGAAATGAAAAAACTTGACTGGGTGTTAAAACACCATTACTTAACTCCCTTGCTTAGTGACAATATGATTTCCTGCTGACTGCCTTAATGAAAGTGAAAAACTTGACTGGGCGTAAAACACCATTACTTAACTCCCTTGCTTAGTGACAATATGATTTCCTGCTGACTGCCTTAATGAAAGTGAAAAAACTTGACTGGTGTAAAACACCATTACTTAACTCCCTTGCTTAGTGACAATATGATTTCCTGCTGACTGCCTTATGAAAGTGAAAAAACTTGACTGGGTGTAAAACACCATTACTTACTCCCTTGCTTAGTGACAATATGATTTCCTGCTGACTGCCTTAATGAAAGTGAAAAAACTTGACTGGGGTGTAAAACACCATTACTCAACTCCCTTGCTTAGTGACAATATGATTTCCTGCTGACTGCCTTAATGAAAGTGAAAAAACTTGACGGGTGTAAAAACACCATTACTTAACTCCCTTGCTTAGTGACAATATTGATTTCCTGCTGACCCCTTAATGAAAGTGAAAAAACTTGACTGGGGTGTAAAACACCATTACTTAACTCCCTTGCTTAGTGACAATATGATTTCCTGCTGACTGCTTAATGAAAGTGAAAAAAACTTGACTGGGGCGTAAAACACATTACTCACTCCCTTGGTTAGTTACAATATGATTCCTGCTGACTGCCTAATGAAAGTGAAAAAAACTTGACTGGGGTGTAAAACACCATTACTCCACTCCTTGCTTAGTTACAATATGATTTCCTGCTGACCGCCTTAATATAAGTGAAAAACTTGACTGGGTGTAAAACACCATTACTTAACTCCTTTGCTTAGTGACATATGATTTCCTGCTGACCGCCTTAATATAAGTGAAAAACTTGACTGGGGTGTAAAACACCATTACTTAACTCCCTTGCTTAGTAACAATATGATTTCCTGCTGACCGCCTTAATAAAGTGAAAAAAACTTGACTGGGGTGTAAACACCATACTTAACTCCCTTGCTTTCGTAACAATATGATATTCCTGCTGACCGCCTTAATATAAGTGAAAAAACTTGACTGGGGTGTAAAACACCATTACTTAACTCCCTTGCTTAGTAACAATATGATTTCCTGCTGACCGCCTTAATATAAGTGAAAAAACTTGACTGGGGTGTAAAACACCATTACTTAACTCCCTGCTTAGTGACAATATGATTTCCTGCTGACCGCCTTAATATAAGTGAAAAAACTTGACTGGGGTGTAAAACACCATTACTTAACTCCCTTGCTTAGTGACAATATGATTTCCTGCTGACCGCCTAATATAAGTGAAAAAAACTTGACTGGGCGTAAACACCATTATTCGACTCCCTTGCTTAGTGACAATATGATTTCCTGCTGACCGCCTTAATATAAGTGAAAAAAACTTGACTGGGGCGTAAACACAATTATTCGACCCTTGCTTAGTTACAATATGATTCCTGCTGACTGCCTTAATGAAGTGAAAAAACTTGACTGGGCGTAAAACACCATTACTTAACTCCCTTTGCTTAGTTACAATATGATTCCTGCTGACTGCTTAATGTAAGTGAAAAAACTTGACTGGGGCATAAAACACCATTGCTCAACTCCTTGCTTAGTTACAATATGATTTCCTGCTGACCGCCTAATGAAGTGAAAAACACTTGACTGGGGCGTAAAACACCATTACTTAACTCCCTTGCTTCTTTACAATATGATTTCCTGCTGACCGCCTTAATATAAGTGAAAAACTTGACTGGGGCATAAAACACCATTGCTCAACTCCCTTGCTTAGTTTTACAATGATTTCCTGCTGACTGCCTTAATGTAAGTGAAAAACTTGACGGGTGTAAAACACATTACTCAACTCCTTGCTTAGTTACAATATGATTTCCTGCTGACTGCCTTAATGTAAGTGAAAAACTTGACTGGGGTGTAAAACACCATTACTCCACTCCCTTGCTTATTTACAATATGATTTCCTGCTGACCGCCGAATGAAAGTGAAAAAACTTGACTGGGTGTAAAACACCATACTCAACTCCTTGCTTAGTGACAATATGATTCCTTGCTGACCGCCTTGATATAAGTGAAAAAAAACTTGACTGGGGTTAAAACACCATTACTCAACCCCTTGCTTAGTTACAATATGATTTCCTGCTGACCGCCTTATGAAAGTGAAAAAACTTGACTGGGGTGTAAAACACCATTACTCAACTCCCTTGCTTAGTGACAATATGATTTCTGCTGACCGCCTTAATGAAAAAACTTGACTGGGTGTAAAACACCATTACTCAACTCCCTTGCTTAGTGACAATATGATTTCCTGCTGACCGCCTTAATGAAAGTGAAAAAAACTTGACTGGGGTGTAAACACCATTACTCAACTCCCTTGCTTAGTGACAATATGATTTCCTGCTGACTGCCTTAATGAAAGTGAAAAAACTTGACTGGGGGTGTAAAACACCATTACTCCACTCCCTTGCTTAGTTACAATATGATTTCCTGCTGACCGCCTTAATGAAAGTGAAAAACTTGACTGGGCGTAAAACACCATTACTTAACTCCTTGCTTAGTGACAATATGATTTCCTGCTGACTGCCTTAATGAAAGTGAAAAACTTGACTGGGCGTAAAACACCCATTACTTAACTCCCTTGCTTAGTGACAAATGATTTCCTGCTGACTGCCTTAATATAAGTGAAAAAACTTGACTGGGGCATAAAACACCATTGCTCAAACTCCTTGCTTAGTTACATATGATTTCCTGCTGACTGCCTTAATGTAAGTGAAAAAACTGACTGGGGGTAAAAACCATTACTCCATCCCTTGCTTAGTGACAATATGATTTTCCTGCTGACTGCCTTAATGTAAGTGAAAAAACTTGACTGGGGTGTAAAACACCATTACTCCACTCCCTTGCTTAGTTACAATATGATTTCCTGCTGACCGCCTTAATGAAAGTGAAAAAAACTTGACTGGGCGTAAAACACCATGCTCAACTCCTTGCTTAGTGACAATATGATTTCCTGCTGACCGCCTTAATGAAAGTGAAAAAACTTGACTGGGGCATAAAACACCAATTACTCAACTCCCTTGCTTAGTGACAATATGATTTTCCTGCTGACCGCCTTAATGAAGTGAAAAAACTTGACTGGGGTGTAAAACACCATTACTTAACTCCCTTGCTTAGTGACAATATGATTTCCTGCTGACTGCCTTAATGAAAGTGAAAAAACTTGGCTGGGGCGTAAAACACCATTACTTAACTCCCTTGCTTAGTGACAATATGATTTCCTGCTGACTGCCTTAATGAAAGTGAAAAAACTTGACTGGGTGTAAAACACCATTACTTAACTCCCTTGCTTAGTGACAATATGATTTCCTGCTGACTGCCTTAATGATGAAAAAAACTTGACTGGGGTGTAAAACACCATTACTCAACTCCCTTGCTTAGTGACAATATGATTTCCTGCTGACTGCCTTAATGAAACGTGAAAAAACTTGACTGGGGTGTAAAACACCATTACTTAACTCCCTTGCTTAGGACAATATGATTTCCTCTGACCGCCTAATGAAAGTGAAAAAACTTGACTGGGGTGTAAAACACCATTACTAACTCCCTTGCTTAGTGACAATATGATTTCCTGCTGACTGCCTTAATGAAGTGAAAAAACTTGACTGGGGCGTAAAACACCATTACTCACTCCCTTGGTTAGTTCAATATGATTTCCTGCTGACTGCCTTAATGAAAGTGAAAAAACTTGACTGGGGTGTAAAACACCATTACTCCACTCCCTTGCTTAGTTACAATATGATTTCCTGCTGACCGCCTTAATATAAGTGAAAAAACTTGACTGGGGTGTAAACACCATTACTTAACTCCCTTGCTTAGTGACAATATGATTTCCTGCTGACCGCCTTATATAAGTGAAAAACTTGACTGGTGTAAAACACCATTACTTAACTCCCTTGCTTAGTAACAATATGATTTCCTGCTGACGCCTTAATATAAGTGAAAAACTTGAACTGGGGTGTAAAACACCATTACTTAACTCCCTTGCTTAGTAACATATGATTCCTGCTGACCGCCTAATAATAAGTGAAAAAACTTGACTGGGGTGTAAAACACCATTACTTAACTCCCTTGCTTAGTAACAATATGATTTCCTGCTGACCGCCTTAATATAAGTGAAAAAACTTGACTGGGGTGTAAAACACCATATTACTTAACCCTTGCTTAGTAACAATATGATATCCTGCTGACCGCCTTAATATAAGTGAAAAAAACTTGACTGGGTGTAAAACACCATTACTTAACTCCCTTGCTAGTGACAATAATGATTTCCTGCTGACCGCCTTATATAAGTGAAAAAACTTGACTGGGGTGTAAACACCATACTTAACTCCCTGCTTAGTGACAATATGATTTCCTGCTGACCGCGCCTTAATATAAGTGAAAAAAACTTGACTGGGGCGTATAAACACCATTATTCGACTCCCTTGCTTAGTGACAATATGATTTCCTGCTGACGCCTTAATATAAGTGAAAAAACTTGACTGGGGCGTAAAACACCATTATCGACTCCCTTGCTTAGTTACAATATGATTCCTGCTGACTGCCTTAATGGAAAGTGAAAAAACTTGACTGGGGCGTAAAACACCATTATTAACTCCTTGCTTAGTTACAATATGATTTCCTGCTGACTGCCTTAATGTAAGTGAAAAAACTTGACTGGGGCATAAAACACCCATTTCTCACAATCCCTTGCTTAGTACAATATGATTTCCTGCTGACCGCCTTAATAAAGTGAAAAAAACTTGACTGGGGCGTAAAACACCATTACTAACTCCCTTGCTTAGTTACAATATGATTTCCTGCTGACCGCCTTAAATAAGTGAAAAACTTGACTGGGGCATAAAACACCATTGCTCAACTCCCTTGCTTAGTTACAATATGATTTCCTGCTGACTGCCTTAATGTAAGTGAAAAAACTTGACTGGGGTGTAAAACACATTACTCACTCCCTTGCTTAGTACAATATGATTTCCTGCTGACTGCCTTAATGTAAGTGAAAAAACTTGACTGGGGTGTAAAACACCATTTACTCCACTCCCTTGCTTAGTTACAATATGATTTCCTGCTGACCGCCTTAATGAAAGTGAAAAAACTTGACTGGGGTGTAAAACACCATTACTCAACTCCCTTGCTTAGTGACAATATGATTTCCTGCTGACCGCCTTGATATAAGTGAAAAAAACTTGACTGGGGTGTAAAACACCATTACTCACTCCCTTGCTTAGTTACAATATGATTTCCTGCTGACCGCCTTATGAAAGTGAAAAAACTTGACTGGGGTGTAAAACACCATTACTCAACTCCCTTGCTTAGTGACAATATGATTTCCTGCTGACCGCCTTAATGAAAGTGAAAAAACTTGACGGGGTGTAAAACACATTACTCAACTCCCTTGCTTAGTGACAATATGATTTCCTGCTGACTGCTTAATGAAAGTGAAAAACTTGACTGGGGTGTAAACACCTTACTCCACTCCTTGCTTAGTTACATATGATTTCCTGCTGACCGCCTTAATGAAAGTGAAAAAACTTGACTGGGCGTAAAACACCATTCTTAACTCCCTTGCTTAGTGACAATATGATTTCCTGCTGACTGCCTTAATGAAAGTGAAAAACTTGACTGGGCGTAAAAACACCATTACTTAACTCCCTTGCTTAGTGACAATATGATTTCCTGCTGACTGCCTAATATAAGTGAAAAACTTGACTGGGGCATAAAACACCATTACTCAACTCCCTTGCTTAGTTACAATATGATTTCCTGCTGACTGCCTTAATGTAAGTGAAAAAACTTGACTGGGTGTAAAACACCATTACTCCACTCCCTTGCTTAGTGACAATATGATTTCCTGCTGACTGCCTTAATGTAAGTGAAAAAACTTGACTGGGTGTAAAACACCATTACTCAACTCCCTTGCTTAGTTACAATATGATTTCCTGCTGACCGCCTTAATATAAGTGAAAAACTGACTGGGCATAAAACACATTACTCAACTCCCTTGCTTAGTAACAATATGATTTCCTGCTGACCGCCTTAATGAAAGTGAAAAAACTGACTGGGGCGTAAAACAACATTACTCACTCCCTTGCTTAGTGACATATGATTTCCTGCTGACCGCCTGATATAAGTGAAAAAACTTGACTGGGGTGTAAAACCATTACTCAATCCCTTGCTTAGGACAATATGATTTCCTGCTGACTGCCTTAATGAAAGTGAAAAAACTTGACTGGGGTGTAAACACCATTACTCCACTCCCTTGCTTAGTGACAATATATTCCTGCTGACTGCCTTAATGAAAGTGAAAAACTTGACTGGGTGTTAAACACCATTACTCAACTCCCTTGCTTAGTGACAATATGATTCCTGTGACTGCCTATAATGAAAGTGAAAAAACTTGACTGGGCGTAAAACACCATTACTCAACTCCCTTGCTTAGTAACAATATGATTTCCTGCTGACCGCCTTAATGAAAGTGAAAAAACTTGACTGGGGCGTAAAACACCATTACTCCACTCCCTTGCTTAGTTACAATATGATTTCCTGCTGACCGCCTATAATGAAGTGAAAAAACTTGACTGGGGCGTAAAACACCATTACTCCACTCCCTTGCTTAGTTACAATATGATTTCCTGCTGACCGCCTTAATGAAAGTGAAAAAACTTGACTGGGGTGTAAAACACCATTACTTAACTCCCTTGCTTAGTTACAATATGATTTCCTGCTGACCGCCTTAATGAAAGTGAAAAAACTTGACTGGGGCGTAAAACACCATTACTTAACTCCCTTGCTTAGTGACATATGATTTCCTGCTGACCGCCTTAATGAAAGTGAAAAACTTGACTGGGGTGTAAAACACCATTACTTAACCCTTGTTTAGTGACAATATGATTTCCTGCTGACTGCCTTAATGAAAGTGAAAAAACTTGACTGGGGCGTAAAACACCATTACTTAACTCCCTTGCTTAGTGACAATATGATTTCCTGCTGACTGCCTTAATGAAAGTGAAAAAACTTGACTGGGGTGTAAAACACCATTACTTAACCCCTTGCTTAGTGACAATATGATTTCCTGCTGACTGCCTTAATGAAAGTTGAAAAAACTTGACTGGGGTGTAAAACACCATTACTTACTCCCTTGCTTAGTGACAATATGATTTCCTGCTGATGCCTTAATGAAAGTGAAAAAACTTGACTGGGGTGTAAAACACCATTACTCAACTCCCTTGCTTAGTGACAATATGATTTCCTGCTGACTGCCTTAATGAAAGTGAAAAAACTTGACTGGGGTGTAAAACACCATTACTTAACTCCCTTGCTTAGTGACAATATGATTTCCTGCTGACCGCCTTAATGAAAGTGAAAAAACTTGACTGGGGTGTAAAACACCATTACTTAACTCCCTTGCTTAGTGACAATATGATTTCCTGCTGACTGCCTTAATGAAAGTGAAAAAACTTGACTGGTGTAAAACACCATTACTTAACTCCCTTGCTTAGTGACAATATGATTTCCTGCTGACTGCCTTAATGAAAGTGAAAAAACTTGACTGGGGCGTAAAACACCATTACTCCACTCCCTTGGTTAGTTACAATATGATTTCCTGCTGACTGCCTTAATGAAAGTGAAAAAACTTGACTGGGGTGTAAAACACCATTACTCCGACTCCCTTGCTTAGTACAATATGATTTCCTGCTGACCGCCTTAATATAAGTGAAAAACTTGACTGGGGTGTAAAACACCATTACTTAACTCCCTTGCTTAGTGACAATATGATTTCTGCTGACGCCTTAATATAAGTGAAAAAACTTGACTGGGGTGTAAAACACCATTACTTAACTCCCTTGCTTAGTACAATATGATTTCCTGCTGACCGCCTTAATATAAGTGAAAAAACTTGACTGGGGTGTAAAACAACCATTACTTAACTCCCTTGCTTAGTAACAATATGATTTCCTGCTGACGCCTTAAATAAGTGAAAAAACTTGACTGGGGTGTAAAACACCATTACTTAACTCCCTTGCTTAGTACAATTGATTTCCTGCTGACCGCCTTAATATAAGTGAAAAAACTTGACTGGGGTGTAAAACACCATTACTTAACTCCCTTGCTTAGTACAATATGATTTCCTGCTGACCGCCTTAATATAAGTGAAAAAACTTGACTGGGTGTAAAACACCATTACTTAACTCCCTTGCTTAGTGACAATATGATTTCCTGCTGACCGCCTTAATATAGTGAAAAAACTTGACTGGGGTGTAAAACACCATTACTAACTCCCTTGCTTAGTACAATATGATTTCCTGCTGACCGCCTTAATATAAGTGAAAAAAACTTGACTGTGTGAAAAACACCATTACTAACTCCCTTGCTTAGTACAATATGATTTCCTGCTGACGCCTTAATATAAGTGAAAAAACTTGACTGGGGTGTAAAACACCATTACTTAACTCCCTTGCTTAGAACAATATGATTCCTGCTGACCGCCTTAATAAGTGAAAAAACTTGACGGGGTGAAAACACCATTACTTAACTCCCTTGCTTAGTACAAATGATTTCCTGCTGACCGCCTTAATATAAGTGAAAAAACTTGACTGGGTGTAAAACACCATTACTTAACTCCCTTGCTTAGTGACAATATGATTTCCTGCTGACCGCCTTAATATAAGTGAAAAAACTTGACTGGGGTGTAAAACACCATTACTTAACTCCCTTGCTTAGTAACAATATGATTTCCTGCTGACTGCCTTAATGAAAGTGAAAAAACTTGACTGGGGTGTAAAACACCATTACTCAACTCCCTTGCTTAGTGACAATATGATTTCCTGCTGACGGCCTTAATATAAGTGAAAAAACTTGACTGGGGTGTAAAACACCATTACTCCACTCCCTTGCTTAGTGACAATATGATTTCCTGCTGACTGCCTTAATGAAAGTGAAAAAACTTGACTGGGGTGTAAAACACCATTACTCCACTCCCTTGCTTAGTGACAATATGATTTCCTGCTGACCGCCTTAATGAAAGTGAAAAAACTTGACTGGGGTGTAAAACACCATTACTCCACTCCCTTGCTTAGTGACAATATGATTTCCTGCTGACCGCCTTAATGAAAGTGAAAAACTTGACTGGGGTGTAAAACACCATTACTCCACTCCTTGCTTAGTGACAATATGATTTCCTGCTGACCGCCTTAATGAAGTGAAAAACTTGACTGGGGTGTAAAACACCATTCTCCACTCCCTTGCTTAGTGACAATATGATTTCCTGCTGACCGCCTTAATGAAGTGAAAAACTTGACTGGGTGTAAAACACCATTACTTAACTCCTTGCTTAGTAACAATATGATTTCCTGCTGACCGCCTTAAATGAAAGTGAAAAAACTTGACTGGGGCGTAAAACACCATTACTTAACCCTTGCTTAGTGACAATATGATTTCCTGCTGACTGCCTTAATGAAAGTGAAAAAAACTTGACTGGGGCGTAAAACACCATTACTTACTCCCTGCTTAGTACAATATGATTTCCTGCTGACCGCCTTAATATAAGTGAAAAAACTTGACTGGGTGTAAAACACATACTCACTCCCTTGCTTAGTGACAATATGATTTCCTGCTGACCGCCTTAATGAAAGTGAAAAACTGACTGGGGTAAAACACCATTACTCAACTCCCTTGCTTAGTGACAATATGATTTCCTGCTGACCGCCTAATATAAGTGAAAAAACTTGACTGGGGTGTAAAACACCATTACTCCACTCCCTTGCTTAGTGACAATATGATTCCTGCTGCCTGCCTTAATGAAAGTGAAAAAACTTGACTGGGGTGTAAAACACCATTACTCCTTGCTTAGTAACAATATGATTTCCTGCTGACCGCCTTAATGAAAGTGAAAAAACTTGACTGGGGTGTAAAACACCATTACTCAACTCCCTTGCTTAGTGACATATGATTTCCTGCTGACCGCCTTAATGAAAGTGAAAAAACTTGACTGGGGCGTAAAACACCATTACTCACTCCCTTGCTTAGTGACAATATGATTTCCTGCTGACCGCCTTAATGAAAGTGAAAAACTTGACTGGGCGTAAAACACCATTACTTAACTCCCTTGCTTAGTGACAATATGATTTCCTGCTGACTGCCTTAATGAAAGTGAAAAAACTTGACTGGGGTGTAAACACCATTACTTAACTCCCTTGCTTAGTGACAATATGATTTCCTGCTGACTGCCTTAATGAAAGTGAAAAAACTTGACTGGGGTGTAAAACACCATTACTTAACTCCCTTGCTTAGTGACAATATGATTTCCTGCTGACTGCCTTAATGAAAGTGAAAAAACTTGACTGGGGTGTAAAACACCATTACTCAACTCCCTTGCTTAGTGACAATATGATTTCCTGCTGACCGCCTTAATGAAAGTGAAAAACTTGACTGGGGTGTAAAACACCATTACTAACTCCTTGCTTAGTGACAATATGATTTCCTGCTGACCGCCTTAATGAAAGTGAAAAAACTTGACTGGGGTGTAAAACACCATTACTTAACTCCCTTGCTTAGTGACAATATGATTTCCTGCTGACTGCCTTAATGAAAGTGAAAAAACTTGACTGGGGTGTAAAACACCATTACTCCACTCCCTTGTTAGTTACAATATGATTTCCTGCTGACTGCCTTAATGAAAGTGAAAAAACTTGACTGGGGTGTAAAACACCATTACTAACTCCCTTGCTTAGTGACAATATGATTTCCTGCTGACCGCCTTAATAAGTGAAAAAACTTGACTGGGGTGTAAAACACCATTACTTAACTCCCTTGCTTAGTGACAATATGATTTCCTGCTGACCGCCTTAATATAAGTGAAAAAAACTTGACTGGGGTGTAAAACACCATTACTTACTCCCTTGCTTAGTAACAATATGATTTCCTGCTGACCGCCTTAATATAAGTGAAAAAACTTGACTGGGGTGTAAAACACCATTACTTAACTCCCTTGCTTAGTAACAATATGATTTCCTGCTGACCGCCTTAATATAAGTGAAAAACTTGACTGGGGGTGTAAAACACCTACTAATACTCCATTGCTTAGTAACAATATGATTTCCTGCTGACCGCCTTAATATAAGTGAAAAAACTTGACTGGGGTGTAAAACACCATACTTAACTCCTTGCTTAGTACAATATGATTTCCTGCTGACGCCTTAATATAAGTGAAAAAACTTGACTGGGGTGTAAAACACCATTACTTAACTCCCTTGCTTAGTGACAATATGATTTCCTGCTGACCGCCTTAATATAAGTGAAAAAACTTGACTGGGGTGTAAAACACCATTACTTAACTCCCTTGCTTAGTAACAATATGATTTCCTGCTGACCGCCTTAATATAAGTGAAAAAACTTGACTGGTGTTGAAAAACACCATTACTTAACTCCCTTGCTTAGTAACAATATGATTTCCTGCTGACCGCCTTAATATAAGTGAAAAAACTTGACTGGGGTGTAAAACACCATTACTTAACTCCCTTGCTTAGTAACAATATGATTTCCTGCTGACCGCCTAATATAAGTGAAAAAACTTGACTGGGGTGTAAAACACCATTACTTAACTCCCTTGCTTAGTAACAATATGATTTCCTGCTGACCGCCTTAATATAAGTGAAAAAACTTGACTGGGGTGTAAAACACCATTACTTAACTCCCTTGCTTAGTGACAATATGATTTCCTGCTGACCGCCTTAATATAAGTGAAAAAACTTGACTGGGGTGTAAAACACCATTACTTAACTCCCTTGCTTAGTAACAATATGATTTCCTGCTGACTGCCTTAATGAAAGTGAAAAAACTTGACTGGGGTGTAAAACACCATTACTCAACTCCCTTGCTTAGTGACATATGATTTCCTGCTGACGCCTTAATATAAGTGAAAAAACTTGACTGGGGTGTAAAACACATTACTTACTCCCTTGCTTAGTGACAATATGATTTCCTGCTGACTGCCTTAATGAAAGTGAAAAAACTTGACTGGGGTGTAAAACACCATTACTCCACTCCCTTGCTTAGTGACAATATGATTTCCTGCTGACCGCCTTAATGAAAGTGAAAAAACTTGACTGGGGTGTAAAACACCATTACTCCACTCTTGCTTGACAATATGATTTCCTGCTGACCGCCTTAATGAAAGTGAAAAACTGACTGGGGTGTAAAACACCATTACTCCACTCCCTTGCTTAGTGACAATATGATTTCCTGCTGACCGCCTTAATGAAAGTGAAAAAACTTGACTGGGGTGTAAAACACCATTACTCCACTCCCTTGCTTAGTGACAATATGATTTCCTGCTGACCGCCTTAATGAAAGTAAAAAAACTTGACTGGGTGTAAAACACCATTACTAACTCCCTTGCTTAGTGACAATATGATTTCCTGCTGACCGCCTAATGAAAGTGAAAAAACTTGACTGGGGCGTAAAACACCATTACTTAACTCCCTTGCTAGTGACAATATGATTTCCTGCTGACTGCCTTAATGAAAGTGAAAAAACTTGACTGGGGTGTAAAACACCATTACTAACTCCCTTGCTTAGTGACAATATGATTTCCTGCTGACGCCTTAATATAAGTGAAAAACTGACTGGGTGTAAAACACCATTACTCCACTCCCTTGCTTAGTGACAATATGATTTCCTGCTGACCGCCTTAATGAAAGTGAAAAAAACTTGACTGGGGTGTAAAACACCATTACTCAACTCCCTTGCTTAGTGACAATATGATTTCCTGCTGACCGCCTTATATAAGTGAAAAACTTGACGGGTGTAAAACACCATTACTCAACTCCCTTGCTTAGTGACAATATGATTTCCTGCTGACTGCCTTAATGAAAGTGAAAAAACTTGACTGGGGTGTAAAACACCATTACTCCACTCCCTTGCTTAGTTAACAATATGATTTCCTGCTGACCGCCTTAATGAAAGTGAAAAAACTTGACTGGGGTGTAAAACACCATTACTCAACTCCCTTGCTTATGACAATATGATTTCCTGCTGACCGCCTTAATGAAAGTGAAAAAACTTGACTGGGGCGTAAAACACCCATTACTCCACTCCCTTGCTTAGTGACAATATGATTTCCTGCTGACCGCCTTAATGAAAGTGAAAAAACTTGACTGGGGGTAAAACACCATTACCCACTCCCTTGCTTAGTGACAATATGATTTCCGGCTGACGCCTAATGAAGTGAAAAAAACTTGACTGGGGGTAAACACCATTACTTAACTCCCTTGCTTAGTGACAATATGATTTCCTGCTGACCGCCTAATGAAAGTGAAAAAACTTGACTGGGGCGTAAAACACCATTACTTAACTCCCTTGCTTAGTACAATATGATTTCCTGCTGACCGCCTTATAAAGTGAAAAAAACTTGACTGGGGCGTAAAACCCATTACTTAACTCCCTTGCTTAGTGACAATATGATTTCCTGCTGACCGCCTTGATATAAGTGAAAAAACTTGACTGGGTGTAAAAACACCATTACTTAACTCCCTTGCTTAGTTGGACAATATGATTTCCTGCTGACCGCCTTGATATAAGTGAAAAAACTTGACTGGGGTGTAAAACACCATTACTTAACTCCCTTGCTTAGTGACAATATGATTTCCTGCTGACTGCCTTAATGAAAGTGAAAAACTTGACTGGGGTGTAAAAAACACCATTACTTCACTCCCTTCTTAGTTACAATATGATTTCCTGCTGACCGCCTTAATGAAAGTGAAAAAACTTGACTGGGGCGTAAAACACCATTACTTAAACTCCCTTGCTTAGTGACAATATGATTTCCTGCTGACTGCCTTAATGAAAGTGAAAAAACTTGACTGGGGCGTAAAACACCATTACTTAACTCCCTTGCTTAGTGACAATATGATTTCCTGCTGACCGCCTTAATTGAAAGTGAAAAACTTGACTGGGGCGTGTAAAACACCATTACTTAACTCCCTTGCTTAGTGACAAAGATTTCCTGCTGACTGCCTTAATGAAAGTGAAAAACTTGACTGGGGCGTAAAACACATTACTTAACTCCCTTGCTTAGTGACAATATGATTTCCTGCTGACTGCCTTAATGAAAGTGAAAAAACTTGACTGGGGCGTAAAACACCATTACTTAACTCCCTTGCTTAGTAACAATATGATTTCCTGCTGACTGCCTGAATGAAAGTGAAAAAACTTGACTGGGGTGTAAAACACCATTACTTAACTCCCTTGCTTAGTTACAATATGATTTCCTGTGACCGCCTTAATGAAAGTGAAAAAACTTGGACTGGGGTAAAACACCATTACTCAACTCCTTGCTTAGTTACAATATGATTTCCTGCTGACTGCCTTAATGAAAGTGAAAAAACTTGACTGGGGTGTAAAACACCATTACTCCACTCCCTTGCTTAGTTACAATATGATTTCCTGCTTACCGCCTTAATGAAAGTGAAAAACTTGACTGGTGTAAAACAACATTACTCAACTCCCTTGCTAGTGACAATATGTTTCCTGCTGACTGCCTTAATGAAAGTGAAAAAACTTGACTGGGGTGTAAACCCATACTTAACTCCCTTGCTATGACATATGATTCCTGCTGACCGCCTTAATGAAAGTGAAAAAACTTGACTGGGTGTAAAACACCATTACTTAACTCCCTTGCTTAGTGACAATATGATTTCCTGCTGACTGCCTTAATGAAGTGAAAAAACTTGACTGGGCGTAAAACACCATTACTCCACTCCCTTGGTTAGTTACAATATGATTTCTGCTGACTGCCTTAATGAAAGTGAAAAAACTTGACTGGGTGTAAAACACCATTACTCCACTCCCTTGCTTAGTTACAATATGATTTCCTGCTGACCGCCTTAATATAAGTGAAAAACTTGACTGGGGTGTAAAACACCATTACTTAACTCCCTTGCTTTAGGACAATATGATTTCCTGCTGACCGCCTTAATATAAGTGAAAAAACTTGACTGGGGTGTAAAACACCATTACTTAACTCCCTTGCTAGTAACAATATGATTTACTGCTGACCGCCTTAATATAAGTGAAAAAACTTGACTGGGGTGTAAAACACCATTACTTAACTCCCTTGCTTAGTAACAATATGAGTTTCCTGCTGACCGCCTTAATATAAGTGAAAAAACTTGACTGGGGTGTAAACACCATTACTTAACTCCCTTGCTTAGTACAATATGATTTCCTGCTGACGCCTGAATATAAGTGAAAAAACTTGACTGGGGTGTAAACACCATACTTAACTCCCTTGCTTAGTAACAATAGATTTCTGCTGACCGCCTTAATATAAGTGAAAAAACTTGACTGGGGTGTAAAACACCATACTTAACTCCCTTGCTTAGTGTACAATATGATTTCCTGCTGACCGCCCTTAATATAAGTGAAAAAACTTGACTGGGGTGTAAAACACCATTACTTAACTCCCTTGCTTAGTAACAATATGATTTCCTGCTGACCGCCTTAATATAAGTGAAAAAACTGACTGGTGTTGAAAAACACCATTACTTAACTCCCTTGCTTAGTAACAATATGAATTTCCTGCTGACCGCCTTAATATAAGTGAAAAAACTTGACTGGGGTGTAAAACACCATTACTTAACTCCCTTGCTTAGTAACAATATGATTTCCTGCTGACCGCCTTAATATAAGTGAAAAAACTTGACTGGGGTAGGTAAAAACCATTACTAACTCCCTTGCTTAGTTACATATGATTTCCTGCTGACCGCCTTATATAAGTGAAAAAACTTGACTGGGGTGTAAAACACCATTATCAACTACTCCTTGCTTAGTGACAATATGATTTCCTGCTGACCGCCTTAATATAAGTGAAAAAACTTGACTGGGGTGTAAAACACCATTACTTAACTCACTTGCTTAGTAACAATATGATTTCCTGCTGACCGCCTTGATATAAGTGAAAAAACTTGACTGGGGTGTAAAACCATTACTAACTCCCTTGCTTAGTGACAATATGATTTCCTGCTGACCGCCTTGATATAAGTGAAAAAACTTGACTGGGGTGTAAAACACCATTACTTAACTCCCTTGTTAGTGACAATATGATTTCCTGCTGAACTGCCTTAATGAAAGTGAAAAAACTTGACTGGGGTGTAAAACACCATTACATCACTCCCTTGCTTAGTACAATATGATTTCCTGCTGACCGCCTTAATGAAAGTGAAAAAACTTGACTGGGGCGTTAAACACCTTACTTAACTCCCTTGCTTAGTGACAATATGATTTCCTGCTGACTGCCTTAATGAAA